>JANBXA010000496.1:0-373791 GCA_030556225.1 Cricetiscus sungorus | reverse complement strand
AGCATTCTTCTTATTGGCAGTAGTGCCAGAAATGCCAAGTTCAATGGGCCATAGGTACTCTCCATTTCCAAAGGAAAAAAATCCATTGGAACAAGCACATGGATGGTAAACCACAACAAGTTTTGAGATCAAGACTTTCTACCCTTGGGTTTCTAGGGCCTACTGAAATGCTGAATTTCAGGAGTTGTAGAGGTTACAGGTAGGTGAGGTAAAAGGGTTCACAGGTCCTTTGTGTCCTCTACTTCCTGATTCACTCAGCTGTGGAGGCACCACAGCCCATGGAAGCCGAAGATGGCTCCTTGTGAGAATCGGAGAGCTAACTGAAAAAGCCTGATTCTACCCTTAGTAAATCCTCGAGATATCTCACACAACGCTGCAAAATAACAGAGAAGCTTCGAAAACCGAACTCATGGGACATGGCAGCTGAAGCTCAAGTGTCACTCTCTAACTATTTCGCCATGGTATTCTGACAGCCACCAAAACCACAACTAGATATCCATCAGCTATCTATTTGAACCTGTCCACAAAATGATCACTCCAAGTGCTAGGCCGCTGCTTTTCTGCTGAAATTTTGTACCCAAACAAAGTGAGATGTTTCCATGTCAACACAGCCAGCCAAGAAGCAGCCCAAGGCTGACCTTCCAGGGCTAAGCAGTAAATTGTAGTTCACTGAGGTCAGGGACCAGGGAGTTGTCATGTAAAACAGTTGTGAGGACAAACCTCTTCAATGGTGCCCTAGTTGGAGCACTGGAATCACACCTATCAGAAGGTCAGTCCAGCTGGACTATACAATCTAAGAGTAGGCAACTGTGAGCACTTTGAGAGGTTTTTGATTTAAGGGGCAATTGTAACTATAGATCTTATATTTAGATGAGAAGCTGGAAGGCAAGTGGAACCCCTTCTCTTGCAGCCACTCACCCCTCGGGTCTAAGATCATGTGAATGCTGTACAGCATAATATGCATCAGGACACCCAGGGGTAAATGACATCCAATGACCTCTTCCTAGGAAACAGGACACCAAGTTCTCTAGATGTGGAAAAAAAGGGGAAACATTGAAAAAGAATAATCATTCCATCCTACATCCCCCTCTTGCCAACCTGAAACTGGGCACACAGAACTCCAAACTAACACCATCTCTAAGGATCAGAAGACAAACAATTTTGAACTACCTTCCAAAAGCACTCTCACAATCTGTCTCCCGTCCCACAGCCTTGGCACTCCCACCATTCATAGGCACCATTCATGAACTTTCCTTTCCCCAAGCCTGCCAGTCTCCCTCAACTTGGAATGTTTTTGAATGCGCCTACCTATTGATAACTGAGCACACAATGGTCTCAGGAGGGTCTCTGAAGAGATTCAAGTCAACTGATGAAAGCAGAAAGCAACTGCTCTTCTGCAAACCCTCTCATACTGAGGTTCACCTTCACACTGCAAATACCTTCTTGGATGAACCCAATATCTAAGTCCACTTCCCTGCCTCCTGGAGACAATCCCATCTAATCTCCAATTCTTTTTCTCTAAAGCTTCCTGAAGGCATCTGTTCTGCGGTTACAAGGGCAGCCTCTGTGTGTTAGGTGGAGATATGTGGGGGAGTTATGAATTAGACAGTCCGGCATGGACACGGAAAAAGTTCTCTTTTTCACTGTCTCTCTTATATGAGTGCATATGATTGAGTCTGGGAAAGCCATGGTGCCCCCTTTTGGGGAAGTTCCACAATTTTGACTGAGCGGAGCATGATAGTTACAGTGATTGCTTTTTCTGTTCTTCCTCCACATTCTGAAGCTTTTTTCTGCTCTCTACCACGAGAAACAGCTGCAGCATCTAAGCGCAATGGCAGCATCACGAAAAAGTGGTTTACCAAGGCATTGTCACCAAGATGATGATCAAAGAGGAAGGAGCTGTTCTCTACAGGTAAAGATGACCCCATCTGCTGACAGAAACTCTGTGATCTGTTCCCGTCCACCAATGCAGCCACATCATGAATGAGGGGACTCAGTTTACTGTCTGAGATCAGCCCAAATAGTTTATTAGACAAGATCCTCTGACCATGATTATTAACTTATTGAAATTATAAAATTGGTGCTGGCTGCTCTTTAATGGTTCAGGTCTGGCAACATCATTCCGGGAGTTGAATGATGTGGAAACTGTCCAGTATTTAAAGTGGTTTAATCATTTGTTTATGAAAAATCTGTTATGTAATCTGTGATCACTGGATCTACCAGTGTCTTTCGTAGCTCTGGGAGCTGCTTTGGCCCCAGGTGTCTACGTGTTCACCATACTGCAGCCAATCCCCTAAGTGATATAATGAGTAAATAATTAGATGGCTCTGCACACCCTTATCTCTGATAAGATGGCACCAGTGACTGTCAATGAATTAAACCTTCAGGATAATTAAACATGACAGGGGTACTTTGACAGACTATGGTCGTGAAGCGACAACATTGTCATTGATTAAAATATTTAATGTATAGTCTAAAATAATTTAATAATGATATTTTTGCATACTTAAATGCTCCATGGGTAGAATCCAGACTGAACAACATTCCCTGGAATAATGATTTATTTTGAAAACAATTTGCTAAATAATTAGAAGGCCTTACTATTAAATCCCCACAAGTTGGTTCTAAACTCGAAGATTATAGCTGATGTAATGAACAATTTAAATGACCAAATAATCATAACAACATAGGCGTCCAAAAAGTTGACTCAAAACCCCAAATTATGATCCATACAGGTTATGTAGACTTAAATAACTTAATTGCATAATTAGATGATCTTGCATTGATCCTACAATGTGGATCCAAATTCTTAGGCATCTTTGATTACGACCTAATTTGGATACTTTAATTTAATACTTAGAAATAATTATAACATCAAATGATGATATAGTTTGGCAATTAGACTCCCACAAAGGTTCCTTCAAACAAGTAATCACTTTGAATAAATGGTTGATTGATGTTAATAATCAATGATTAAATAATTAAATAATTGGGTATTGTTTTATCACTTCTCCCCAAAAATGGGTCCAAACTCAAGAGACGCTTTGAATCTTTAATCATAGATTTAAACAATAAAATGAATGAGTAAATAATGAGAAAATATCATAATTACTGCAGGGAGATACCAAGACCTTCATTGTTTATTTAAATAATTATAAAAACACAATGCATGACAAAATTAACTCCACATTGGTGGAAGGAGACTCCATGCTTCCTTACATAGATAAGGATCCAGGGATTTAGAAGACATCAGATAGTTGATGTTAGGTGACTGCCTCAACGAGATAAACCCCCCATTATCCCCTCAGTCTAGCGCTACGTGGATTCATACATTTCTGAAAGTAGCTCACAGTGAAAAACTCACCTTTTGCTGGATAACTCAGTCTTTTTTTCCTTAATCCATGTTCTACTTCTTAGGGGACAAAATTCAGCAACGAAGTATTTCTGAAACTGTTTCCGCGACTATTCTTCCTGATGTTAGGTATTCTTGAATTGGGTATTATTAAGAGCTTGCAATCCCCAATCTGTTCCCACATGTTAAGCTTCACACAGATTTATGGGCCACATATCCTCTGACAGTAAAATATCCGAATTATAACACTACATTGCGGCTCTCTGATTCTTATACCCATGGTTGGGGATAGAGAATTTTAGGGTTGCCGGACAACTAGTTATGATCCAAACATTCTGAACCATTCTATATGCACACTCCACATGCTGAGACAACTCACCCACTCATAGACTCACATTATATCCTCACTGATTTTTTTTAGATATGTTCACTTTTTTATGACTTTAACCTTTTTTCAAATCCCTACCAACGTCTCGCTCGCTATAGTAGATATTCATGAAAGTAAAGGACAGTCTTATCCCATTCAACTTGATTGATGTGTATTTAAACCTAGTTTCTGCTTCAATTTTCATTTATGCATAAGAGACAACACGCCCTTCTATGCCCTCTACCATAACCCCATTACAATTTACTAAAATCAAAATAAGGTTCTCTTCATACTCTTATCTTTAGGACAACTTGGACCACATGGTAAGGTGCAATTATGGGTAAAACTATGAATTGACAATAATTTAATACAATCACAAAGACACACACAGAGAAATAAATACACATATTCCCCAACAGCAACAACAAACACATAAGATACAAAAATGTCATTCATACTAAGAATCAGGCATTCTAACAGAGCTAACATGCAACAAGAACGGGGTAAGCTTACTTGGGATTTCTGTACCCAAAAATCTCTGCCCCCATTCTTTTTAAAGGAATATTACTCAGCAGATTCTGTGCCATGATTAGCTGTTATTTTTCTGCAGCTTTTTGCCTAAAGAAACACAAACACTTAAGACTCAGCGCCAACATGTAAGGTTTATTTAGAGATGGGAGAGAAAGGGGGTAGCTCATGGCCAACCTAAAGCAAAGCCGGGGGAACAAGAATAGAGAAAGAGCCCCAGAGAGAGAGATAGTGCTGGGGTGGTTGCTTTAAAGGAGAGGCTTATGCTGTGTAATTGGGTCCCCTCAAGCTGGGGTAAAAGCTTGAACAGCCAGTTAAAGCCTGATGTAGTGATGGCATGGTCATGAGTGTCCTGCCCATCATCGGGGGAGAGTCAGAGACTGCAGATCCCAACATTCCCACCTCTTATTGTTATTAAAAACGTGGGGTAGGGTGAGCTAGGGAATAAGGACCTTGAGTTCTCAAGACGACTTCCCTGCTGACTTGGGTTGGTGATCGTCTTTGGAAAGCTGTGGGTGCTGACGCGTCCTTGTAGCTGGTTGTTTCATGGGGGTCCTTACAGTATGGGAGCTCTGGCCTCTCTCTGAGACCTAGCAAGATGTTAGCAGAGCAGAGGTCAAGATTAGGTTTAGACAAAAGCTGGATGAGGGAAGGGTTCCCCAAGGTGAGGGAAGGAGTCCCTGGGGACAAGGGAAAGGTTGAATATTTATTTGGGGTGAATCTGACCTGTTTGGATGGGTCCATTTTGGCTCCCTTGAACTTACAAGGAATCTTTTGAAATTGCCAGTTAAAACATAAATATTAAGATACATTAGCACTACATACTCATGTTAGAAATAATTTGGTTGTAGAATGTAACACATACAATTGGTGAATTTTTGCACAAGAAAAGCACCTTAATTTTAAGGTAATAATTACAGTTACTGATCATATAGTGGCGTAGGATGATGTTTAGTACTCTGTCAATTGGATTAGTAGCTTATTAAAACTTTATTGATTAATGTTAAGAATATAAACATTAGCAACCTTAAAATATCCATTTCTGAAATATGTTTTGTAATAATTAGATCCTTTGCAGCTGCGTAAGCTGGCAAAACTACCAGTTACCAAAAGCATTAGAGTTCTTGAGAAGGATAAAATTCTACCCAAATGATTAGAGAGTAACACAGACTCACTATTTGGCAGCAACTGGAGAGTCACCCTCAGGTCATCCACAGTTGTTGAGGTTAGAGGCTTTAAGGACATCTGCCTTCTGGTATAGCAGGCAACCTGTGGATTAGGAGCTTTTGGAAGACTACCTATTGTTGCCCAAAGCAATGGGAGAAAGTCGATTTTACGTGCCTTTTTGTCCACGGTCCTTAGACCCACTTTGCAAAGAAACAGTTGAGATAAAAGGCAGAATTTCTAAGTGGCTAGCATTGCCACTTTTCATGGTGAGTTTCTTCGTGTCCATCAATCTCTACTTGGAGGAATGTGTGACAGCAGCATGCTGCCTGTCTCTCTGTTATAAAATTTTCAATGAAACTTTCTAAATGTCATATTCTCTAGATCTCTAAGCATTTGAGAAACTGTCTGTTTAGTATACCTTAGTGTACAAAATTTATCTATTGTTACTTGCCTTAATCATATAGTGGCTAAGTGAACAGCTTTAACCCTGTAATTAATCTGTCTGGAAAACTGGATCCAAGCTGAGAAGCTGTAGAGAGATATTAACATTTAAGTTCCCCGACTATACTGGTTTTAACTTATTAGGTTAAACGTATAACTGTAAGACAAAGGAGTAGAGGAAAATCTCCTTTGATAATAGAGGCTAGCAACTTTAGATAAACATCTTAGAGGAAGGACTTGGTGGAATAAATATTTTGTTAGTTTTAAATAGACCTTTATAACCTTAAATGTTTACCATCATTTAAAGACACTATCAATTTAGAAATATTTGACTTAGCACAGTTGATTTTGAAGTTGTATAGAGTTAAGCTTATTTTTATATAAAGTTAAATTTAAATCACATGTACAGATATAATATTGTCAGTGAAAAAAGAAATTAGAGACAGAATAAAAGGCAAAAGGTAAATTAATTACAGGTTCTGTTGGTGGCAGAAGCCAGCTAGACTATCCCTCTGTCCAGGTGTCTGGTGTAGCAGACTAAAGAACCACGGGGTGGGGGGTGTGAGAGGCTAGGCCCCATGGTCTAAGATGGCAGCTAACATAAATACACATTCCCAACAGCTGGCAGAAATTACAAAGTTGCAGAGTATCTTCGAGCAGATGCTGCCTCAGCCAAGCCCACTTCCCTGAGACAGCTGCAGCTATGGTGGGCAGGGAGAGTTTTAGAGAGGGCAAGAAGAGAAGAGAAACAAGTTTAGGAAAAGAGATTGTTTAGTCGAGAGTGTAGAAAAACTCCTTCCATCTACCTGTTCACTGGCAATAATTTTGGACAATTTGACTTATTTTGTAGGGGACATATAGGCTGGTTTATTTCCATGGTGAATTAAAAATTGGCCTGTCATTTTTGGAACTCATCAGCCCAACAATGTGGCCAAGGGCAAAGTGCCCGATAATGACTCAGCAGTCCGAAGGCAGGAAGGCTTGAATCTGGAATCTTAACTCAACTGTGGGAAATGTCCCAGACCCTAAGGATATGAGTTACAATGAAAAAGAGTACTTTACCAAATTGTAGCTGATGTGGGATGGTATTTCCAGCTAACGGGTGGAATAAGTGGACCTCTGGTTCAGAGTCAGGGGTCTCCAAGTGTCTCTGGCCAGATGCCTGCCAGCAGACAGCAGTCAGCTACCAAGTCCTTGAGGAGAGCCTGACCAGTTCTGGCACCAATGTTGTTCTTTTTTTCTGAAGCTATTGTCTAAGAAACACAAACACGAGACTCAGCTCCCACGTGGCATTTATTGAGAGAGGGAAGAGGAAGGGGAGAAAGGAAGCAACCTAAAGCAGCAGAGAGAAGGAGAGAGAGAGGGGGGGTCAAAAAGGAGAGAAGGGGTCCCAGGAGAGAGAGGCAGAGAGACAGAGATACAGAGATACAGAGAGAGAGAGAGAGGTACACTTGGCACACTTGCTTTAAAGGGGAGCCTGTGCATGCTAACTGGGTCCCCTGCACAGACAACTAAAAGCTTGGAGCAGGTAAAGCCTGACATAGTGATGAAATTGCCATGAGTGTCCCACCCATCTTCAGGGGGAGGGTCCAGAGAATGCAGCTCCCAATAGTTACTGTGATTCTTATTTGAAAACTGTTGTGTGATATATTTTTGCTATGTTAAGTTTAAAACTTTTTTTTATTTTAGGTAAAAAAAAAAATATATAATGGGTGGTGTCATTCTGTAAATATGTTTCTCATATTGTTTCGCTTTGTTTGCTACCAATAGGAAAACAAAATAGGCAGGACTAGGAGACAAGGAGGATTTGAGGAAGTAGTAGGAGAGGAGTGAAAGATATAGGCAGAAACCTGAGAGAACAGAGGTCTGAGCCCTCTCTCTGGTAAGATGAGTCCACATGAAAATACTTAGATTAATAGAAAAGGGGTTAATATTTAAGCCAGAGGTAGCCAGTAGGAAATTAGTGCTTGGCCAACAGCTCTATACCTCATAAAGCATCTCTCTGTGTTAATTGGGGCTGCCTCAGTGGTGGATCAGACCGGGAAGGGGAAAAAATATTCCTCTATCCCTATATGCCAAGTACTTATCCCCTTTAAGATTCCCTTGAGAAAAATTCCTGTTACACACTGTTATCTCTAGATGGTACCTACAGGACTACCTGACATGCCTTGGGCACCTTCCTATCAACAACATACTCTGTCTGATTCTACTCAGAACCTACTAGGTTTATAACTCCAGGTAGTAAGTATTTAATAGTGTGGTGCTCCTCCCCTAGACCACTTGTAGTGTCCCGGGATTTGACTTTAGAGAAGAAACTTTTTGCAACGGGTTCCTGTATCTGAATTACACTCACAGCTCCGCTCAAAGAGAAAGTAATGTCTAAAAGAAATCAAAGTTTCTGCAAGAGTGGCAGCCTTATTTATGAGAAGGAGGACAGGGAAGGATTTAAATGAATGGCAGAAAACCCACAATTGCTACCTTGCAAAGAGACACTGAGCACAAGTGACTGTTGATGGACACTTGTGATGAGTGGTTCCTGGAATTGAGGTGTAGGTGTTACTCGGGAGACTCAGGCAAAAGATAGGGCATTTGTCATTGTCCCTATGAACACAGAGTGTGTGGGCTTGGCTGAGTGAGTGGTAGGCACTCACTCATATATCACTTAGAGCAATGGATCACCAGCATATAATTCACGTCCCCACAGAAACTAGTATGAAGGAGGACTTTTAGATATTCATACAAGGTCCCTCACAGAAGGGGAAAGTGACATGATGTACTGAGCATATTGGGAGTGAAGGGTAATGAGTAGAGAGGGTGTTATGAGAAAGAAAAAGGGGGAGTAGAGAAAAGCACATTAGACTAGTAAGATAGATTCAGGGGAGAAAGAGAGAGAGAGAGAGAGAGAGAGAGAGAGAGAGAGAGAGAGAGAGAGAGAGAGAGAGAGCACAAAAGACTGAACATTATAAGTGTGAATAGGAAACTGACTCTAGAGAAATTCCAGAGACCTACAAGACTGATCCCAACTAACAATTTGAGCAACAGTGGATATACTGCCATAAATTCCCTTCCCTGATGATGAGTTTGATGACTAACTTATCTGCAATCACAGAGAACTCATCTAGTAGCAGATGAAAGCAGACTCATACAACCACAGCTAAATCCTGAGCTGATCTGGAATCCAGATGCAGAAAGGGAAGACCTGACCAGGCTACAGAAACCCCACAAACAGCTGACCTGAACAAGAGGGGAGCTGATGAACCCCAGACTGATAGATGGGACCCCAGCATTGGCCCAACTCAGACCCCATGGATATAGGTATCAGTTAGAAGTCCTGAGCAGTCTAAGGGTCTTCTAACAGTGGGAAGCATGATGTATCCCTGCTGCATAAAGGACTTTGGGAGCACATTCCTGATGGATGAATACTCCCTTAATGTAGAGTCAGGAGGAGGGCCCCTAGTTCCTACTCTAAATGACTTTACAGATTTTGTTGTCTCCTCCCAGAGGCATCATCCTGCATGTGGAGAAGGGGCAGGATGGAAGGGGCAAGAGAGTGAGGAGAGTGAGGGATGGAGAGAGTGAGCAAGATGGAACTATGATCTATATGTAAAATAAAACTTTGGCTGGAAATGGGTGACAGACACATAACTCAGTTATTTTTCATCCATAGAGCATTTCTCTGATAAAAAGATATTTAATAAATTTTTGAGCCATGTGATTTATAAGGTGAATAACCCTACATGAGTTAAAAATAAAAATGACTTTAAAATAAAAAGTAATAAAAAATATGTGATAATATTGCATACTTAAATCCCTAAGTTAGATTTTGACTGGAATTTTCATGGAATAGATAATCAAATAATTATACATAGGCATAAATGATCTTGAATATTAAATCCAATCATCAATTTAAATAATGTAATTATGAAATTAGATCATCTGGCATAATTGATCCCACAATGTGGCACCAAACTTCAGATATTCTGGATGACATGAACATTGTTTTCTAAAACTAAATAGTCAAACAACCAGTTGATCTTACATCAACCACTTCCCAAAGGTGGCTCCATGCCAGACTAATGAGCGATGTTTTCATCATTGATAAAAGTAAATGAATTACATAATTAAAATATTAGATGGTCTTGCATATTTGACTCCCCACAATGCCACAATGTGGGGCAAAAATTCAACGATCATGAGATTATTTGACATCCAATTTCAATGATTAAATAATTAAATAATCTGTGGATGAAGCGGTCTACCATACTACACCCCTACAAGTTGTCACTTACTTGGTTCCCACAAGATTTTGCCAAACTAAAGGGATGATGGTTTAATCACAGATTGGAGCAGAAAGATGTGCAAATAATTAAATGTCATTGTGTGTCCAAGGTTTAAGAAGATATCAGATAGTTGATATTGGGTGTCTGCCTCATTAGAGATAAATTGTTATCCAATTATTCCTCAGTCTACTCTAACAAATGGATTAACACCTTCCTGAAGGAAGTCAACATTGGAAAACTAACCTTTTGTTGAATAACCTTTTATTGTGAGCCTTTTATCTTCTTAATCCATAGTATTACTTCTCAGGGAAGATGATATTCCTCAACAAAAGTCTTTGGACAGTTTCTGCACAAACTGTAATCTCTGATATTAGGTAATCTTGAATTGGATAATATTAATAGTTTTAGATCAACTTCCAGGGATTTGACTATGACTTAGTTACGAGAACCAATTGCCACAAATGCTGTCATTAAATGTTGTATGGAGATACTTAACTTGGGAGACTAATATATCCAATCTAAGTTGCTCTCTAGTTCTTGGCCCATGATACCAGAATACAGAATTCCAGCAGGGTTGCCAGGCAACATTTATTATCCAACATTCTGTTACATTCCAGTACAGCCCCAACTTGACGTAAAAAGCACACCAACTAATGGACAAACTTTATAGCCTCACTGATTCTCTCCCAAAAATTGAAGGCTCTTTTCTGAGTTATATATTTTTAAGTTTATCAAACAACTGTATACCAATAGTGCTTTACAAATGAAAATGAAAGCATCATTATGCCATTCAACTGCACTGATGAGTATTTAGTCATATTTCCTATGCTCCAATTTTCTTATTTCTGGGATGAAGACAATATCATTATTTGCCTCTACCTTAATCAATTTCTATTTACTGAGATAAAAATAAGCTCCACTTATGTTGATCATTTGGGTATTCCTAAGAGGGCAATAGTTGGGTCCTATGGTATACTGATTCTGGTTTCCCTGAGGAGCCACCATGCTTTGGACCCCAACCAGCAGTGGAAGAGTGTTCACCTTTCACCATATTCTCTCCAGCATAAGTTGTCATTGTTGATTCTACTTTTAGCCCTTCTGGCAGGAGTAAGATGATATCTCAAAGATGCTTTGATTTTCATTTCCTTGATAGGTAAAGATGTTGAGCCTATGTGTCTTTCAGCCTTTTTGATTTCCTCATTTGGGATATCTCTATTCAGTTATGTACCCCATTTTTTGTTAGGGTTATCTGGCTTTTGTTGACTAGTTCATTGATTCTTTTTATACTTTAGAGATCAGTCCTCTGTCAGATGTAGTATTGGTGCAGATCTCTTCCCCAGTCTGTTGGCTGCCATTTGGCCTTATTAACTGTGTCCTTTCCCTTACAGAAGCTTCTCAGTTTGAGGATGCTTCATATATTAATTGTTGAACAAAGTGTAAGTGCTACTGGAGTTATGTTTATGAAGCGATCCAAATGGAGGTTCTTCAATGACTATTATTTATTTATGAAGTAAATTTGTGCTGATTGGAGTAGACATGCCTCACTGTCATGAAAACTCATAGGTTATTAAACATCTTAAATGTCATATTATTGAGGACTTTGAAGTGTTTGAAGGTCATCCTCCTACATCTAAATATGTATATTTAACATTGAAAACATGCCTAATATGACTGTGTATGATTATTATAGATGACTGAATACCAGCCTCTATTTCTTAATTATACATTCATTTTTTAATAAGAGGCATAAGTGCAATAATTTGAACAAGAGTAAATCATATATACTGTAAAAGAAAAATACTTTACATTTTATCCGTATACCATAGCCTATACCATTTTAAAATATTTAAAGTTGATGTTCCTTGTTAAGTTATATTCCTCTGAAATAATGACAAACATCTATAACCCATCAAATAAGTAAAAATTATCCATCCCACATCTTGCAAATATGGATGTTTTATTCTCTAGGTTGCTTTCTTTTGTCTGTGGGCAAAGGTATCTTTTGAAGTCCCCACTGATTTCTTTACAGTAATTTTCCAGGAGTGAGAGAAAGCTATTTGTTCTTGTTACAAGGAAGCTCTGTGAGCATGGGTGTTTCTTAGCATCACTGTCATTTTTGTGTCCAGTGTTTGTGTGTGTGTGTGTGTGTGTGTGTGTGTGTGTGTTTATTTCTCTATGTGCACTAGAGCATTGCTACAATTATTCACTCAACTTTCTCTCCATATTTGCACTTACACAATTTGGTCAATTAAGAAAATGAAGAGGATCTTATTTTCATTTCAGTAAATAAAATGGATTAAAGTAGAGTCCAATAATGGTATTGTCTTCAACCTAGAATTAAGAAACTTGGAGGATAGGAAATATCAAATACTCATCAATGCAGTTGAATGACATAATGATGATTCATTTTCAAGTGTATATCACTATAGGCACGTAGTTGTTTGATAGACTTGAAAATAAGTATAACTTAGAAAGATCCTCATATTTTTTGGGAGAAGTCAATGAGGCTATAAGATTATTCCATTAGTGGGTGCGCTTTTAAGCAAGTGAGAGGTTACTGAAAGCGAGAGAATCTTGGATCATAAATGTTGCCTGGCAGCACTGCTGGAGATTCTATATTAGTGGTATCATGGGCCAAGAACCAGAGAGCAACTTCGATTAGATATTTTAGTCTCCCAAGATAAGTATCTCATGAAATATTTAAAGACAGCATTTGTGGAAATTGATTCTCCTAACCAAGTTATGCCAATCCAGGAAGTTGGGCTACAGCTATTAATATGACCAAATTCAAGATTACCTAATATCAGAAATTATAGTATGTGGAGAAACAGTTCAAAGACTTTTGTTGATGAATGTAATCTTTTCTAAGAAGTAAAACTATGGATGAAGTAGATAAAAAAGACTCACAATTATTCAACAAATGGTGAGTTTTCTGGTGTCAGCTTCTTTCAGGAATATGTTAATCCATTTGTTAGACTGGACTCAGGAATAATTGAGTAGCAGTTCATTTCTAATGTGGCAGCTGCTCAACATCAACTGTCTAATATCCTCTTAGGCCCTGGATACACAATGGCATTTAAACATTTATACATCTTACTACACAAATCTGTGATTAATCCATCATCAGTTTAGTTTGGCACAATCTTGTGGGAGCCAAGTTGGACACAACTTCTGGATGTCTATTATGGCAGACCATCTTACCCACTGATTATGTAATTGTTTATTTATGAAAATAGGGCATTAAATAATTGATGATCAGTGGATTTTTGCACTACATTGTGGGGAGTCAAGTATGCAAGACCATCTAATATTTATTTATGTAATTATCTTATTTAAATAAATTATGACAGCATCAGTGATAAATATTGTTTGGAGACAACTTGGGGAGATGGATAATGTGATAACAACTGGTTATTTGATTTTTATAGTCTAAGAAAACAATGATTATGTCTTCCACAATGCCTGATGTTTGGAGCCAACTTGTGGGATCAAGTATGCCATAGAAACTAATTTTATAATTAAATTATTTAAATTGATGATAGGAATTAGTATGCAAGATCATTTGAATATTTATATAATAGTTTAAATAAATGATCCTCTATTCCATGAAGAGTCAAGTCAAGTTCCATCTTGGGGAGTTAAGTATCGTTATCATGACATTTTTTTGATTAATTTGTATTTTTTATTTTAAAGTCAGTTTTATTTTTAACTCAAATAGCTTTATTCACCTGTATCATTCATATTGCTCAAAGATTTATTAGACATCATCTTTTCATCAGAGAAATGGTATGAGGATGAAAAACTAATTCTGCATCGTATATCTGTCACTTGCCAGTATCCACTCATGTTTTTTATTATTATACCTATGGATCACAGTTCATCTCGCTTCCTCTCTCCATCCCACCCTCTCTCTTACCCTCCCGTGCAATCCATTCTGCCTCCCATCCCATTCTCCCCCCTGCACCACATGTATGGTAATGCCTCTAGGAGGGCACAACTAAATCTGTAAAGTCGTTTGTAGTAGGAAGTAGAACATCCCCCCTGCCTCTACGTTAAGGGAGTATCCCTCCATTGGGAATGTGCTCCCGGAATCCTTTTGAGCACCAGGTGTACATACTGCTTCCACTGTCAGAGGATCCTTAGACTGCCCAGGTCTTCTGACCCCATATCTACGTGGTCTGAATTGATCTAATGCTGGGTACAGAACTACCAGTCTGGGTGCCCGTTAGCTGCTCCTTGTTCAGGTTAGCTATCTCTGTGGGTTTCTGTAGCCTGGTCAGGGCTTCCCTATCTGCATCTGTATTCCAGTTTGGCTCAGTGTTTAACTGTGGGTGTCTGCTTCTGCTTCCGTCGGTTATTAGATCAGAGCTCTGCAATTGTGGATAAGTTAGTCATCAAACTCATTATCAGGGAAGGGAATTTATAGTTGCCTTTCCATTGTTGCTCAATGTTAGTTGGGATCAGACTTATAGGTCTCTGGACATTTCTCTAAAGTCTGTTTTCTCTTGTAACCTATAATGATTCTCTCTTGTATGGTCTCTCTCTCTCTCTCTCTCTCTCTCTCTCTCTCTCTCTCTCTCTCTCTCTCTTTCTCTTTCTCTCTTTCTCTCTTTTTCTCCTATCTACTTTTCCCCTGACTCAATCTTCCTAGTCCAATGTGATTTCCTTCCCTCCTCTTGTCTTTCTCCTTCCTGTCTCTTGCCATTCCCAATATGCTCAGGAGATCAAGTACCCTTTCTCTTCTGTGAGAGAACTTATATGAATCACTTACACTCCTCTTTGTATCCTAGTTTCTCTTGTGGTGTGAATTATAGGCTGGTGATCTTTTGCTCTATGTCTAAAATTGATATATCAGTGAATATATACCATATTCCCTTTTTTGACTGGGATACCACATTCAGGAGGGGTTTCTTCAAGTTCCAATTTCCATCCCTTTTTCTGCAAACTCCAAACCCCCCCACCTGGCAGAGTAGTATTTCATTGTGTAAATGTGCCACATCTTTATCCAGTCTTCAGTTGAGGGACATATAAGTTTCTTCCAGGTACTTGGTATTTCAAATACTGACACTAAAACATAGTTAAGCACATGCCATTTTTCTGTGGATGTAGATCATTTTGGTATGTGCCTAAGAAGAGGAATGCTGGGTCCTGTGGTACACTGATTCCAAATTTACTGAGGATTCACCATACTGATATCAATAACCTGTATATGTTTGCATTTCCACCAGCAGTTGAGGAGTGTTCTCATTTCTGTCCATCCTCTAATTTTAGCCATTCTAGCTGGAGTGAGATGGTATCTCAAAGTTGTTTTGATTTGTATTTCCCAGATAGCTAAGGATGTTGAACATTTTAAATATATTTCAGCATTTTTTATTTCTTTTACTGAGAATTCTCTCTTCAGTTCTATTCCCCATTTTATAGAGTTATTTGTTGTTTTGGGAACTAATTTCTTGAGTTCTGTGTATATTTTAAAAATCAGCCTTCTGTCAGATGTAGGATTGGTGACGATATTTTCCCATGTTGTAGGCTGCCTTTTCATCTTGTCAACTGCGCCCTTTGCCTTAGAGAAGCTTCTCAGTTTGAGGCATGCTCATTTATTTATTCTTGATCTCAGTGTCTGTGCTACTGGCATTATGTTCTGGAAGAAGTCTCCTGTAGCAATTTATTCAAGGGTACCTACCACTTTCTTTTCTAGGAGACTCAGTGTGGCTGGAAGAATGTTCAGGTCTTCGATTCATTTGACCTTGAGATTTGTGCATGGAGATAGACATGTCTATCTGCTGTATTCTACATACCATCATCAACTTGTGACACCACCATTTGCTGAAGAGGCTTCCCTCCTCCCACAGTATACTTTTATCAGTTTTGTCAAAAACCTGGTGTTCTTACCTGTGTGGGTTAATATCATGGTTTTTTACTCAATTCCTTTGGTCTACCTGTTTATTTTTGTGCCAATACCAGGCTGTTTTCAGGACTATTGCTCAGTTATACAGCTTAAAGTCAAAGTTTGTGATGACTCAAGAATTTTCAATGTTGTACAGGGGTTTTTATTTGATATGCTGGGTCTTTTGATTATCCATAGAAAGTTGAGTATTATCCTTTCAATGTCAGTGAAGAATTGTGCTGGGATTTTAGTGGGGATTGCATTGCATCTGTAGGTTGCTTTTGGCAAGATTACAAATTTTTTTACTGTTCATCCTACCTATCCAAGAGCATGGGAGTTCTTTTTATTTTCTGGTATCTTCTTCAATTTTTTTTGCTTTAAAGACGAAAAGTGCTTGCTATATAGACCTATCACTTGTTTGGTAAGCATGAATTCAAGCTATGTTATGTGTTTGTGGCTATTGTAAATGTGATGTTGCCCTGATTTCTGTATGCCACTTCCTTGTCTGCATGTAATAGGGCTACTAATTTTTTTTAGTTGCTCTTGTATCCTGATAATTTGCTGAGTGTGTTTATCAGCTGGAGAGATTACCCAGTAGAATTTTTTGGAGCACATATGTAAACTATCATGTCATTGGAAATTAATGACAGTTTCATTTCTTGCCTTGAAATTTGTATCCCCTTGATCTCTTTTTTGTCTTATTGTCTTTGCAAAGAAACTCACATATAATATTTTCTATTCATCAAGAGACTGGGCAGCATTGTCTTCTTCCCTGATTTTTTGATGAATCATCTTAAGGTTCTCTGGATTCATCTTGGCAGTTGAAAGAGAAATGCTTTTACTTTAAATGGTACTAGCACAAGTGGATGATGGTGTGTAGAAGATTGCAGAAACAATCATGTCTATTGTCATGCACACAACCTAAGTCCAAATGTTTCAAATACCTCAACATAAATACAGTCATACCAAAATATTTAGAAGAGAAAATGGCAGGTACCCGTGAACAAACTTGTAAAGGAGACTGCTTCCTGAACATAACACGAGTAGCAGACATAAAATGAGATCAACAATTAATAAAAGAAAACTCAACAAACTGAGAGACTTCTATAAGGCACAGGACATAGTCAACAACACCAAAAGGGAGCCCACATACTGGGAAAAGAAGTTCACCAACCACACATGAGACAGAGGGCTTATCACAAAAATATGCAAAGAACACAATAAAGTAGTCACCAAACACCAAATAACTCTATAAAAAATTGGGGTACAGTAGTGAATAGAGAATTAACCAATAGAGGAAAACAAAATGGCTGAAAGACACTTAAGAAAGTGCTCACCATCCTTAGCCATCATGAAATACAAAAACAAACAAACAAAAAAAAACAACTCTGAGATACTAGCATAGTACTGACAACATTGACAAAATTAGGTAATAACATTACATTTGTTATTTCATTCAGGAGTCCTTTCAATATTCTTCAATGAATGAAGATTCATCAATTTTGCATCTAGATAAGGTCCATTTGAAATGCATTTCATAACACATTGGGTATTGATAAGATGTCAACTCAGAGAAACTATATACTTTTTCCTTCTAGATGTTGAATTAATTTCTTGAAATATAAGTGCCAGAAGATTCTGAGATTAGAATTTACATCATGACTACTATCTCTATATTTATTTTATATTGTCATATGTTCACTCTATTATACAACATGTTTGCTAGGTACACATGCTACAAAATGGTATGTAGGCAGAAAGAAAGAGAAACTCCACATTTAATCAGCTTCATAATCAGAGAAAAATCATCTAATGAGATGACAACATGATTTTCATTCTTCAGTGGATCACATAGATTGATTTTCATGCCTTCATCACTAGGACATAACAGATGATTTCCCTGAAGCATTCTTGGATTATATTTGTCAGTATTTTATGGAGAATATTTGCATCAATATTGATGAGGGATATTGTTGTCTACTATTCTATGTTATTTGTGTCTTGCATTGCTCGTGTACCAATATAATTGTAGCTCGCATTAAAATAATTTGGTAATGAACCTCCTGCATTCATTTTGTGGTACAATTAGAGGAGAATTTGTATTAGCTCATCTGTGAATTTCTGGTATAACAATGCACTAAAGACATCAGGCCTTAGCCTTTTCATTTGGGAGGCTTAGATGACCACTTATATTTCAGTAGATGTTAGAGTTATATTTATTTATTTATATATTTATTTAGCTAAGGGTAACATTTGGGTATGACTTTTTTTTCTTTTTTTTATTAATAATATAATATACAAAAATTTTACATGTGGATCCCAGTTTCCTCTCCCTCCCTCCCTCTTATCCTCTTTCTCTGACATGCACCCTGGCCACCTTCCCTTCCCATCCTCCCACCCCATTCAACTTGTAGGGCTATGCTATTCAGGTTGGGTCATATAAGTCTGTCAAGTCATTTGAAGTAGAGACTAGAACTACTCTCCGGTCTCTAGGTTAGGGGTGTACCTTCATGGGGGATATGTCCTCAAGCTTCTTTTTGTGTACCAGAAATAGATCCTGTTTCTACTGTCTGAGATTCCCCAGACTGCTTAGTCCTTCTAGCTGAGACCCATATTAAGGGGGTCTGAGAGAGTCCCTTGCTGGGTTCCTAGCTATCAGTCTGGAAGGCCCAATCTCCTCCTTGTTCATGTCAGCTGTCTTTGTCAGTTTCTGCAACCTGGTCCTGTTCTCTATCTCTGCATCTGGATTCTAGTTCGACTCAGTGTTTGGTTATGGGTGTTTGCTTCTGTTTCCAACAGGTAATAGATGAGGACACCATGATGATGGATAATTTATTTGATGAACTCACTATCAGGGAAGGGTACTTATGGTAGCCTTTCCATGCTTGCTCAAATAATTAGTTGTAGTCGGTATTGTAGTTCTATATACCTTATTTTAGGTTCAGTTTTCTCTTCAAACAAATAATGGGTCTCTCTTTTATGCCCACCTCTCTCTCACCCTGACTCAGTCTATCTATGAATATGTGTTTTCCTCTCCTCCCCCTTCTCTTTCTCTAGATCTCTCTTCATTCACTACCCCGTCCATTTCCCATGTGCTCTGGGGGACTTCCAACTCTTGTGAGGAAGCATATATGAATTTGTTAGAATTTCTTAGAATACACCTTGTATCCCACAGGTACTAGATGAGGGCTCCATGATAGTGGATAATTTATTTGATGATCTCACTATCAGAGAAGCACATTTATGGTTGCCTATCCATGGTTGCTCAAATTATTAGTTGGAGTCTGTCTTGACATTGTCTAGACCTTTCTTTAGGTCCAGTTTTCTCTTCAAACCAATAATGGCTCCCTCTTTTATGCCCCCTCTCACCCTGACTCAATCTATATAGTCACACATGTGTTTTCCTCTCCTCCCCTTCTCTTTCTCCTAGTTCTCTCCCCATTCACTGCCCTCCATTTCCCATGTGCTTGTGGGGCTTGCCCTTCCCCCTTTTGTGAGGAACCATATATGAATCTCTTAGAATATACCTTGTATCTCAGTTCATCTGGTGGTTTTTATTATAGGCTGGTGATCCCTTTGCTCTAAGTCTACAATCCATATATGAGCAAGTACATACCCTGTTTCTCTTATTGTGACTGAGTACCTCATTCAGGAAGGTTTCTTCAAGTTTCATCCACTTAGCCTGCAAAATTTAAACATTCCGTTATTTTTTTTTCTGCAGAGTAGTATTCCATTGTGTAGATATGCCACAACTTCTTTATCCATTCTTCAATTGAGGGGCATCTAGGTTGCTTCCAGGTTCTTGCTATTACAAATTATGCTACTATAAACATTGTTGAGCACATGTCATTGTTGCATGGATGTGGGTCATTTGGGTATATACCCAAGAGTTAATATGCTGGGTCCTGTGGTAAGC
Organism: Cricetiscus sungorus; assembly: GCA_030556225.1. Lineage (NCBI taxonomy): Eukaryota > Metazoa > Chordata > Mammalia > Rodentia > Cricetidae > Cricetiscus > Cricetiscus sungorus. Next base: position 353,856 of record JANBXA010000496.1, on the reverse strand, counting down.
TAATTCCCATTTTCCTCGAGCACCTGCCATTCTGATCTCCAAAATGGCTGTACAAGTTTGCAATCCCTCCAGCAGTGGAGGAGTCTAACCCTTTTTCCCGCATCCTCTCCAGCATAACTTTTCATTGGTATTTCTAATTTTAGCCATTTTAGCAGGAGTAAGACGGTATCTCAAAGTTGTTTTAATTTGCATTTCACTGATAGCTAAGGATGTTGAACAATTTCTTAAGTGTCTTTCAGCCTATTTGATTTCCTCTTTTGAGAATTCTTTCTTCAATTCTGTATCCCATTTTTTATTCTTGTCAATTAAATTTTTATTGATTTATTAACAATTATTAACAATTAGCTTTTAACAATTAGCTATTAACAATTAGCTTTTGTACAAATTAATCCTTAATAATTTTTTATTCTAATAATGAAATCAACCCAAAGTTTAGAAAAGTTAGGAAAATACAGAATAAATGTATTTCGTACCCTGAAAAGATATTGAAAGTTCGATCAGGTATGACAACATGGCAATTGCATATTAATTTCATATAACTCTATGAAACTACTATTCCACCTAATAGAGTTTGTTTTAGACAGTATATCATGATTTTTTTATAATTGTAACAAACTATAATTCTGTTTCAGAGGGCACATTGATATTTTAATAACTTATTTTGCCGAGTTTTTAAACCATCATTAGTGAGAAATTAGAGCATGGCAGATAATCAATTAATCTTCAATTATTTATGCCAATTAAGACTCAGGGACTATGTCAATAAATTCACAAACATGATGTAACATAATCTGTGAAAAATCTTTTTTTAAATAAATAAATTAATTAAAATTATTCATATTTTCATCCAGACCTGTTTCAATAGGGATATTTGATGTCTTGTTGACTAGTTTCTTGAGGGGTTTTTTTTTGTATATTTTGGAGATCAGCTCTTTTTCAGGTGTAGGATTGTTAAAACATTTTTACCAGTCTTTGGGCTGCCATTTAGTCTTATCAACTGTGTCCTTTGCCTTTCAGAATCTTCTAAGTTTGAGGAAATCGCACTTATTAATTGTTGATTTTAGTGTTTTTGCTACTGGAGTTACATTCAGGAAGCGGTCTCCTATACCAATTTGTCTTAAGGGTACCTCCTACTTTCTCTTCTAAAATGTTCAGTGTGGCTGGAATTATGGTGAGGTCTTTGATCCATTTGGACTTGAGTTTCGTGCATGGTGATAGACATGGGGCTATCTGCAGTCTTTTACACACCATAATCCAATTGTGCCAGCACCATTTGTTGAAGATGCTTTCCTCCGCTCCCATTGTATTTTTTAGCTGTTTTGTCGAAAAACAGGTATTCAAAGATTTGTGGGTTAACATCAGTATTTTTGCTTCAATTCTGTTGGTCTACCTGCCTATTTTTGTGCCAATACAAGGATGTTTTCACAACTATTGCTCTGCAGTAGAGCTTAACATCAGAAATTGTGATGCCTCCTAAAGTTCTTTTATTGTAAGGGTTGTTTTTGCTATCCTGGGTCTTTTGCTTTTTCATATGAAGTTGATTATTATCCTTTCAAGGTCAGTGAATAATAGTGCTGTGTTTTAATGGGGATTGCATTGGATCTGAAGATTGCTTTTGGCAAGATTGCCATTTTTACTATATTTATACTTTCCATCCAAGAGCATAGAAAACCTTTCCATTTTCTGGTATCTTATTTAGTTTCTTTCTTTACAGCCACGAATTTCTTATTGTATAGGTCTTTCACATGTTTGGTAAGTGTTACCTGAGATATTTTATTGTGCTTGTGGCTATAATCACAACACCTAACATACAGGATAATAAAGAATATTAAGAGCATCTCAGGAAATAGGACAGGTAACATATAAAGGCAGACCTGTCAGAATTATACCTGACTTCTACATGGAAACTCTCAAGGCCAGATGTAGAAAGCCACAAGTGCCCCGCCTTAAAGATGGTGCTGGCTTCCGGCTTCCAGCTCCCCAAGGGTAGGTGCTCTCTGGCAGGCGTAAACAGCCCTTATTTGGTTAAGTATGTTCAGCCTGTCTGCTTCCACGTTAGAGTAGCCTATCTGCAGGGTTCACGTAGCTCACTGGGGTTGGTTAGTGCAAGGGTATTTAAGCCTGTGCAGGGGTCCCCCAGACTCACGCGGGTCAGAAGAACATGTTTCAAGGATCCTGATTAAAACTGCATGAAGAAGATCTTCCTGGAGTCGCATCTTCCTTGCAGGTCGAGGTTGGGCGTGCACAACCAGAAGGTCCCGGATAGATGTTCTAGAAATACTAAGAGTCCATGAATGCCAACCTAAACTACTATACCCAGCAAAACTCTCAATCACTATAGTTGTAAAAAACAAGCTATTTAGTGAAAAAGTCAGATTTTCACAATACATGTCTACAAATCCAGGCCCACAGAAAACTGTGCAAGGAAAACTCCAACCCAAGAAAGTTAACTATGCTCACAAAGACATAGGCAACTGATAATGCCACTTCACCAGAAACCAAGGGTAAAGAAGGACACATATATTCATAATACCACTGCCAAAAGCAAATCTAAAGCAAACATTAACAATCAATGGTCCTCCTCAAGACTATTGGTCTTAACTTGCCTATAAAAGAACACAGTTTAACAGAATGGATATGAAGGCAGAATCAATACTTCTGCTGCATACAAGAAACAAATCTAAGCTTTAAAGATAGACATTACCTGAGCATAAAAACTGGGAAACGTTCTTCCAATCAAATGGACTCAGGAAGCAAGCAGGTGTGGCTATCATAATATCTAACAAGTTATATTTCAAACCAAAATTAATCAAAAGAGATGAAGATGGTCATTTCATATTCATCGCAGGAGAAATCCATCACCAACCTGTCTCAATTCTGAACATCTGTGCACCAAATACAAAGACACACTCATTCATAAAAGAAATGCTACTAAATCTCAAACCTCATATAAAACCTCACACACTCATAGTGAGAGACTTCAACACACCACTCTCAGCAGTAGACAGGACCACCAATCAGAAACTCAACAAAGAAAAAAAGATCTAACAGAAGTTATGTCTCAACTGGGTTTAACAGACAACTATAGAACATCATCCAAACACAAAAGAATATACCTTCTTCTCTGCTCCACGTGGAACCGTCACTAAAATCAGGCACATACTAGGTAGTATAACAAACCTTAACAGATACAAAAGAATTAGAACAGTTTACTGTATCGTTTTTATTAATAACATAATTAAAAATTTTTACATGTTCATCCCATTTTCCTCTCCCTCCCTCCCCACCCACTTATTCTCTATACACCTCACATATACCCTGACCAACCTCCCCTCCCAACCTCCCACCAAATTCCATGAGTAAGGCTATGCTGTCCAGGTGGGGTCATGTAAGTCTGTCAACTGACTTTTAGTAGAGACTAGGACTTCTCTCCTGTCTCTAGGTTAAGGGAGTATCCCTCCATGGGGGGTGTTTTTGCAAGGTCCTTTTGTGCACTAGGAATACATCCTATTTCTACCCTCTGAGGTCCCCAAGACTGCTCAGTCCTTCTAGCTAAAACCCATATTCAGGGGGGTCTGAGTCATTCCTATGCAGGATTCCCCACTATCAGTCTGTGGGGTCCATTAGCTCCTCCTTGTTCAGGTCAGCTTTCTTTGTATGTTTCTGCAACCTTGTCTTGTCCACTCTCTCTGCATCTGGACTCTAGTTCAACTCAGTGTTTAGTTATGGGTGTTTCCTTCTGTTTCTAACAAGTACTAGTTGATGGCTCCATGATGGTTTATGATCTAACTATCAGGGAATGGCATTTATGGTAGACTTTCCACAGTTGCTCAAATTGTTTGTTGAAGTCATTTTTGTATGTCTTGAGACCTTTTTTATGTTCAATTTTTTCCACAAACTAATAATGGCTCCACCTTTTATTCTCTCTCTCTCTCTCTCTCTCTCTCTCTCTCTCTCTCTCTCTCTCTCTTTCCTGTCTTATATTCCTACCCTGACTCACACTTCCTATTTCTCTTTTTATTCATTGCCCCCTCACTTCCCATGTGCTCTGGGGGACTTGTCCCTTCCCTATGTGAGGGACCATATATGAACCTCTTAGAATACACCTTGTATCCTAGTTCCTCTGGTAGTTTGAATTATAGGTTGGTGACCCTCCACTCTTGTTCCCTGTATCTTATCAGATCAAAATGCTTTAAAATTGGAATTCAACAACAACACAAATCGCAGAAACCATACAAAATCATGGAAAGTGTGCAATTTTCAATTGCACCACACCTGGGTCAAAGAAGAAACAAAGAAAGAAATTAAGGACTTCCTAAAATTCAAGAGGCCTGAGGACACAACATATCTGAACATATGTGACATATTGAAAACAGTGTTACTTGTGAATTTCCTTGCACTTATTGCCTATATAAAGAAAATGGAGGATATTCACATTAGAGAATTAACAGCACAACTGAAAGCCTTAGAAAAAAGGAAGCAAACTCACCCCAGAGGAGTAGACACCAGGAAATAATCAATTTGAGGGCTGAAATAAATAAAATAGAAACCAGAAAATCAATACAAAAAATTCAATGCAACAAAGAGTTGGTTTTGTCAGAAAATAAACAAGATAGAAAGACACTTATCCAAACTAATAAAAAAAGAAGAAAGTGTACATGCAAGTTAACAAAATCAGAAATGAAAACGGGGACATAACAATGGACATAGAGGAAATCCAGACAAATTTCATGTCATACTTTGAAAACCTGTACTCCACAAAAGTTGAAAATTCAAAGAAAATGAACAAATTTATGGATAACTATCACTTACCAAAATTAAATCAAGAACAGGCAAACAGCATAAATATACCTATAACCCCCAATGAAATAGAAGCAGTTATTGAAAGCCTTCCAACCAAAAAAATACTCAGGGCCAGATGGCTTCAGTGCAGAATTCTACAAGTAATTCAATGGAGATCTAATTCCAATACTCCTCAAATTGTTCCACACAACAGAAACAGAGGGCTCATTACCAAACTTTTTCTACAAGGCCACATTCACAATGGTACTGAAGTTTCATAAAGATACAACTAAGAAAGAAAACTACGGACCAATATTCCTGATGAACATTGATGAAAAATACTCATTAAAATACTGGCAAACCGAATACAACAGAGAAATCATCCAACATGACCATGTAGGCTTCATCTCTGTGTTGCAAGAATGGTGTAACATGAAAATCTATCAACGAGATCCACCATATAAACAAACTGAAAAAAAAAAAGCCATACGATCATCTCCCTAGATGTTGAAAAAGCCTTTGACAAAATTCAACACCCTTTCATGATAAAGGTCTTGGAGAGAGAAGGGATAACAGAAACATACCTAAACATAATAATAACAATATACAGTAAACCAACAGCCAACATGAAACTGAATGGAGAGAAGCTTAAGGCAATTTATCTAAAATCAGGAACAAGACAAGGCTGTCCTCTGTCTACATATCTCTTCAATAATGTACTGGATGTTCTAGCTATAGCTATAAGATAACACAAAAAGATCAAAGGGATCCAAATTGGAAAGGAAGAACTCAAATTGTCTCTATATGCAGATGATATGATAGTTTACATAAGCGACTCAGAAAAAAACTCTACAAGGGAACTCCTACAGCTGAAAAACCCCTTCAGCAAAATAGCGAGATACAAGATAAACTAAAAAAAAAAAAAATAGTTGCCTTACTTTATTCAGACGACAAAGAGGCTGAGAAAGAAATCAGAGAAAGATCACCCTTACATAAAATGCCTCAGGGTAATACTTCAACAGACCACAATATGAACTTTGTGTCTTAAAGAAAGAAATTAAAGAAGATACCAGAAAATGGAAAGATCTGCCACGCTCTTGGAATGGAAGGATAAATATAGTAAAAATGGCAATCTTGCCAATAGCAATCTACATATTCAATGCAATCCCCATTAGAAACACAGCACAATTCTTCACTGACCTTGAAAGGATAATAATCAACTTTGTATGGAAAAACAAAAGACCCAGGATAGCCAAAACAACCCTGTACAATAAAAGAACTTCAGGAGGTATCACCATCCCTGACTTTAAGCTCTATTACAGAGCTATAGTTCTGAAAACATCCTTGTATTTGCACAAAAATAGAAAGGTAGACCATGGGAATTGAATCAAAAATGCCGATATTAATCCACACACCTATGAACACCTGATTTTTGACAAAACAGCTAAAAAGTACAATGGGGGGAGGAAAGTATCTTTAACAAATGGTGCTGGCAAAAATGCATGATGTGGTGTAGAAGAATGCAGATAGAACCATGTCTATCACCATACACAAAATTCAAGTCCAAATGCATCAAAGACCTCACCATAAATCCAGCCACACTGAACCTCTTAGAAGAGAAAGTATGTGGTACTCTTGAACAAATTGGTATAGGAGACTGCTTCCTGAACATAACTCCCGTAGCACAGACAATGAGATCAACAATTAATAAGTGGGACTTCCTCAACTTAGACGTTTCTGTAAAGAAAAGGACACAGTTGACAAGACAAAATAGCAACCCACAGACTGGGAAACAATTTTTCCCAATCCTACATCTGACAAAGGGCTGATCTCCAAAATATACAATAAACTCAAGAAACTACTCAAGAAAACACTAAATAGCCCTATTTAAAAATGGAGTACAGAATTGAAGAAAGAATTCTCATACAGGAAATTAAGGAGGCTGAAAGACACTTAAGAAAATGTACAACATCCTTAGTTATCAGGGAAACGCAAATGAAAAACGACTTTGAGAAACCATCTTACTCCTGCCAGAATGGATAAAATTAGAAACACCAAAGACATCTAATGCTGGAGGCAATGTGCAGAAAGGGGAACATTCTTTTACTGCTGGTGGGAGAGTAAACTCGTACAACCATTTTGGAGATCAGTATATTGGTTCCTCAGGAAAATGGAAATTAGCTTACCACAGGCCCCAGCAATTATACTCTTAGGTATATACCCAAATGACTCACATCCATGCAACAAAGTCATGTGCTCAACATTGTTCATAGCAGCATTATTTGAAATAGCAAGAACCTGGAAGCACCTAAATGCCCCCCCCACTGAAGAATGGATAAAGATGATGTGGCACATCTAGACAATGGAATACTACTCTGCAGAAAAAAACATCGGAATCTTGAAATTCGAAGGCAAGTGGATGGAACTTGAAGAAACCATCCTGAATGAGGTAACCCAGTCACAATAAGAGAAACAGGGTATGTACTAGCTCATATATGGATTTTAGATGTAGAACAAAGAACACCAGCCTATAGTACATACCACCAGATGAACTATGATAGAAGGTGTATTCTAAAAGATTCATATGTGGGCCCTCACAAAAGGGGGAATGGACAAGTCCTCCAGAGCACATGGAAAATGGGGGGGTCAGAGGATGGAGAAAAAACTAGGAGAAAGAGAAGGGGAGAAGAGGAAAACAAGTGTGACTAGATAGATTCAGTCAGGGTGAGGGGGGACATAAAAGTGCAAGCCATTATAGGTTTGAAGATAAAACTGAACCTAAAGAATGGTCTAGAGAACTACAAGACCAACTCCAACTAATAATTTGAGCAACCATGGCAAGGCTACCATAAATGTCCTTTCCTGAAAGTGAGATCATCAACTAAATGAACTACCATCATGGAGTCCTCATCTAGTACCTGTTGGAAACAGAAGCAAACACCCATAACCAAACACTGAGTCGAAGTAGAATCCAGATGCAGAGAGAGGGTACAAGACCAGGTTGCAGAAACTCACAAAGACAACTGACCTGAACAAGGAAAAGCTTGGGCACCCCTGACTGATGCCTAGGAACCCAGCAATGGACTTACTCAGACCCCTGAATATGGGTCACATCTAGAAGGACTGAGCAGTTTGGGGGGAGCTCAGACTGTAGAAACAGGATCTGTTCCTGGTGCACAAAAGGACTTTGGGGACACATCCCCCATGGAGGCATACCCCCTAACCTAGAGACTGGAGAGAAGTCCTAGTCCCTACTTCAAATGACTTGACAGATTCATGTGACCCAACCTGGACAGAATAGCCCTACAAGAGGAATGGGGGTGGGGGAATGGGAGGGAACGGTGGCCAAGGCCAAGGTGCATGTCACAGGGGAAAGAGGGTAAGAGGGAAGGAGGGAGGGTGGGTTCGAGGGAGGAAGAGAGAGAAAAATGGGATCCACATGTAAAATTTTTAAATTATAATATTATTAAAAAAGAATGGTAAAAATGCTGCTGGATAAATTATTCATACATACATACATACATACATTTAAAATGCTTTGACTTCAAAATTTTCAAAATTTAAGACTAAAGACAAGCTACTGGGATAATTGATTTCTAATTTTGTTTCCACAGAAAATGAAAAGCTGTGGTTTCCTTCCAGACTAATGTGATTTGATCGAGAAAGACCCCCTGAGGCAACATCAATGGGACACTGCAGCCTTGCAGAGCACTACAGCTAGGATTTCTGCATCTTCTTAGGATCCCCCATGACAGCGCCCCCCTACTAGCAGGAAGCAGTTTAGAAAGAACGATGCCCAAATTCTCAAATATTGTTTATAAATGTTTGTTTTCATTTTTTAAAAAGGCATGTCCAACACAATATAAATTAATGTTTAAAAATAAAAAAATATGTTCATTCTTTATAATGAGACTGATAACTAAGTTATGTGACTTCCTAGAACCTTCATATAGTAACTGTTGGAAACAGAAGCAGACACCAAAAGTTAATCATGAGCTAAACTCTTCAAATCTATTTGTAGATAACAAAAAGTGATAAGAAGAGATAAGACAAGGGGTAAATATCAGGCTACATATTTTCATTTCTAATTTTCTTTTTTTACATCTCTTTCTTCTTTGTGATTTTCTTTCCTTTCTTTTGATCAAGTACTACTTTCTTTCTTTTTTTATCCTTCTCTATGAAGTCAAGAATGGTGTTTAGATTGTGTGAAACAGGAAGAGATTCCTAGCAAACGTCTATCTTAAAATAACAGAACTCTTTAATTTTTGGCAGTTCTTTTTAACTTGTTCATATTCATTTGGAGTAATATTGCAATATAAATTTTAAAAGTCTTCCAACTATCATATTCCATATTAATTCAGTCTTCAATATAATGACATGGAAGTAAAAATTCTAATGATTTTCAAGAGTTCCAAACATTGTAAATGTTACCATGCCTTAGGAAGTTCCCAGGTTACCAATAGTAAGGATGTGAATGTGCTATATATCCTAAACCCCAAGTTTCTTCTAACATTTGATTACTATACAATAAGCAACTCAGGGGGATTATAGAGAGATTTCACTCAAATGGGGATGAATGAAAGATGGCAAGATGAACAACTCAGCAATCACAAATATCAGAAGTAGGGTACTGTTTTTTTTAATTCCATGATTTATGCAATCTCACTCTTAGGCATATAACTAAAAGATGCACATCTAAGCAAAAAAAAAACATCTGTTCATCTATGTTGATAGAAGAATTATTTCTAAAATCGAGGACCCGTAACAAAACTAGATAAAGATGTTATAGTACATTTCCACAATGGAGTACTACTCATCCACAGTCAAATGGATGGAACCAGAAGAAACAATCCAAAGTGAAGAAACCCAATTAAAAAACAGATAAATATGGTATGTATTGACTCATATTTGGGATGTAGACATGGAGCAAAGGATCACCAGCCAACATTCCATAACACCACAGAAGCTGGGGAACAAGAACGATGTTAAAGAGATACTTACATAGTCCTACAAAATGCAAAAGAACACAATATACTGAGAATGGGTAGAGTGGAGAAAGACTTAGGACAACAAAAAAAGGAGGTGAGAACTTCAGGGAGGAGTAAAATTAAGTAGGGAAAGAAATAGATGAGAGAGATAAAAAAAAAGAGATATCATAATAGAGGAAGCCATTAGAAGTGTGAAGAGAAAACTGAACTGGGATTAATATTGGAGTTTGATACAAATAAAATGACTTGTTTTAAAAACATTAATAAGGTTCTGTTGATATTTCTCCAGGTTTATGAACATGGTGAGCCCTTGATGGGGGATGCAAGTTTGGTTCCCTACATGGTTTACAACTGTCTACAGCTCCATTCACAAGGAATCTGATGCTTTCTCTTGCCCTGCTGAGTACCAGGCATTCTTGTCATGCATATACATAAATTTTAGCAAAATAAAGACACAGAAAATAAATATACATAATGTTAAAAAGAATGTTTGAGGCAAAGGAAGGGAAATTAATATTACTTTTAGGCCTTTGTGGTGTATATGACGTATTTCATGAATGTTATGGCTAATCACAAAACTAAAGTAATATAATGAAATAAATGATAATAAAAATATAATAAGGGTAATAATAATAACAATACAAATAGTTCATAATGGTTGATTAGCACTGGGTTGCTAGAGGGTTAAAATCCCAGCTACAGGAATGCAGAAAGCAAAAATGAATGAGGAAGGGGTCTTTGATACAAAACTGATATATGGGATCACACTTCAAAAAATAGTAATAAACTGCATGTGTTAACTAAGTCTGCAGCATGAGGCCATAAGAATGTCAAACAAGGTTTCATTGTTGAGAGAAAACATGCAAATAAGGGCAAAAATACAACTCTGCACTTAGTTATAGGGACACCATGTGTTAAATGATGTCAGGATTGGGACTTTGGGGTAGAAACTGAAATCTGTGTTATTATGAAACTGTGGATAGCATCTTGTTATTAGTAGTTTTCTAACAAAATTTGTCAACAAAGCAGGGATTTAGGAATTAATTTAATAAGTAATGAGACATAATTGTCTGCTTAACAGTTTGGTTATTGTCGATAACATGCCTCTAAGCATATTGCCTTTGTCTAGGACAATAAGAATGTAGGAGATAAGAGAAGGAGGAGATGAACGGGGAAGTTAAGAAGTTAAGAAGGAGCAGAAAGGAAGGTTGAAAGGAAGAAAGAAAGAAAGAAAGGATGGCAAGAAGGAAGAAAGAAGGAATGGAAGGAAGAGGGAGGGAGGCATGCTGGGATGGAGGGAGAAAGGGATGGGCTGTCAGAGGGGTTATGTTCAGCTTTGTGTCATATGGTTGTATACTCTAATCTCTGTCCACTATAGGAGTCAGTAGGAGTTTGTGATTGTATTGCTAGTTCTTGCTCAATGAGCATGAGTCAGATGTGGTGTCACATTGGGGTAGTGGATGATGAGATATCATATCATTACTTGATTATTTAGTTATGTATATTGGGTGATAAGTGATCAGTCAACCATGGACTTCAAGTTTGGCACCTCGTGGGAGTTAATATGCAAGACCATCTAAATATTTATTTACATGTTCATTTATTTTATTACATAAAGAAATCATTATGTATTCCAGGAGTAGACCAGTGTGTCTTCACTTTGGGGGAGTTAAGTGTGCCTCTTAATCACATTATTTAATTGCTTAATTTAATCTTTCATATCAATAATATCAATAATATCCTCCTTCCTGACTGGAGTCTGGCCAGTACTCCCTGAGAGTCAATTATGTGATATCACCTAATTAATTACCTAAGTATTTACTTGTAAATACGCCATTATTTCATTGATGATCACTTGAATTTGGTGCCAATGTGTGGTTGTCAATTAAGCAAGAGCATCCAATTATTGACGTAGTTAACATTTAAAATCAATGGGTAGAGATAGGAGTTTAGTGTTTGGCTATGGCAGTTTTTAGAACAGATGCCCGAGAATATGCAGCAGTGCCCAGAGCTCCAAGGTCACTGAGAGATAGAGACCAGGAGTTGTCATGCTGTCCAATGAGAAGAAGTGTAACAATTCGACCAAGCTTTGTGTGGCAGTAAGATTGGGTGCTAGATGCTCTTCCTCCAAATTCCTTCCATCGCCTTACTCTACTATGAGTAGATCCAGGGGCAGAACCAGAGGCCCATCACCATCGTAGATGCATTGCCAGGAGTCACAGAGTGCAACTAGCTTCTCTCTCTGCTCAGCAAGTGAAACAGCAGCTGCCACTGCAAGTATACCAGCTGATGAAGTGGCCTTGTCACGACTGCAGAAACTCGGTGCCACATCATGACATTAGCTGAAGACAGTTCTTTAGGCAAGATCATCTTATCGCCCCATTATTAAATTTATTAAAAATTTAAAATCACTGAGGATGGCATCCTTCATGAGTCATATCTGAAATGATATGACCAAGACAAGTGTGGAGTGTGGCAATCTCAAGCGGCATCTTGCAGCTCTTCATCCACATCCCTGATTCACTGCCCTTTACTATGAGAAAAGCAAGCAGGAGCACCAGATGCACAGGAAGCATAATAGAGATTGCCAAGGCAGCATTGCTGGGGATGACATCACAGAGAGTGAGGAGCTGCTCTCTCTTGCCTCTGCAGGTGAAGGCACCTCCATCACTGCTGCCACCGCTGCTGCTGCTGTGGACCCGGCCACCACAACAGCCTCATCATGACTGCAATGACTTTTTGGATTGTCATGAAATCCACCCAATAGAGTTCAATAGACAAGATCTTCTGATCATCTGATTATTAAATTATTGAATCATCCAGTTTTTAAAATTACTTAATCAATTAATTTTTGAAATCTATTATTATGTAATTATTAATCACTGGATCTCACAGTGTCCCTCAAGCACTGGGTGCTGCTCCTGGCTCCAATCTTCTGCTGTGTTCATCACACTGCAGCCAAACCCCTAACTGATGACCACATCATCATTTAAATAATCATATAAGTAAATAATTGAATGGTCCTGCACACTTAATGCCCATAAGATGGAACCAAATTCCAATGATTGTCAAAGAAGTGACACACAATTAACTTCCAGGAAAGACTGGCCAGTCCTCAGTGATGAAGAATAACATTATCATCATTTCAAGTAATTATTATATAATGATTAAATAATTGAATAATGAGATGGTGTTGCATACTTAAATCCCACATAGTGGAGTCAGACTGAACTATTCCTGGAATAATGATTTATTAAACAATCAAATATATAATTTGATAACCTTGCACATAAACTTCAACAAGGTTGCACTAAACTCGAAGTATCATGGCTGATGTAATGATCTATTTAAATGACTAAGTAACCCAGTCATATCATCATAATGTCATATCAAGTTTTACGGAAGCCACAATAAGTACAATCTTAAAATTTGGTATTGACTTTGTGTATCCATTTTGTTTGAGTCAAGCCAATATAAGAATCAGGCAGCTGCCTCATTAGATATAAACACCCACCACATTTTCTAACATTCTAGTCTAAGAGGCAGATTAAAACCTTGCTGAAGAAATAAACAAATGCTACACTTTCCCCTTGATAAATAACTTTAAGTCTTTTAATTTTTTTTAATTCATGGTTTTACTTCTACCACACTACACACCCACAAGTTATCTCTTACTTTGCTCAAACAAGATTTGTGCCAAACTAAAGGTATGATTGGTTATTCACAGATATGAGCAGTATGATGTGAAAATGATTAAATGTCATTGTGTATCTAAGGTTTAAGAGAATACCAGATAATTGATGTTGGGCAGCTGCCTCATTAGAGATGATCTGCGATCCAATTATCTCTTTGTCTATTCTATCAAATGGATTTGAACATTCCTTAAGGAAGTTAACAATGGAAAATTCACCTTTTGTTGAAAAAATGTGAGTTTATTACCTTCTTAATACACAGTGTTACTTCATTGGGAAGAAGACATTCATCACAAAATTCTTTGAACTGTTTCTCCACAGATTTTAATCTCTGATAATAGGTAATCTTGAATGGATAATATTAATACCTGTAGCCCAACTTCAAGGGTTTGGCTCTGACTTGGTTAGGAGAATCAATTTCCACAAATGTTTTATGAGATACTTATCTTTGAAGACTAAAATATCCAATTGAAGTTGCTATCTGGTTCTTGGCTCATGATAACAGAATAGAGAATTCCAGAAGGGTTGCCAGGCATTTATGATCCAAAATTCTGTTAAATTTAAGTACACCTCCCATTTGCTAAAAAGCACACCCACTAATGTACTAACCTTATAGCCTCACTGATTAAACTGCAAGGGTTTTTTTTGAGTTATACCTATTTTCAAGTCTATCAAACAACTGCATGCCTATAGTGATATACACATGAAAATGAAATCATTATTATGCCATACAACTGCATTGATAAGTATTTAATCATATTTCCTATGCTCTAATTTTCTTATTTCTAGGACGAAGACTACCATTATTGGTCTCTACCTTAATCCATTTCTACGTACTAAAATTAAAGTAACCTCGATTTCATTTTCTTAACTTTGGAACATCTTAACCAAATGGTGTAGGTGTAGGTGTAAATATGGTGAGAAAGTAGGTGAGTGAATAATTGTACCAGTGCCCAAATTCGACAAAATGAAGTAAATACACTCATGCAAACATATTGGACACATAAATGACAGTCATGTTTAGAAACAGCCATGTTCACATATCATCCATGCAACTAGAACAAATAGATTACTCAGGACTCCTGGACAATTACTCTAAAAAAGGTGAGGATGATTTCCCAAAGATGACTTTGCCCACACACAACAGGAGGAATTCTAGAAAAGAAATCATTCATATTCCTAAATGGTGGGATGGGTACTTTTTAATTATTTGATACACTAAGGATGCTTGTCATCATTTATGGGGAATATATGATAAAAAGGTACATAAACCTCAAATATGTTACATTCATATAGGCATTGGTATATTGAAACAAATGTAAAGTTGTTTATGCTGTACTCCAAATGTTTCTACTCTTACAAATGAATGTATAATTAAGAAATACAAGTTACTAGTTAGTCATCTATAATAGTCAAACATGCAGTCATGGTAGGTATGTTTTCAAGGTAAAACAGATATATTTTGATAGATGATCTTCAAACACTTTGAAAACTTACAGGATATGGCATTTAAGGTGTTTAATAACATGTCTTTTCATGACAGAGAAACAGGTCTGATCCAGGCAGCACCAATTTATTTCATAAAAGAATGATGGGCATAGAAGCATCTCCGTATGGAGTTCACTTTCATTGTGTAAACACTAGTTATTTGGGCAACAAAATCTTGCATTGACTGGTGACAGTATGCTGTACAAAACAAATAATGGATTCAAATTAAAAAGATCTTTGAAATTTGCCAAGACAAGGTAGGACAGTCCTCATAAATTCCTACTTCACAGGAATTCTGGCAGAAATTCTAGGCATGCAGGACAAAAATGTCCCAACATTGCAGATCAACTTTGGTTGACTGTTCACACAGCCAGCTGTCTCAGTTGTTTCTAAAGTTTTGGAGGTGGCTTACATGGAATTTCCTGTTTTCTCAGGAAATATTGCATTCTTATGGAAACTTGGATGGAGCTGAAGACTAGATAGTTATAGTTATAATTTTCCTTAGTTATAATACCTCAAGTTTGGTGCCACCTTTTGTAATTTAATATGCAAGGCCACTAAATATGTATTCATTAATTATTTAAATAAAGCATTAATTTAAGATAAGTTCAGTCTTACTCCACCATGTGGTATTTATGTATGCAACACTATTTCATTATTCAATTACTATATAATTATATATTAATTACTGTATTAGATTATAATGTTGTCCTGTATGACTTGAGTCTGGCCAGTCCTCCCTCGTAGTTAATTGTGTGGCATTACTTAATTATCTATGTATTACTTCATTGACAATTTCTGTACTTTGGTTCCATTTTATGGAAATTAAGTATGCAGTACTATCTAATTATTTACTTATTTGTTTACTTAAATGGATGGGATTATCGATTAAGGAATTGGCTGCTGTGTAATGGACACAGCAGATAATTGGTGCCGAAGCACTGCACAGAGCATGAGGAACACTAGGAAATCCAGTCATTAATGATTGTATAATAATAGAATTTAATAATTAAATGATTACATAATTTAAAAAACTAGACAGTTTCATCATATTACTTCCTGTGACAATACATCATAACCAACACATGAAGGACATAGTCATCACCAATTTTAAAATTCAGTAATATAATCTTCAGATGAGCAGAGGATCTTGTGTAATGAACTATGTTGGCGTGACATCATGACCCTCCACCAAGTCACTGCAGTCATGGTAAGCCTGCGGTTGTGGCCAGGACCACAGCAGCAGAGCCTGTGGTAGAGGTGAATCAGTTGACTTCATCTGCAGAGCCAATAAAGAACAGCTCGTCACACCCTGTGATGTCATCCCTAGAAATAGTGCCTTAGTAAACACTGTGATGCTTCCTCTGTCTCTGGAGGTGTTGTTTGTCCTTCTCATAGTAGAGATCAGTGAATGCCAGGGTCTGGAGAAAGAGCTGCAGGGCGACCCTTGTTACTAATTCAAACTTGGTTTGTTCAAGTCGTGACACTTCCTCTAAGTGGGACCCTGGCCTCTTCCCAAGTCAGTCACTCATTTGGGTAATATGCTCTTTCATGGGAAAGAGAGACTATGAAAGATGAAGGAAGGGAGGAAGAGAGAGAGAGAGAGAATAATTGTGTCTGTGTCATGCCTGGTGTGTCTAGGGGCTCATATCTCCCCACACATCTCCACACAATAGACCCACGGAGGGCACTTTGTAATGTTACGGCAGATGTTCACAGGTAGCTGTGTAGAGACTGTGAATTGGAAGATATTAGAGAAGGTGGTCTCCAGGAGGCAAGGGAAGTGTTCTTCATCTAATAGTCATCTTACAAGATATCAGCTGTGTCATGGTGGGCCTCTGTAGTCTGTTTGTGTTCATAGGAGACCAGCTCTCTGTTGTGTACTGAGAAGCATTTCCATACTGTATAAAGAATATCATTGGGGTCCAGACAGACCTAGTTGCCCTGGATGCCATGGATGCCATGGATGGGAATGTATATAAAAGTCAGGGAGGGAGACATTGATAATAGAGAAAGTATGTATGAAGGTGGAGAGATTAAAGGCAAGCACCCTCTTGTAGCAACTGATAATATTTATTTTACCTATGTGTCTAATTTGCCGTTCCTCAGACCCCTTGAATCTCTTTGTATATGTCTGAATGTACCTTTGCCAGGCCAGAGGAAGGTGGCATTCTACAGAATATATAGGAAATAACATGTTGGAGGGGGACTTCAGGACTTTGGAGAAATGAAAGAGAAGTTTCTGAGTAGTCCCAGCTGAGGGCTGGGGAATGGAAGGCTGTGGCTAGGGGATAGATTGTAACAGATGTGCAAGTATCTAAGAATGGTTGCCTGGTGACACCTAGGAGATGGTTAGTTTGGGAACCCTGAGTAAGGCCCTATTAGGAAAGGGGAAAGGTGACATGGAATGTCAATGCTTCCCCGTGTCCACATCTAGCAAACTTGGCAGCTTGCCAAGGGACAAGTCCATGGAAGTTCCCAGGCCCTTGGTGGTAACTGGTGCAGTTGATATGGGGCAGAATTGCACCTGCACACTGATTGTGGTGTACCACGGCCATGAATGCCAAGGCATCCCGTGTCCATTCTCTTTTCTAATATAAACACCATGAAAGTGGATTACTCATGAATGAACTGCTTCTATTCCCTTAGTTGTAATTAAATTTCTTATTTGTTCTTGGTTTAATTTTGCTAAGTGATAGCTATACAAAAACTTGGATATTTCATTTGAATTTTTGAATTTTGTGGAGTGCATATTCTCAATGTATGACCTGAAGATTTTCTGTATTTCCTGATTGTCTATTGTTATGTACCCCTTTTCATTTCTGATTTTGTTGATTTTCATGTTCTTTCTCTTCTTTCTGGTTAGTTTTGGAAAAGATTTTTCTATCTTGATTTTGAAAATGTAAATCTGTTATATTGACTCCTTGTATTGTTTTCCTTTTTGCTACTTTAATGATTTCAGTCCTCAAATTGATTATTTCCTTGCTTCTACTCCTCTGGAGTGAGTTTACTTCTTTTCTTCTAATGCTTTAAGTTTTGCTGTTAATTTTCGATTGTGACTGTCCTCAGTTTTCTTCATATGGGCACTCAGTGCAATCAAAATTCTTAATTCCAATGTTCCAACGTTCAAAATGTTACATAAGTTTGGGAATGTTGTGTCTTCCTTCTTGTTTAATTCTGGAAAATCTTTCATTTCTTTCTTTCTTTCTTCTTTGGCTCAGGTATGGTGTAATTGCACATTGTTCAGTTTCCATTTGTTTGTAAGGTTTGTACAATATGTGCTCTGTTGAATTCCAAATTTAATTCATGGTGGTCTGATAAAATACAGGAAGTTATTCCATCATTATTTATGTTTGTATCTGTTAAGGTTTGCAATGTTATCTAATATGTGGTCAATTTTGGAGTAGGTTCATTTTTGATCTGAGAAAATGTATATTCTTCTGTGTTTGTTTTTAATATTCTATAGAAGCCTGTTAAATTCAAGTGGGATATGACTTCTGTTATTTCCTTTGTTTCAATGTTAAGTTTCTGCCTGATGGTCCTGTCTACTGGAGAGAGGGGGATGTGGAGGTTACCCAGTATGAATATGTGAGGTTTTTTTTTTTAATGCACTGATCTTTGATTATTATTTATCTTTTCTTATTTAACATATTGATCCCAATTCCCTCTGATTTCCTCCATCCCTCCATACATCCCTGCTTCTCTCTCTCTCACTCCTGCTCCTGATCTCCCTCCCATTCCACACCCCACTTCCCTAGGAGCATAATACCTTCCAGGGGAGATCAACTAAATCTGTCTTCTCATATAATGTAGGGCTAGGCCCTCTCCATCCTCTCTCTTGGTAAGGGAGTATTCTTCCATGGCAAATGTGCTCCCACAGTCTTTCTGTGCAGCCGGGATACACCATTATTACACTGTCAGAGGTCTCTTAGGCAGTCCAGGCCCATACTTTCAGAGACCCATATCTGAGTCAGTCCAATCATCGTTTCCTAGCCCATTATGCCTCCTTTTTTAGGTTAGCTGTCTCTGTAGTTTTCTGTAGCATGGTATTTTCCTCCCTTTCTGCATCTGGATTCAGGTTCAGCTCAGTTTTTAGCTGTGGGCATCTGCTTCTTTTTCATCAACTACTAGATGAGGTCTCTATGGTGGTGGATACGTTAGTCATCAATCTCATTTGCGGGGTAGGGCCTTTCCACTATTGCTTAAATTGTTAGAGAGCATTAGTCTTGTACATCTATGAACCTTTCTGTAAAGTCAGTTTTCTCTTCAAACCTATAATGTCTGTCTATTTCTTTCCAATTTGTCTAACTGTTCTCTCATCTATTCCTCC
Source organism: Cricetiscus sungorus (assembly GCA_030556225.1). Taxonomy (NCBI): domain Eukaryota; kingdom Metazoa; phylum Chordata; class Mammalia; order Rodentia; family Cricetidae; genus Cricetiscus; species Cricetiscus sungorus. The sequence continues at coordinate 334,576 of JANBXA010000496.1, read as the reverse complement.
TCTGACTCCCTCTTCCTAGTCCCATGTACTTTCCTCTCCTCCATTTCACTTTTTCCTACCTCCCTCTCTATTCACTACCCACAAACTCCCAATATGCTCAGGAGACCTTGTTCCTTTCCTCTTCTGCGAAGACCTTGTATGAATCTCTTAGATTCCTCCTTTTATCTCAATTTCTCTGGCATTGTGAAGTATAGGATTGTGATTGTTTGATGTATTTCTAATATCCATATATGAGTGAGTACATATCCTATTCCTGTTTTGTGACTGGGTTACCGCATTCATTCAGGATAGTTTCTTCAAGTTCCAGCCATTTGCCTGACAATTTCAAGATTTCCTTTCCCCCCCTTTGTTTTTTTTTCTGTCCATTTTTTTTCTGCAGAGTATTATTCCATTGTCTAAATGTGCACATCATATCTTTTTTATCTATTCTTCAGTTGAGAGACATTTAGGTTTCTTCCAGGTTTTTCCATTACAAATACTGGTGCTACAAATGTAGATAAACAAATGTCTTTGTTGCATGCATGTGTATTATCATTTTGGGTATATGTCTAAGATTGTATAGCCACTTCCTGTGGTACATTGATTTCCATTTCTTAAAGAACCACCATATTGATCTCCACAATGGCTGTACAACTTTGCAGTCCCACCAGCAGTTGAGAAGTCTTCACCTTTCTCCACATCTTCCTGAGCATAAGTTGTCATTGGTGTTTCTAATTTCAGCCATTCTGGCAGGAGTAAGATGGTATCTCTGATTTGTTTTGATTTGCATTTCTCTGATAGCTGAGGATGTTGACCACATTCTTAAGTGGTTTTAACCATTTTTGATTTCCTCTTCTGAGAATTCTATCTTCAGTTCTGTACCTCATTATAAATCTCAACCTGGCTAAGGAAATACCCAAGTAAGCCAGTAATAATGATGTGAGTGTGCTTTATGTACTGAGCTCCACTTTCCTTTGTAACTCTCTGATTACTACATAATTTAAGCTACTTTGAAAGTTTCTAGAGAGCTAACACTCAATTGACCATGAGGTTAATCTGACAGGATGACCAATCCCGCACCAGAGCTAGGGTATGCATTTTTAGCCATAGTTTGTACATATTTATGCATGTTTTATGGTCAAATATTAATATGTTGGATAAGGTTTTTAAGTAGTTCATGTTTTAAAATTATATTATATTATATTTTTTATATTACTCTTTTCATTAGATACAAATTCATATTATATGTAAATGTTTTGTTTAAAACATTCACCTCTTCAGTTGTCATTGTCCATATTTCATCCTTTTATTGTTATTTATTATTGTCATAGAGAAAATAAGTCACAAGAAATTGACTTTATTGCTTGTAAATTTTCCTAGGAGATTCATTATGAAAAGAGTCTCCTTTCATAAGCATATAGTTCTTCCTCTGATTCCAACACAATGGAACTTTATTGTTACTGAAGAGACCTAGTTACTCACTCCTGAAGAAAGATCTGTTCTTCCTGTGAAGATTAGATGTCACGTTAGTAGCCCATTAATTTTTGGGAGGAGAGTTTCCCATACATATACTGAGACTACTAGGCTGTGTGATTTATAAAAAAAAACTTGTTGGTTTTATATAAGAATCTTCCCTGTGTCAGATAAGCAGAAGTTCAAGATTAGAAGAAGATTGTCTTAGAAAGTGGAAAATATGGTTCTGTGGACGAAGATCTTTTGCTTCTTTTTCAAGACACCTGTGTATTTTTCAACACTACTTCAAGATTACGTGTTTTATATACTTATTTTCTATTAACTTGTCACCAAACAAGGTTCTATAGTTTTTCATAACTCATTGTCAATATTCTTTACAAATATTGTCCAATTTTCCCCCATGTATTTTATTCAACATCTAAAATTTGTGCTATGAATAAATCCTTGCTTTGTGAGGAAAACCTTGAACTTTGGAATTTATATTTTCAGCAAATATAAATATTTGCACACGGCTATTGAAGCAAAGGGTGGATTCCAAGAATCATCCCTGAGATGTTCAGAGAAATCTTGAATACAGAAAAACAAGAACAAAATTTAAATATCAGCTCCAACAGCCATTAATCAAAACAAACTTATTTGACAAACATAAAAACAGATCATAGTTCTCTATGGTGTATATTTGCGTTGGGATCCTTATATTGTGTATAGTTATCAGGATGTGAGAAATATAAGATTAAGGCCAACTATGAGGATGCATTAAGAACCAAAAGTAAACTGGCATAATGTCAGGTATGTATTAAGCCATCATTGTGGAGGGGAAGGAGGAATATATAGGAATGGCAGGTTTAATCATGGCATAGTGTCTGTTGAGTAATTGTACTTTAAGATAATAGAATAGTGGATAGTGCTTACGTTATTGGCATAGTTGTGAAATCTCCTTTCAGTGACATGGAAGTTAGAGGAGGGAACAAGAATCTGAGAACATGAAAACACCTTGCATCAAAGGGGAAAAATATCTTCAAGCCTACTGCAGAGATGTACAACAATATTTTGACATTATAACATGAGCAGAACACGGCTTAGTGAACACAAATATGACAAAACTGAACAATGATCTCGGACTACCAGAGGGAAAATGTCTCATTTGTTAAAAAAAAAGTAAGATGAGGAATTGAAATAATACAGAGGCCTGTGTCATATTCCTATAATTTCAACTTCTATGATGTGGTGGTCTGCCAAGTAAAGAATAGTTAAATTTCATATTTTCTTGTGCTATATAGAGACAACAATTCTCAAAATAAAGAACTCAAACAAAAGCCAGCATGGGGATGTGGTTAGCATTTGTGAGAAGGAGGGAGGTATAAAATGCCCACACAGAGAGGTAGACATCTTAAGAGAATGTCAGCTTCTTGACATATATGTTGTTTTATGTGGGCAATAAAACCAAACCAATTTTGTTCTACAAACCAACTAAATTTTGGAAAACCCGGCACAGTTGCAAGACTGGCATTTGTTCATTCCTTGTCGCGTTTTTGTAATCACAATATTGGAAATAGGAGATAGAGCTTATGAAGTTCCTCAGCCTCTGTATTAGATCAGCAAAGGGACAGGAAAAGTGATACAGATGAGTGTGGTAGGGAGAGGGTTTCAGGGGAGGGAAGAATGTATATGTGAGTGGGAGTGGGAAGAGACAGGAAACAAAGAAGACTTGGAGAGGGAAGAATAAGAAAACCAGGAATGTTTTTTTGTAATTAAGGGGACACTGTTTTGTCATATAAGCTTTTTAAATCAAGTATGAGAGAGCTGGAGGAAAAAGTAAGAAGGAAGTGGAATGACTCAGAAGGAGGTGAAGAGAGAGAATCATAGATGTGTTTAGGATTATAATTAATTTTATACCACCCACTGATGTAAGGATAGAAATTGACCTCATGTCTTCCTCAAAATTTTAAGACCACATTGAGTGTCATGGACATGTGCCAAGCAGTGCAAGAGTGGTAGATAAAAATCTATGCAAGGAAAGGTAGAAAAGATAAATGAGAATAAGTCAATTTTGACTATTCCCTGGATAGATAAAATGACCTCACCTCAATTCTACTTTTCAATGAACTAGTCATGGTTAGATCATGGGCAGCATGATGAACCAGTGGTGGATACCTGAGTACATACATAACATTACATTGAGCATCCAACCAGAAGTACATATTAAGGGATTGTTTTGTTTTTTGGTGTCTTGTTGTTGTTGTTTGTGTTTGGACATAAATTGTGTAATTGTGTAATTCCTAGATTTTCTGGATTTCAACTTGATTACAGGGAAGGGCTGTAACATGGAGTTCTTTTGCCTTTGCAAAATGTTGAGAATAAAACCAGCAAAAAAAACCTGGATGAAGATTCTCTTATTTTAGACAGATTTTTTTTGAGTGTACTGTATATCACTCTGTAGACAAGGTTAACATCAAACTCACAGATATGCCTCATTCTGACACCAAAGTACTGGGATTAGTAGCATTCATCTCACTTCCTGTCAAAAAAGACTTTATTGAAATTCGAAAGTAAACCAACATTGTTAGAAATTCAAAAGATAAGCAGAAAATGTTTTGGCCCAATCTAACAAACTCTAAACCAGGAATTTAATATTTGATATGGCAATTTTGGGTTTGACTGAAATAATATGACTCCTGTTAAAACAATAATAAGGTTCTGGAAAGATAAGAGCAACCAAGGTCTGATTTATGCAGGAGGATGCAAGTTTGGTTCCCTCCCTACATATGATGGTTCACAACGCTCTAAACCTCCATTTCTAAGGTGCCTGATGCATTCTTCTACATTTCTGGTTACTGGGTATTCTTGCGGTACACATATGTACATTATGGAAAAAATACATACACAGAAAATAAATACAAGTAAGTAAAAATAGAACTATGCAAAGGGACAAACTTTGATAATATCAGTATGTTAGTGGTATATGAAGAAAAATTAATGTAACTTTGAGGTCTATCTCACTAAAATAATATAATGCAAATAATTTTAATAAAATAGTATGATAATTATAATAACAATGCAAACAAGTCATAAGGGTTTTGATTATCACTGTGTTAGCAGTGGATTTTAATCCCAGCTATAGGAAATGGGGAAAGTAAAAGAGCCTGAGCAGGGAGTGTTTGATACATACCTGGGTAATATATTAGATCACACATCAAAAAAATACTAATACACTGTGTGTGATAATTAAGTTTGCAGCATAAATCCAGAAGAATGTCAGCCATGGATTCATGGATGGAGAAAAAAGAATAACAATTAGGGCAAAATAGAATCATGCACTTTGTTATAGGGATTTTATGAAAATTGTTTACATTAGTAAGGCTGTGACATAGTGAGATGGTAGATAGCATATCATTATTAGTACCTTTCAAAGAAACATTGTAAAAAAAATCAGGAATCCAGGAGTTTAATCTGAAAATAGACTTTGCTGTCTGCTTAACGGCATGGTCATTGGTGATAACAAGCATATAAGAATTTGCTGTTTATTGACTTTGTCTTGAAGAATAAAATTGGAAGAGGAGAGAAGAAGATGATGGAGGAGAATGTGAATATGGAGCAAGAAGGAATAAAAGAGAAAGAAAGGAAGGGAGAAAGACAGGGTTGTGTCTCAGTGAGGTGATATTGAGCTTTGTGGGAAATGGCTGCGTACTGTATTCTCTTTTCACTGTAGGTATCAGTGGGAGGATGAGATTGTCCAGTCAGTCCTTGCCAGCAGAGATAATGCAATATACATAAAACAGAAATCATGTGCAGTATTCCAACATATTACCTTCATTAAAATCATTTAACGTCAAAAAGTAGAGAGTGGTGTCTTGTATTGGAAAGTTCCTAAATAAGAAACAGCAACTCAATTACAATCATCAAGTGTTGGGAAACTCTTCGCAAAATGTAAAATTCTATTTATTTGTCAGACAGCTTGCATTTGGAGAGGAGCAAATATAACTTCTAACACTTTATACTAAGACCATGGTAGGTTTATCTAATTGAGTTGAATAAACCATGATCAAACGATGCAATGATGGCAGTTATTAATCCTCTTTGCTTGAGAAATAAAATACATTTTGATTTAACAAATCATTTCTCATTTAATTGGTTAACAGAGAAGTTTCACATAAAATATATCTTTTCTGATTTTTTAAAACTAGTTTTCCAGGTGTTAAAAGTAACCTAATTGATCTATTGGCATGGAAGCTCTGAGCATGGCTCTTTCTTATCAGAACTGCCTTTTTATGGCCAAGGAATTTGTTGTTATTGTTTTGTGTTGTGAGTATTTTTTCTTGCCTGTTTGCTTCCACCACCAGGCCCAAATAATACACAGAGACATTATATTATATATAAAGCTATAGGATCCTTACTAGGTTCTTATCAGCTAGCTCTATCTTAAACATTAACCCATTTCTATTTATCTAAGTATTTCTATGTGGTATCATCTCACCAGAGATAGGGGCTTGCATTCTACACTGTAGGGTCTCCATCTTAAATCTCACTACACTTCTGGAATCCTCCTTGTCTCCTATTCACATCTATCATGTTTTCCAATTGGCCAACAGTTCTTTATTCATAAACTAATGCAAGAAACATATTTACAGAATGGCATTTCCCATCAGTTTTTTTTTGTTTCTATTTCTCTTTGTGTGTCTTTGTTCATTGCTACAATTATTCACTCACCTTCTTTCTCCCCATATTTGCATCTATACCATATAGTTAAGTTGCCTTAAAGATAAAAGAATGAAGAGAAGCTTGTTTTAATTTAAGTAAATAGAAATGGATTAACCTACAGGCACAAGAAAGTTATTATTTTCATTCTGGAAATATGAAAATTAGAGCATTGGAATTATGTTTAACTACTCATCAATCTCAGGATTTCACTTTCATATGTAGATCACTATAGAATAGTAGTTGCTTGATAGGAGAACTGAAAATAAGTATGACTCAATAAAGAGGCTTTCATTATTGGGAGAAAATCAGTGAGAATATAATGTGAGTCCATGAGTGGGTGGGGTTATATTAGCATGTGGAATGTGTAGGAGAATGAGACAGAATGTTGGGTCATAACTGTTGCCTAGCATTCCTGCTGGAATTCTCCTTCCCTACATCATGGGCCCAAGAAGCCAAATGAAGTTTAGATGTAAGGTTATCAATGGATATTTTACTATCCCAAGCTATGTATCTCATACAATTTTGATGGCAGCATATATGGAATTTGATTCTTCTAACCAGGGCATGAACAAATCCCTAGAAGTTGGCCTGCAGCTATTAATATTACCCAATTCAACATTAACTAATATCAGTTTGAAAAGAAACAGTTCAAGACTTTTGTTGACAAATGTCATCTTCCCTAAATAGTAAAACGGGATTAAGAATATAAAAAGACTCACATTTATCCAACAAAAGGTGAATATTACATTGTAATATTCCTTCATGCTTTCTTTATGAAGATGTTAACCTTTTTGTTAGGCTAGGATGGGGGATAATTGGACAGAGGTAGTTCATCTCTAATAAGAAATCCAATGAACATAAATTATAAGATGTCCATTAATACGCAGGATACACAATAACATTTAATCACTTCCACATGTTATTCAAATCTATGATTAAATAATCAATGATCACTTGAGTTTGGCACAATCATGTGGGAGTCACATAAGGGACACCCTTGAAATCAAGTGTGCAAGACCATCTCATACTGTGATTATATAATTATTTAACAATTAAAATAGGACTTCATATAATCAAAGATCAGTGAAATTTTAGGTTATCATGTGGAAGTCAAGTATAAAATACCATCAAATTATTTAAATCAGTGATGACCACATCAAACATGCATCACGTTTGGAACCACCTTATACCAGAATGATAATCTGTCATCATCTAATTATTTGGTTATTTTGTTACATAAATAGATAATTGTGCCATCAATGATACGGGGAGTTTAACACCACCTTGTGGGAGTTAATACACATACACAAGACCAGCTAAATATTTCTATGATTATTTAAATAAATCATTCTCTATTTCACAGAGTCAAGGCTGCCTTCCTTTTGGGGAATTACATATGGGAAATCATCACATTATTTGATTATATCATTATTTAATACAATGTAATTGTTTAAACCTATGATGTCTTTTTTTATGACTGGAATCTGGCCAGTCTTCCTTAGCAGTTAATTATGTGACATCACACAATTTTTTAATTATCTGAATAATTATTTAAATAGATCCTTACTTCATGAATGATGACTGTAGTTTGGTGCAACCTAGAGAAAGTTAAAAATTTCTGTCTTGTTTGATATTTAAATGATGATAACATCCTTTATTTCAATTAGACTGTGTTCATAGGCAGGAGTAAGGTCAGGGGTTTGGAAGTGGCAGCCATGGACACAGCAGAAGCCGGTGCTATAATCGGTGCCCAGAGTGTGAGGAAAGCTGGGAGATTGAGTCCAGAAGACACAATGCTACCCAATGAGAAAATGTACAAGTACTCCACCAAGCTGAGTATCAGTGTCCGGGTGTTTGCCTCCCCGCTCTTCCTCCACATCCTCACTTTCATCAAGAAGCAGTGGCACAAGATGTGCCATCACCATCATAGAGGCCTCACCATGGATGATGTCACAGAGAAGAATGAGTTTCTCTCTCTCAGGTATGGTGGTGAAGCTCCTAATCTTGCCATCTTTTCACTGTAGCCACTAGTAACTTCGCAGATGGGAACTCATCATCACAGCTCCTGAATCACAACAGCAGAGACACAGAGTTTATTGGTGATGACATCAAGACAGAGTTCAACAGGTAAGAAAGTTTGATAATTTGGTTATTGCATTATTATACGTAAAATTCTGTGATGACATCATACTTCATCAGGTCTGAAAAGTCCTCCCAGGAATTGATAATGCAAATTATTTAATAATTAATTATTAATATGGTTCATTACATAATCTGTGATCACTGAAGTTTGGAGCCACCTTGTGAGAGTCAGTGGTGCCAAACCATCTAATCATCTGTTTATTTAATTATTCAACTCTGTCTTTATCTACTTGAGGAAGAATGGAGTCTGTTTCCTCCTTGTTGCTGTTAATTGTGGCATGCCATTTCATTATTTAATTACTCAATTAAATGACAATATCATTTTGGTATCTCCCCAGGGGTGAATTATGAAATATTATATTGTTATTCTTTCATTTTATTGTTCAAATCAAAGATTAAATCATCTCATTACATGTTTATTTTGTCATTTAAATAGATAATTACCTCAGCCATGATACCTGGAGTTTGGTACCACCTTATGGGTGTTAATGTACAAAACCATTTATTTTTATTAATTTAATTGTTTAAATCAATCATTATCCCTGTAAGTGTTCACTCTGACTATACCATGTGATATTTATGTATGCTACATCACCATATTATGAATTATTTTTTAATTATATGTTAATTATTTAAATTGGCCATGATGTCATCTTTCATGATTGGAGTCTGGCCAGTCCTACCTGGGAATTAATTGTGTGGCTTTATTTAAGTATCTAAGTGTTACATCCCTGACAATCACTGGAGTGTAGTTTCATATTATGGGAATTAAGTATGTAGGACCATCCAATTATTTATTTATTTGATTACTTAAATTATGATGAAGTCATCAATTAGTTTTGCTACCACCTCATTAGACACAGTAAATGATTGGTGCCAGAAACAGTACCTTGAGTATGAAGGACACTGGGAGATCCAGTGATTACTGATTACATATTAATAATAATTAAATCGTTAAATAATTTAAATAACTGGATGGTGCAACATCATTAATTCCTGAGATAGTGCACCAGAACTGACACGTGAAGGATGCAGTTATCATCAATTTTAAAAATTCAGTAATTTAATATTACATGATCAGAGTATATTGTCTAATGAACTCTGTTGGTTTGACCTCATGACACTCCACCGTATCTCTACAGTCATAATGATGTTGCTGTAGTTGCTGGGACTACAGCAGCAGTGGTAGAGATGGCTTCACTTGCAGAGCCAAGAGACAGCAGGTCTTCACACTCTGTAATAGTATTCACACCAATGTTGCATTGGAAACCACTATGATTTTGCAGGTTCATCTGATGCTTCCCCTTCACCTTCTCATAGTAGTAGCCTGGGCAGGCAAGGATGTGAAGGAAGAGCTTCAGGCAACTCCTGTGACTGCCACACCCCACACTTGATTTGGTCAGATTGTGGAGCTTCTTCTAGGTGGGAATCTGGCCTCTTCCAGATTGAATATCCCATTTGGGGAATACACTCTGCAATGAGAGAAAGAGAGATGGTGAGAGAGAGGAGAGAGCTTTTCTGTGTCTGTGTAAATCCAGGTGTGTCTAGAAACTCATGGCACCCCACATATCATAGGGCCCTTTGTAGTCTCACAGCAAGTGTCCTCAGCAAGCTTCATAAAGAATGATAATTGAAAGAGATTAGACAAGATTGTCCTCAGGAGGCTGGGGCATAGGTCTTCATCTAGCTGTCATCTTAGAAGATACCTAAAACAAAAAATGAATTAGGAAAGTAAGTGTGTTTGATACATAGGTGACCCAAAAAGTCATGGATATCTGGCCAAATGCAACTTTTCTCCTCTCATTGTGCTTACAATGATTTGATTCTATTATGAAACTCTCTGCTATGGCTAATTTTCACATAGGGAAAATACTGGTTCTTTTTCTATGTTGCTAAATATCAACTAAAAAACCCAAATGTGTTTGCTTCATACCAAGGTAAAGAGCACCATCAAAAATATATTAATAATTAGCATGTAGATTACTAGAAGAAACACTTCATGACATAAAAATATCAGTCAATGTCTTTAATAATCACGCCTTTTATTGACCTAATTTAAAAATAAAATGTGAAAGGACATATAAAAGAAAAATGCAAGGAAGCTGTAAAAAATCAGATGTTAATATTAATAGGAGGAAATAGGAAAAGATCAAAGAACAGAAAACAAAGGATGGACAAATTGAAGGATAGACAGATATTCAAATAGGTCATTTTTTGAGCCAGTGGTTTATATTTCGATTTATTTAACATTTTATGCAACAATTCATGATAAATGTGGACATAAATGGTCAAGGGATGGAATACAGCTATCCTAGTAAGCACACAATTAAGAAATTTATAATTTTATTGTTTAACATAAAAATGAAGAAAGAATGTTGGTTAAGAAATTATTTTTTTCTACACAATACAGTTTCTACAACTCCCAACTTTCCTCCTTTACTTTTAGATGTTTGAGTAGGATTAATATCTACATTCAGATATTTGATTTAATGTTTTGGTTGTCATACTTCAAAAGGTAAATGGGAGATTTTTTTTGTTTACTGCAAAGAAACAGAAATAAAATAAGAATTTTTTGCCCTCAAAAATAAAACAAAACTGAGAATTAATTGGAAAACCATTTCACTATGAACTCCAGGGAAAGAGTCTAGAATAATCATGTGCCTTTGGGATAAGACACCTGGATTGATTACTTTAGCCACGAAACAACATCAGTTTTCAGACATGAAGTCAGGGGATGAGCAATAATTAGTTTGCTTCTTTTTGCAGTACCTTGCCTAGAATCCTAGACATTACTTTTTTGTTTCCATGGTAAGCACAGCCTCTAATGAAAAAGTGTACTTTTAGTTTCAATATTTATAGATGTAACTATAACTTAGGAAACTGTAATGTCCTAGGGGTCCATAGATCTTAAAACTACATGGAATTTCTCATACTGTCCAGATAAAGTAAAATGTCTTAATTTCATGCCATTACAAGACATTCAAAAAATGTAAGGGAAGCATAATTAAGACAATTCTGCTTAAAGGTAGTATTTTATCTAGCATACCAAGTTGTCTTCACTCTACATTCACTGTCACTTTTCAGCTTAGGCAATCATCTTCCAAACACAAAACTCCAAGGCGGCAAGGCACAAACACTGACAAATGTCACCAGAAAGTTTCTCCCAGATTGATTCACTAGAATGGTATTGGTATTAAGGTAGGACAACATTTTCATTTACATTAAAATGGGGCACTCAACAGACTTGTCAGACCCTACCAGCAGGAGACTCTCAGGAGAATCAGCAGGAGACTGTCACAGAAAACAAAGAGGCGGATAAACTGTAAGCTGCAGACAATGGGAAAGCAGCTGATGAGTCTGACAATAACAAAGACAACGAAACTGCCTCAGAAGGTGAACTTCACTGTGATCTGCCAACACAGAGTCAACTCAAGAAACTACAATGAGAAGCTCCTACTGTACTGGCTCAAACAAAAACTCCTAAGATACCTGTAGCAATTTTTATTGCTTTTCTTGCTGTCTCATCAATGAATTCCGGGGTAAACAGGGAAAGTTAATGGGCATACATTCCCAAGCCTCCACTCTTATATCCGGTGGTTTTGGGAAATACGGAGCTCATTAAAATTATGACCAATGATACTGATGTGCTAGGGGGAACTCTTGATTTTCATATGGGAATTAATTCATCTGGGAACATAAATTATGAGGGTAGAGCAGATTACTTACCAATCTGTATAGCTCTTGGTGGTATGCCTCCAGCTGGTTGTTTGCCTGTCAGCTATAGAACTTTTCTCACTGATACTACTGATAATAAACCTGTTACAAGTAGGAGTCCAGAACAGCGGCATATGTGGCAACTACAAATTGCTACTTCGGGACACTCTAATTTTAATGAGACTATGATAGTAAATCAGCCGCTGGCTTTTAGATTGTCACATTGCATGGTAAAATAGAAGAAAGATAGCTTATGTGAGGGAAACGAAGATCAGATGTCTAATTGGCTTCATTGTGGATTTCCTCAAGCTGGAACAAGGTTTTCTTCTTTGACTTCAGGAGAAATTATGTGGGATTTCTCTGTACCATCACCCGATCATGACTATTCTGGCTACCTTAAGGATCATTCTACTCAATTTGGAGGATATACTCCTCCAAAAAACGAGTCCATAAGAAGATGTTATTCAGCAGGGTGGGTGTCACCTGTATGGTATTTGCAAAAACCAGATGGGACATATAATAATCCTCAGCCAGATATATTCAGGTTAATTGCAGCAGCCAATGTTATAATATTAAAGAAACCAAAGGCTGCCAAGTCAGAGCCTGTTCCTGCCACTGCTTGTCACTCCTACCCATATTCCATAATATTTGGACGTAACAAATTGGTGCATATCAAGAAAGAAGGGGACTGATTTTTTGTTAAATGTCGATCCTGCATATTAACTAATTGTGTACAATCAGGTTATGATAAATCTTTTTCAACTGTATTGATTGTTAAAAGGCCTGCTTATGTGATGCTGCCAGTACATTTGAGTAATGATAGTTGGTACGATAATTTGGATATAAACTTGTTAACAAAATTAATTAATTGATTAGGTCAAAAAGATTTGTTGCCTCATTAATTTTAGGAATCACAGCACTGATAGCCATTTTGACTTCTTTTGCAGTTTCTACAACAGCATTAGTAAAGGAAATGCAGACAGCTTCCTTTGTAAATGACATGCATAGGAATGTCACCTATGCCTTCTCAGAACAGATGTTAATAGATCTGAGATTAGAAACTAGAATAAATGCTTTAGAAGAAGTAATAATAGAAATGGGCCAAGACATACAAAATCTTAAGACACAATTAGCAACTAAATGTCATTCAGAGTTTAAGTATATCTGTGTTACACCTCTTCCATACAACTCTTCCTTTAATTAGAACAAGACTAAGGCACATTTATTGGGAGTATGGAAGGATTCCAATTTAACCTATGATATCAAGGCATTGCAGGAGAAAATTACAGTCATGAGTCAGAGAAAGATAGATACTTGGGACATTTCAGGCCTAGCAACAACGTTTTCAGAAAACCTAAGATTCCCTGAATCCATTAAGCTGGACTCAGTATTTTTTCCCTAGGAATTGGAGCTACTATTTTATTTACAATTTGCTTGGTTTTTCCTATTCTTTTCAGAAAAGCACTTCACTCCATCAGCTCCCTCCAGAGTGATTTCCAGCTGTTCCGCTTAAAAAATAAAAAAGGGGAACTGCTATAACAGCCCCAGTGGAGACAGTGTAGAAATGGCTGAGAGAAATCTCAATGGCTATCTGTCCAGATGTTCGCAACATATGTGGTTATGCCTCCTGGGGAAAAGTGGTTCAGGTCCCTACAGGTGCTTGCTTGGATGGTTGTTCAAAAAGGGTGCTAGATGTGTTTTGTACTATGATAAAAATATTGCCTTTTGTTTATGGATATTTTAGCCTGTAGCTCCACTGTTAATTCAGAAATGCCTAGAGAACACTTAGATATAGTTTCAGGAACTGAAAGAGATACAGATCAGCAGTGAATAGATGGGTATTGCCCTCTGTGCCTTCAGATACAGATCCTAAGGCGCCAGTTGTGACTTCAGATGTCAGCCAGGGCCTGATAAATCAATTAGGGCTAAGGTTGTAAGAATTTGCCCGCAATGTGACCCTGCCTGTAATTATTCCACCAGCAGCAAAGCTGTTGTGGGATTTACTACAATAATCTAATTTGGGATCTTAGGGCTCTTAAATCAATACTATTAGAAATTTACTATTTAGAGACAGAGATTATTCTCAAAACTCAACAAATCAAATCTCTGATATGCTGACCACAAACAGGCCAAAATAAACAGAGGTTCCCGGCTACACACTTGCTTAAATGTATTTACGACTTCATGTTTCAAAGTTATTGTTGACGCCTTTATAGTATGTCTGTAAATCTTTAAACTGTGGCTAAAGATCTGTTCCTTGAACTTTCTGTATAAAAACCCGATATTTTGAAGTAAACTTTGCATCAGTTCCCAAACCTCCTCAGGTGTGTTTGTGTCTGTCTGTCAAGCTGAAGCCACTCCTCACCTGGCCATCTGAGTCTTGGTCTCCATGCAGACCTGCTACCCACTGAGCAGTCTGTGGCATGAGAGCACATTGGGAAATCACTATGAGGCAAAGAGCATCAAGTTTCTGAGGTGGTTGGTTTTGTACGATGGCAATGTGCTTGTGGGACACCTAACACTAAGAGCTGGGACTGACTCTGATTATCTTGCCTCCTTTCCTCCACATGTGCGTATTTCTACAAACTTAATAGAAGAGGAGTGCCTAGTCTCACTTCAGCTTGACATACCATGGCTGCCTGCTATCCATGGCAGTATTGCAATTTTCTGAATTAAAACATAAGAGGAAGAAAAATGGATGTGTGTTGGAAGAGAGAAAATGGGGATTGGAGGAGGAGAGATGTGAAGTATTGGTTGAGCAGTGAAATCAATAAGAAAATAAATACAGGAAAAAGAATAATCCTTGATAAATTCATGAGGAGGACAGAGAGTGCTGCTTGGTCAGGTTACAGAAATTATTTATTCATCCCAAATGAGGGAATAAGAAGATTGTGAGTCTGAAATGTGAGAAATAAAGGAGGTAAGTTAAATCTTCTGTGGCTATATCAAAGGAAAAGATAAAAGGAATTACAAAGAGCCATGGTTATGAAAGAGCTTTAGGGGTGATTGAGGAGAATAACATAGGATGGATGACGAGTTGGGTGGAAATCAGTTGGTATTGTTAAATTATGCAAATGAAGGAAAATATCCACAGCCACCTGATGCAGTTCTGCTCAGAATGGGTAAAGCATGCTGTGTCCTTTTCATCAGGTGAGAAGAAAGACAGCCCAGGCTGGTGGGAAGACAGTGAGAGAACCTGCCTATCAAGAAAATATGGGGCATATAAATGGGAAAGTTAGAGAAGCAGAATGGTTCATACATAAAGGAAGATATGTAGATGGAGATGACTTGAAAGATGTTGGAGGCCAGCTTGCTACCTGGGCCCATGGTGATGGCATTGAGTAGTAGCCTGGCAAGGGAACTATTCTTGACACCCAGACCCATGGTGATGTCCAGACCAGGCTTCTGCCAACGGTCATTGGTAGACCTCTGGTCCTCTAGTATCCTCTGATTTTTATTGATATCTGTTGCCACAGACTGGGTAACAGGTCACTGTGGAGACCAAGATCTGGATGACCAGGTCAGGAGAGGCTTTGTTGTGACAGACAGATACAACACACTTGAGGAGTTTTGTGAACTGTTGTAATTTTTACTTTAGAGTATCAGGTTTTTATGTAGAACATTTAAGGAACACATCTTTTCCACAGTTTAAAGATATACAGACATTCTATAAATATGTCAGCAATTTCCTTTGAAATATGAGATCATAAATACTTCTAAGCAAGTACATAACTTGTATTCTTTGTTTCTTTGGCCTGCTTGTCATCAGAGCATCAGAGATTTGATTTACAGATATTAGAGAAGAATTATTGTCTTTGATCAGGAAACTTTTAATAACATTGATTTAAGGGCCCTGAGACCCCAAATTAGAGTTTTGTAATAACTCCCAAAGTAGCCTTGTTGTGGGTAGGCTGATTACAGTCAAAGTCACATTATTTGCTGCTTTATACAGCTTTAACTCTAATTATTTATCAGGCCTCGGGCTTAAATATGGAATTACACCTGACACTGTGTGATCTATAATTGGGGGCACAGAGGGCAACATCCATCCGCTGAATATTGGTGTGTATCTCTTTTAGTTGCTGAAACTATATCAAAGTGTTCTCTAGGCTTCTTTGAACTAACAATGGAGCTAAGTTTGGCTGTATGGTCCTAACAGAGCTGAGGTCTATTTTGATGCCCATGTTCCAAAGGTGCCACAAAAGCCAAATGAACCATGTAGCCTAAGCTGCATTCTATGGTCCAAGTGCCATGGTGATATTAGTTCCATCCTGATCTGAGTCCATAGCTACCACTCAGATAAAGGATAACAACCAGGCTGAGCTTTTGCCTGAGGCCATGTCTGAGGCCAGAGCCCAGTTTTAGATGATGTCTGTGTTGAACTGTATACCATATATTGACATCAGTATCCATACAGAGGCAAGGGATTTGGTCCATAGCCTGCAGCTTAGGTGGAGTAAGGGGACATACCACATAAAGACATGGGTGACCAGAGATACCACATGGGTCCAGGGTGTCACCATGTCCTGGGTTGCTGTTGAGGGTTTTGTCAGTGTCTGGGGTTCTGTAGTAGCCAGGGTTCAACTTGACATCAATTGCTCCAGTTGCCACTGAGTACCATGAGGAGCACAGGATCAAAGCAACCAACTGAGTCCTGGTTGGAGACAAAGGACCAGGATGGACACAGATCACAGTAGCCTGCACTCAATGACATGGTGACATCTAGTCTCACTGCTAGGGGTCATGTAAACAGACCAGGCTACACAGTTGTTGTCAACAAGCAAAGGGCCTAAATGACTCCCATGCATGCTCCCCAGTTGTGTGTCTAGATTCTATGATCTCCCAGAAGTTCAGGTCTGCTGTGTCTGTGATATTCTCCATCATGCTTTCAACCATATATTCTGTCACAAGTCAAAATTCAACTGATAAAAAAAGTTGGAATCACCATGGCTTAATTTAGAACTCCATAACAACACAAAATATAGAAAGCCTAAAAATTCATGGAAACAGAATAATGATCAAGTGCATCATCACTTGGTCAATGCAGAAATAAAGAGAGGATTTAAAGTCTTCCTATATTTCAAAACTTAACTATACAGAATTAAAAACATATGAGACAATATATGAATGCAGTGCTAAGTGGATAGTTTATAGAATTAAAAGCCTCCATGAAGAATTTGGAGAAATCTTACACTTGAAACTTAACAGCACCCAGGAAAGCTCTGCAACATAAAGAAGGGCTTGATTGCATCTTATGCATGGTATCACAGAAACTTATATTTGCAAGTGAAAATCTTCTGCTTTGTGCAAAAAGCACTGTGTATTTGTAGTCATCCATCAACTTGAACCTTACCATCTTTTATCATTGTCCTGAACAATCTCTTAGCATTGCCCAGACTAGATGATATCAACTTACCACATATAGGTGAACATTTTATTGTATCTCAAATGTGATCACATATGTATGTCGCTACTAGCTGTAAAATGCTGCAGGAATCTTCTCTGATGGAGACTTACAGATAAAATTGTTGTAGGTAAAACAATTAGATATCAGGAACAAATTGAAAACTGTAACCATGTAGCAGAATAATGGTACTGCATGCAATAGTCTAACTTGTAATATTTATTCTAGATTTAACATTATTATGTTCCAATTATTCTGCAAAACAGAAGGGGAAGAAATGCTGTAAAATTCTTGGGTGAGGACCATTACCTTTATATCTAAGATGCAGAAAGACTATGTAATAAGCAACAATAAAATGATGTTTATTCTCTGTGTGTATTCAATAGATTACGTGAAATTGTAGCTACAGAATTAAAACAAGAGCATGAGATCACTTGGTTAAATATAGATAGGCCAAATTCAAAGCAAATATATATATATATCACAACATTTTCTCTCTATCTCTTCTCACACACACACACACACACACACACACACACACACACACATATATGTGTGTGTGTATCCTGAAGTTACCTACAGTTAAGATACATTTTAATTAAGGATAGTGGGATACAAAATTAAATGACAAAATTAGTAGCTCTGCTGTGTACAAATGACAAAGGTCTTAGATAGAAATCAAGGAATTCATGTATTTCACAATTACATCAGAAAATACATGTAATGACTCAACTTAGCTAGTAAAAAACACTCATAAAAAATTTCAAATGTGGAAAGGATAGCATAAATGTCCTTCCCTGACAGTGACATGAACAACTAACTTATTCAACATCATAGAGCCTTCATCTAATACCTGATGGAAACAGAAGCAAACATACATAAACTAAATACTGAGTCGAACTAGAATCCAGATCCAGAGAGAGAATACAAGACCAGGTTGCAGAATACATAAAGACACCTGGCTTAACAAGGAGAAGCTAATTGTCTGCTCAAACTGATAACTGGGAATCCACATGGGATTGACTCAGACCCCCTGAATACGGGTATCACCTGGAAAGACTGAGCAGTCTAAGGGACCTCAGACAGTGGAACCAGGATGCATTCCTGGTGCAGAAAAGGACCTTGTGGCATATGACACATGGAGGAATACTGCCTTAACCTAGAGATAGGGGAGAAGTCCTAGTCCCTATTTAAAATAACTTGTCATATTTACATGAGCCCATCTGGAGAGCATAGGCCTACATGTGGAATAGTGGTGGGGATGGGTGGGAGAGGAGGTTGGTCATGGTGCATGTGAGGGGGCAAATAGGGTAAGAGGGAGAGAGGGAGATAGAGGACTGGTCTTTACATGTAAAATAAAATAATAAAAGAATAAATGAAGGAAAAAAGGAATTGAGTAATAAAAAAGACACATAAATATTGAAAGCAGAGAATCTTTGGATATTACATGCTGTTCTATTATCTTTAAGTCATTTGACTGCTGAGAAAAAAGCAGCAACTGTTAAAATAAGTGCTGCTAAATTAATTCAATTTCTATATTTTAAAAATGCTTTGACATCAAAATTTAATCGTAAGGACAGGTTCCTAGAGAAAAATATTTTGTTTTTGTTTCCACAGAAAATGAAAAGCTGTGGATTCCTTCCAGACTAACATGGTTTGATCAAGCAAGACCACCGAAACAGCGTCCCAGATGATCCAACATTCAAAAGAGTTGGGACAAGACAGCCTTGCAGACTACAGCCAGGATTTCTTTGTTTTCTTAGGATCCCCCATGACAGCACCCCCTACCAGCAGGAAGCAGTTTGGAAATAACAACACCCAAATTCTCTAAAATTGTTAATAAATGTTGGTTTTTATTAAATGTGGTAGTTATATTTGTTAATGACCAAAACCAATCTATTTAAATGTAAAAATGGAATTATGTTATAGATATGAATACATTGTTTTGGAATGGATTTTCATTTATTGATACAATTTAAGGTCAAGTTTGTGATATGTGTATTCCTCCTATTGTTTAGGTATTGTGTTTATATAGCTCACTCAGAAATGTAATGTGTAAATTTGTACCGAGTATAGATAGACACCTATGGTAGTCAAAACTTAGAGTTAAGTTGGTTAAATTTTCAAGATACACAGAGGGGTATTTGAGATGGATAGGATTCTAAACCATTCAAAGATCTACAGAATATCACATTTAAAATTGCTTTGGGTTTTTCTTGACAGTGAGGCACAACTGCTCCTTGCAACACAACCAGTGTCAGAAAGTAAGATGGACAAGAAAAAACTTGTTATGAAGTTTACTTTTAATATGGCAAGACCAGACATTTGGGCAAGAAACTACTATTGCCTGGACTGTTCGAGTTTATGCTATATATATTAGATATGCAGGGCCCACAGAAAAATGACTGCTAATGCAAGATTGACATCTGCTGCAGGGTTCTTGCTTAAAGGAAGTGTCTTTCAGACATTATGCAGAACACATAGAAAAGTGACTGACAAACGGCCAATATATGTGAACAGTTTAAAGTTTCCTGCTTTGCTGAGTCATCTGCCAGACACACTATGGCCTATAGCCTGAAGATGGAACATTACAGAAGTACTTTGGTTGATTGAACATGCAGTGAGTTGTATCTGTCATTTCTAGAGTTTATATACCATTCTTCCATGGTCTTTGATGAAGTTGATGACAGATAGTTATAGTTATAGTTTTCCTTTGTTAGGATCAAAGATAAATTACATGTAGATCTTTAGACTTGCAAAGATAGGATAGATTATAAAATGTTTTCTTAAATCTTGCTCAATGTTAATGCACTACATGTTTTTAAATGTTATTCTTATTTTATAACTGTTGTATGTTTTATTTTGCTATGTTAAGGGTAAGCCCCTTATTTTTATTTTAGACAGAAAAGAAGAGATGATGGTAAATGTCATTCTGTAAATATGGTTCTTTTATTAGTTAATGAATAGCACTGTTTTCCAATTTGAAAGCAAAATATGTGGGACTAGGAGGTGAGCATTCCGGAAGTAGTAAGAAGTGTCAGCTTGGAAAGTCTGGAAATAGCTGAGTTCCAGCCCCTTCTCTCGGGTAAGATAAGACCATGTGAAAATACTTAGATTAACAGAAATGGGTTAATATTTAAGACAGCACTTGCCAAAAAGGAACTAGTAACTGGACTACAGAATTATCTAAAAAAAATTAAGGCATTTGAGTATTAAATTAAAATATTATCCATAGATGAAAAATTTGCAATGATAATGGCAGAGTCTAATGTTACTATGAACACAATCATCCCATCAAAATTTACATACTGATTCAGTGCAATCTTCATCCAAAGTGTAACTCAACTCTTCAGAGACCTTGAAAGGACTGTCTTATATGGAAACAATAAAATCTCATGATACCTTAAACTATCTTGAAGTTTAAAATAACTATTAGAAATATTGCTAACACCAAACTTATATTAAAACAATTTATTAATAATAAATTTTATAGCAATATGATGTTGGTAAAATCATGATTCATTGGTCAACAGAATAAAATTGTAAACACTGAATGAGTCCAATCACCTTATCATTGCTATGGTATCAACAAAAACATAGTGGACAAAAAAAATAAACAATGCCCAACAATATACAGTCCCATGGTATATTCAACCAGTCCCCTCTGTATTTGTAAAGATGGGCTTTTCCCCATATATTCCCAGTGGGTTGAAACACAGTATTTCAGACATTGCCCTTAGGATAAAACCATGGATTGATGCACAACACCCACACAGCTCAGGTCTATACTTTTAATTGAATACTATTTTTGCATTACAGATTCTATGTGTATATTTTTAACTCCTCGCTTTTTTGTACATGTGTGTAGTAGAAACATTTTCCTTTTAGAGGCAATGTCATAATGAATGCCTAATCCTCGGCAATGTGAACTCTCAACGAAAGGCTACAAGTTGCCCATCATTCAACAGCTGCATACCAGTTTTTAAAACTATCATTTTTGTAATTGTCATTGATGGTTTTAGACAGTCTACATTGGAAATAAATTGTAAATTATTGTTATTTTGAATTTCCCTGCTTGCTAAGTATGTGGACATTTAAAAAAAATTTACATGCGCTAGCTTGTTGTTGCCCATATTCTAATGTGTGATGTGATCAGCTTGAATACATGGATCAGAGGTTCAGTGCTTCTTCAACTTATGTTAGATTTTCATAAAAACTCATGGAAGGCAATTTCATTGAGAAAGAGTGGAATGGGTGTGTACTATGGAGGAAAGAAGTGGAGATTTCAGAGGTGTAGGAGCGAGATCTGTGCTTATAACTTAAAAGGAAATATAAAAATTACTGTATAAAAACACTTATCTGACATATGTTATGTTTTTCAGAGATTGTGTTTAGGTTTATGAGTCAGTTTCAATGCCATTGTCAATTTTTTATATCTGCATTTACTCTTTTTAACTTATTAGTTCTTAGTATTATATTCTAGAATCTCGGCCAAATATTAAGCTGCTAATCATATTTTACTATACTTTACATTTTCTCTTTATTTGAATAATAGTACTATCATATTTATGGAGGGCATTTAGTTTGATGATGTCAGTAATTGGTCCTAAATACTTTGGTCTAGGTAACCTGTTCACCTCTTCAGAAATTACTCTACTTTTCCCTACGTGAACGGTCTTTTTTTGTTAAATGACTTTATAAGAGAAAAATGAAGCAAACAACATTAGGCTCTTGATTTTTTTTCACATAGTAAAATGAGGCAACCTAATCTAATGTGTGGCTAAACAATTCAATTATCTTCTCTTCCACAATAAATGCTAAATATAATGTATAATTAAAACTTGATTTAAAATGCTTGTTTTTCTCCAGTGTGTTATTCGTATCAGGTGGGGTTAAGTGGGTTCAGTGACTAATCCTTCTGAAAGTATTTTAAATATTTGTTTACAGTAACCCTCAACACTAAACCTTGTGAGTTTCAATTTATTGTTCAAAAAAGAAATAGTATAAAGCCCTTGTCATGAATATATACACAGGATCATCAATAGATTCATAATAGCCTTCACTGTGTCACAGATTCATATGCACAGGGAAGACAGTTAAGATAAAATATGAACACCTGTTAAGTGAATCAGAAAATTTAAATCTGGGATTTCTCCTGATCAAATGATACCCAGGGGGTGTTATTCACTGACTGCTGTCTTTAATGTAAAAATTCATTATAGGTGACTGTGGATGTATTATTTATGTGTTAAATTTACACATTCAGTGTCTTGTGTGAGGAGTCTCAAATTAATTTCATATTTGTAATGAAGAAATTGTATCTTTGTAGAAGAGAGGTATGAAAAAATGTGTAGGGATAGATATTATGAAATCATATTTGGATATGAAATCAATAATGGAATCACACTTATATTTGGATATAAATATGTCCATGTGTGTATACATACAATTATGGAAAATAAATAAAAGAAACTCTTGACAACTTTTAACCTCATACATGCCACTGTCATGAATTGACAACCAGCTAATATGTACACATAAAAATGACCTAACACTTCAACTTGTACAGATATTTTGAAAATGATCAGAAAACACATACTTTGTAATTAGGGGTCCTTCATTATCTGACACCTCATATTTCCTATGTAGATTTCTTGGTTACTTGTGCTTAGGTAAAAAAGATGCTTCCTAACAAATCCTCACAGGAATTATATGAATCTCGGTATCTTCTTGTCATACAGATTTGGATATATGAGTCCATCAGAAGGTATCATAATACATAGTGAAAATATGCTGCATGTTTAATGAACAATGACTAGTGTTGATTCATTTAGAACCCTATAATTTCCATTTAAAATAGTAACACACTCATTCTTTCAAAATTTCAAAATGACAGATAACTGCATATTTACATGGACAATTAGATACATTTAGCAGTGTCGGTGTAAATGCTCCCCCAAAGAATTCTTAATATGTGCAGTCAATTTGGATCCCAATTCCAACTGATGCAATTGATTTCACTTGTGATTCCTTCTAGATCTTTAATTTCTTAATCGTGGTAGCAAACCCAATATCTTTGTGAACCTTGCCAGAAAAAAAGGAAACTGTTGTATATCATGGTCAGATATTCAGATTTTAATATGTACTTGAGTTCAGTATTCTTTTCCCAAACATGCATTACCGTGGGTGAGTAGAACATACTATAGAGCCCATGTTGTCATTTAATACCTTGACAGCTGAGCTGACAACTGGAACTCAGCAAGGGAGAAACCCAGTCCTTGAGTCCCTCTCATTTTCAGCTGTGTCTCTGTAACCCAGAGTGAAAACGCTGATGTATGAAGCTCTGAAGACTCTGAATGTTCTTCTAGAAGGTGAATGTGTTTGTGGAAAATTTAAAGTCAAATCCTCAAGAAAGGTTCCAGGAACTACAAGCACACATAATTTTCCCTGAGACAGAAATTCTGGAGAGATGGCTGGCTCTGAAGTAAGTGAGTCTCTGCTCGGGGCTATGCTCAATGTCTTCAACAAAGTTTGTAAATCTATATTGTGCATATTTATCTCTCTGCTTCTCATAATATTACCTTTGGATCATCCTTTTACTGACATTTTGTTGTTGGTGATTCTTATGAGAGATATGATCAAGTTTTTAAGTATGTATTTTTACACAGTGTGTATTTCTTTCCATTGGATTCTTCCCTAGTTATTTTTATCAAGACATATAATTTCAGTAAAGTGATGATGTTCATAATGAGATTTCCAGTGAGGCAAATGAACATTGTAATTTGCTCATGTTCACTTCTACCATAGCCTAGCTCATATACTCCTATAAAGAGAAAACATTCAATTTTATGGCAAGGATTACATCAGAGTGCTCTGTTGGTTTATTGCCTTAAGAAAATGCATTATCAGTAACAAAAAATGAGATGTCTAGCATTAATCATACAGTTATGAAAATGTAGAAATAGAGATGCCATATTATCCTGGAAATCAAAACACATGTCTTAATTGAATTTGAGAATCTGGTATGGTGTAGATATATTTAACGCATTGACATATAACTGTTGGTGTTTCATTCTCATTACATTTTCTTGCTTTCTTTCTTGGCTCCTCTGTCTCACAGAATAATGATGTGAATATGTTTGAACACCTGTCTTTAGTAAATGTTAATGTATTGAAGTTGAACTCATTCACTTATAGTTTATCTCCTCTGTCAATGTTTAACCACCACAGACAATAGCTTGGATTTGTATCCAAATTTTGTTTATAATGTTCTGTAGCCAGAATACATTGTATTATCAGTATTAATATTTGAAACATTGCCAAATGATTTACATAACATAACACAATTTATGTACATAGTGAACTTCTCCCAAATTCATGTAATATATTCTCTTGCATTGGAAATTATTTATCTCCTCTAATAATTCTCCATACCAAGATGTTTTCATGTTGAAATTTTAGGGAGACAAGGCCAAAATACATAAGTTCATACTTATATACTTTACCATATATACTTTTATATGGATAATAGGTGTTCTTCCCTCAATCACATTTCCTTCCTATAGATTTTCCCATCCACATTCACACCATCTGTGACTCTCAGGAAAAATTAAATAGTTTCCAATGGAAAAGAGTAGCACAGAATATGATATGTATTGTAAGATACAAGAAAATCTAACAACTAATAAAAATAAGTCAAAACAATCAGTGGAAAAATAGCTCAAGAAAAAATACTAGAATCTGATAAAGATGCAGCTATCCATGGGATTTTAGTCATCATGCCCACAAAGCTCTAAACATGTGTGTGACTTGCAGGGTAAAAAGGATAAGTGAATAAATGCTTATATGCAAATGAAAATTACTGGCCAATTTTTTGCCATTCTGTCAGGTCCATTTCTGTTCACAAAAGAAGCATGTACTGCAATTTGTTTGTAGTTATTTGTGAATATTGTCCTTTGCAATAGTGCATTTAAAGTATTTTTTTGCACAAATAGATTAATGTAGCTTTTTAAACTTAGTGAATGTGTACAAAATGGACTCAAATACATATAGGTTTTTTATGTGTTTATGTATTTTAAAGTCTCAAAATTGTATGGTACATTATATAAAAAAGATTTAATGTGTTATTATTGGTCACATGTAGAAAACACAAAATCCTCTTATTTTCATTCATGAATATTCTCTTCTGTGATCTTTTTGTGTACTTTCAAGTTTATTACATTTGATCCAGGGCCTGACACAACCAGAGTGCTTAGCAGATATAAGGAATTAAGGCACAATGTATATTTTAGCTAGGTCTACCTTTTTGATTATGAAAAGTAAGGCACAAGAAGTATATTTCTTCATCACAACATTTTTACTTTCAACACACGACAGTTCATGCCATTTCTGCTTTCAGATTACAATGCATCTGTTAAAAAATGCTCTCACAAAATATGAAACATAGTTTTAATGTAGAGAGAAAGTATGAGAACATGTGTATCAATATGTACTGAAGTACACATTCTTTTACTTATTTTCATACATCAGAGCTTTAATCTGCCCTTCAACATTTTTGGAGGGAAGACAGAATAAAAGGAAAGGTAATCAGTCTGAAGATCCCCAGGATGAAATGCACTTGAAAAACATACTAAAGATTAATTCAAATTTGTGGAAACACTTGCAAAGATGATCAATAGTAGAAGCCTATTTGTCAATTAAAAGAGTGTTGTTGCAAATATATACAAAATCCAGCAAAAGTAATGAAATTAGTGAACTACAATGGGCTTCATAGTTGCTTATGATTCAGTACCATGATTTCATTATTATTGCTATGTGACATGTCTTATGAAAAACAAATGATACCCTCCCTTTGTCACGACTGTGGTGGCTGTCAAGGTTAGCTTATTTTCTCAAGTTACTCATATTTTAGACAAGATTTTTTTTACTTGAATTTGTATTTAAGTTGCTTCAGGTTTGAAAAGAGCTATTGGTAAATATCATTTTCCCAACATTTCTTCTACCACTGCACAAGCTTGTAGTTACTTTATGGTAATTTTCTGACCATCCTTCTCTGGTCGTTTCAAAATTTTATGTTAGGTGGCCTTCATTCTCTTTCTTAGGTTTAATCACAATGATGAGTTTGAATGGAGGTATAAGATATCTGTCTCATTTCTTTTTTCAGTGGGATCATTAACAACGTTTTCTAATAGAAAAACATTAGATATGTTTTTATCATGTATAGCTTTTATTTTAAGGTGGCATGTTCCTTGTAGCCCCAAATCCTTTATAAGACTCCTATTGAGACATATTTTTCTTGTTTTTAATTTAAATCTAATTTTTTTAAATTAATATAAATTTTAAAATTATCCTCTGCTTCTGTGGTTTTTCCCACTATGGTCTTGAAATCTTTGTGCTTCACTCATCTCTTTACGGCTTAATTATAGGAATTAAGCTTAGTATTTACCTGTGGTCCTCTTCTTCTTCTTCTTCTTCTTCTTCTATATATTACTGGGTAAATATTCTAGGGTGTCATGTAAGGTACTTATCATTCTCATTTCAGTAGAAGACCATTTAAAGTGGCATCTTCACTATTACTGTGATACTTATGGGGTTATCATTGAGAATCCCTGACCATTTTCCCAATGCCTTATTAATCTTGAAATCCATTTGGCTGTGACTATTATGGTATGATTTCCAGTAATTAATGATCCAGAGAGAGAGAGCCCACAGAGAAGGAACTGGCAGAACTGTGGGAAACCAGTCAAATCATGTAGGAACAAATATATTTGTCAGGCAGGTGTAGAGCTTTTTGAATGGATTTATAAAGACACCTGAACTAAGCTCAGGAAACGTGTACATATATTGTGAAAACAACATGACAACTCATTTGATCAAATGTACATGAACTCTGGAACATATTTGAGCTAGTTATATTAATCTAGCTTATCAAAGTTTTACTTTTAGGATTTGAAATGGATTGCTTCAGATTGTTCTGTGTTTCAAACTCTCTGTTGATGAATCACTTGTTATTGTTGTGAGTTTTCCCTAATATGTGATGTGTGGTTTCTTTTTGACATTGGTACTTGCAGTACCCTTTCCTTGTTTTCTATGGAAGGAATTTTAAGTGAGATATGCTATTGTGACTCTGTTTTTCTTTTCATTGTTACTATTTCATACAATATATTTCAAACCAAGATTTCCATTCCATCCCTCCTACTAAACTCCTCCATTCATTTTTTCTCATGAAGATACACAGCATCTTTGCTTTTCTGCATAAAAGAGCAAGACTCCCAGTGCTACCAAACAGTAAGTCTAAGAATATACCCTCATAGTAAGCTGGTACTAGGAAACACAGCAGGAGAGTCTAATTCACACATGGGCCTTATAGTCAGAGACAACACCACTCTCATTCTTACTGCAACAAAAACCCCAAGATAAACCTTATGTAGCTTGTTAACACAGGGCTGGTTCAGACTCATTCTGGCTGTGTAATTAGCACTTAAGTCTCTGTGAGGAGCTATGAGCACAACTGCATTGATTGTGGGCTATGTTCTCCTTGATTCCATACCCATCTGACTACTTCAATTCTTTTTCTATCCCTAGGGACACATTTCTCTGCTTGCTCTTTGCCCTTAAGTGATTATGTCTTCCTCCATCAGGTGTAGTGGTAAAAAGCCTCTAATTACACTTCAGATGGGCATTTTTCCTAGGAGTATAACACAATAATATTAGTTATAATTGCATTTACTCTCTGTGTGCACGTGTTGGTTGGGGTGCTAATCTAAGTTGAAGAGCCATCCAGGTTCTAGATCCTGTACATCTTTGAGCAAGTGTTTTTGATGGGCACCATTTTGTGGTGTGGAGCTTACATTAGACCAGCCACTCATTGGGCAGTACAACATGCTGTGAATAAACAGGCACCAATAAAAATTTCTGACAATGCAGGTTGTAAGTCCCAGATTATTCAACTGGCTTCCTGATCAGTTCTAGACATCTGGTCCTCACCTAGTGAAGATCAATGGCTCACACATTATATTATCCATTACTAGGAGTCCTTACTAATGTCCATTTCATAGGTTCCTGGAAGTTTTTAGTGCACTGCAGTGCACTGTAATTACACATATGCCCACCTATTACAATCTTTTCTCTGTATATCCCTCTTCCAATTTTGCTCCTCCACTTTAGTAATCCCATCTGTCCGGTTTCACTACTAAAATATGTTTTTGATCATTAGTCCATGTGTAACAAATAATAGAATATTTTAATTATTAAAAAATATGGAATATTAATACAAGTAAGTACATGGTGCAAAACTCTATGGGAATACACAAGCTCCTTAATCTCAAGCAATAGAAAGAGCTGTGCATGTTAGACATCGAAATGTCTGTTGTATACATCAATTTCAACTGTTAATATGCCAAGTGTTAGACTGTGCAAAAGTGCACAAAGAATTTTGTTTGAGAAAAGCATGCGTAACAAGCCCATGCATGTTAGAACATTCTACATTTCTGGGCTGGCTGTCTGCGTTCTAAACTTATTTCTGCTCTGTGTTTGTTCAGGGTCAGACTATATTTGTTTGCCATCTAATATGTGTTTCTTTCAAGACAAGGCTATTGGAAATATGAATTGTACTGATTTAATAATGAATATGGAATGGAAATTTTCTATTCTTTGTCTTGTATTTTTGCAAACTCCTTTTTATGACACAAAAATATAAACTCCGAAAACCATGAGACCAAAAAGAAGAAAAATAGAGGAATGTGAAATATTACATCTGAATATCAAAGGGAAATATGAATCCATACTGTGCATTAAAAAGGAATTACAATAAACAGTAAATGATAGATTCACAACTCATTGCAACATTCCATCCCATGTTTGCATATAGCATGTTTGCACAAATGAGCTAAAGGAGAACTAGTAGGCAAGGAAAACTTATATTTAGAAGAATTTTGCAAACAATGAAAGAGTGTTAACAAGGAAAATTTCAGTTGAATGATTGGAAGTGTTTTCATCAACAACCACATTGTTTAAAATGTGATCAGTTATCATATGTAGGTTTAAACAGACAGAAGATTTGACAATGTCTACAAATGGAGCATTCTCACTGTTGAATATAAAGTTGAGAGAAAATTTAATCATTTGTCTCACTAAAAATTTGTGAAACTGTTGGATTTTAGAATGGCACATGGAAACAAAAGAGAATGCTCCATTGGAGAAATTGCTAGTGAATCAGTTACTTGCTTGTCCTGGTTACAGGCAAATATATTACTTTTGCAATGTGAAAAGTACCCCTCAGATTTCATTGATTACTTCAAATATATGTCTCAGTTCTGTTTTAATTAACCATCACGTGGCAAGAAATGTGAGAATGTGGTTACTCCAAACTCTTGAAGCTTTTTTTCAGATTCAACATAAATGACTGAGAACAGTACAAAGGCAATAATATTGAAGTCAATAGTCCAGGCTATATGGATGTCTACCTTCTCCTGGAAAAATAACCTCCCAATGCAAGAAATGAGAGACAAAGTTTTGTCTTTCTTTAATTGATCGTGGTTTGTGAACATCTGCTGTGGGACAGGACAACACATGCAGACATTTCAGACATTTATATGTGATTTCCTCTCTCTAAGTGTGTTGAAAGTAGGAGATACAGATGATTTTTTCTTACAAACAGAATAGATTCAGAAAGGAGAAACTTTAATATGAACTTATGTACAGGATCCAAATGAGGGGAAAGGGCAGATGTGTTCTTCCCATTTAATGTATGCATAAGGATAGGACACATTGTCAATCCACACACAATTGCTTTATTTGAAGAGCTATAAACCTTCAGTGTAATTGCTCCCAGTGAGAATGCCATTTTTTCTCTTTTGTCATATTTTCACTATGAATTTTTTATTATTACTCACATTTTTGTCCTATATCCTGCTTTTATTATATCTTGTCTCATATTTTCAGGTATGACTCATCTCAATCACTGCATCCCTAAAATATTTAAGATATTCTGATATAAGTGATGAATAATGAAACTCAATTCCAATGAGGAAATCTTCATATGTTATTTATCACAGGAAACTGAATTTCATGAAGATTTTAGATGTTAGAAACTTTGATATATGTGACAAAGTCCCATCGTCCCTCTCTTTTTGTGTAACATTTAAAAATTTTAGATTTATTACTGATATCACAGTAAATTCCTTTATTAAATATTCTTTTTTCTCCACAAACAATGGACTCAAACATTCACAAAAAGGGGAAAATTAATTTCATTTCAGAATCTGTTGACATTTAAGGATGTGGCCATAATTTTCTCCAAGGAAGAATGGGAATTACTGCATACTTCAGAGAGAGATTTGTACAGAGATACAATGTTGGAGAATTACAGCAACCTGGTTTCTGTAGGTGAGAAAGAATTCTTTCATGATCACATCTTAAATTTGGAAGGTCCAACAAATTGTATTTGTATTTTGAATTGTTTTCCAGTAATGAATCCTACTTCCAAGTATTTCTAGATGTTGATGAGTGTAATATTTACTGCAGAGTCTCTTATATCTTATGTCATTCTAATTGGTCTTTTCGATTCTGTGTAACACTATCTTCAAACCCTTATGGTACATTTTGTAGTCACTCAATAGAAAGAAAGAAGGAATGCAGTTGTTTCCAACAGTTTTATTTGTATAATGAGATAATGGAAGAGAATTTGCATGCATGCAAAATTAAAAGTATGGATTTCTTATAAGACTACAATAACTGCCAACTATGCACTAGTAAGTGTTCACTAGTGAGTTTTCCTTATGATCCTTCAAATCCACAGTCTACAACCATATGTTAGAAGCCATTTATTGCCTATGATGTAAAGAAACTACCATATGACTTTTTTCTTTCACAGGACTTTCTGTATCAAAACCAGAGATAGTCCTCTGTCTTGAAGAAAACAAAGATCCATGGAGAGTGAACATAAAGGAAGCAGAAGGCACAGAAGCCAGTAAGTTGGAATGAAACAATGGTGCCTGTGTAGAGCAAAAATCAAATAATTTAAAATAACTCCAGTGAGATGACGTTACCTCCTCCCTAGCCATGAGGACTGAAAATTTCTGTTATAAGTGTATACTAGCCTTAAATAGGTTTACGTGTCTCTGCTACTGGTGTTTGGTTCATGAAATGGTCTCCTGTGCCGCGTTGTTCAATGGTAGTTTCCACATTTGCTTCTAAGATGTTCATTGTTACCGAATGTATGCTGAGGTCATTGAATCAATTGAACTTAAATTTTGTGTGTGAATATACATAGTAATCTACTTGAAATCTTTTACTTGTTAATATCCAGTTATCCCAGCACTATTTGTTAAAGATTCTTTCTATTTTCCTTTGTATACTTCTAGCATATTTGTCTATTTTCAGGTTATCATTTGTTTGTGGATTCAATTCTATTGGCTTAGTTCTATAAAATTTCCATATTAAGTTTTTAGGGTGAAGAGTCACTATGCACAAATCTTTTGATAAAAATATAAAATATTATTTTAATGACATATTTATTAATCAGAATAATAATAGTTGTTTTATAAATCGCATGCCTCTGCATGTTCAATTTGATCCCAGTTCCTTTCTTATCTACAATAACATTGTCAAGTGTAGGTACCAATAAGGGAGTGTGCTTTAACACAATCAAATATTGGTTAGCTATTGCCAACACATATATGCCACATTTGCAAATGTCTTTCAGTCCAGTCACAACAAAAGACCATGTGTTTAGTAAGGAGGAAACATTGATGACTACTTTTTCCTTGCATAGAATAAATGATAGCTTTTATTACTGTGAATATCTCAGCTGGGATGACATAGAGGGTTTTACAGAAGATTGATTTCTCCCCATTCAATGTCTAAGTGTATTGATCTCATTGTATTTCTGATGCCAACTAATTACCATGACAATAATGTATATGTTTGAGGCATAACAACAGAAAACAACCACACATTACTGATACCATAAATTTTATTGCATGTATAATGCCAAGTAGTGAGACCTGAATATATAGTCATTAAAGATACAATGAACTAAAGTTCTTTACATATTTCTCTTTTTTATGCATTTCTATATAAACTAATATGTGTATATACATAGAGTAAATACAATTACCAAGCATAGACTATATTATAGATAAGGGGGCATGGGCATATTTTGAAAAAAATTACTAGTACAATGCATGATATGGGTGATATAATTGTTTAAAATTTAAAATTACATTAAAAAAGAAGTTTCTATGTGATCTGATATTTTAATTTAGAAGATAATTCAAATCTTCAGAATACTTTGAAAATAAAAAAAATTATCAAATAGATATTTAATCAATTTATTATATTCTTAAGAATATGAATAATTTAAACTACTATAGAACGAACAATATGATTGAGGATAGTGAGAAACTACCTCTTCTCCTAACCATAAATCAATATTGCTTACATATGTATGTTTGTATTCATGATCATTTTTTCATTTTAATAATCACATTTTTTAAATAACTAAAAATTACTTTCATGAATTAATCATACAGAAAATCTATATAGGATAGCATTTTCATTTTTGTTACTTTGTCATTTAGGTGTTAGGAAATGTGATCTTGATCTAAATCAAAATACAATATTGAAATTCACAGTTTATAATATTTGCAAATAATTTCATTTGAATTCTAACATTTATGTTTACAATCTTGGTAGCATGGTGAAAGAGGATCATTTAGCATTTTACATAATTTGAAATACAATTTCATGAAGTATTATTCCCCATGCTCATCATGTTTAGATATTTGTTTCCTTATGGTAGGAGTGCTAAGAATTTATGACTCACAATTTTATTAGGGGCCACAATAGTGTGACTTTATGTATCAGTTTCATATTACATTTAACTACTTACACAATATCAGATAACAAATATCTCATTTCTCCCATCTTTGATTTGTCATTCTTTTATAGGTGATGAACTTGGGAAACCTTTCACTCTGACTTCAAGACTTAAACCTCACCAAATAGTAAAAAGTGGAGAGAAACACAATTGTGAAATATGTGGCAAGTCGTTTACACAGGGATCAAAACTTCATATTCACCAAAGAATGCACACGGTGGATAAACCTTACATTTGTGAATTGTGTGGCAAGTCCTTTACACGGGGCTCAAGTTTCAAAGTTCATGAAAAGATACAAACTAGGGAGAAATGTAACAATTGTGAAGTTTGTGGTAAGTCCTTTCCAAAGAGCTCAAATCTTCAAATTCATCAAAGAATATACACTGGAGAGAAACCTTACAATTGTGTAGTGTGTGGTAAGTTTTTGCAAAGGGCTCAAGTCTACAAGTTCATCGAAGAATACACACTGGAGAGAAACCTTACAATTGTGAAGTGTGTGGGAAGTCCTTTACATGGGTCTCAAGGCTTCAAGGTCATGAAAGAATACACACTGGAGAGAAACCTTTCAAATGTGAAATATGTGGCAAGTCTTATTCAAGAAGTTCAAGACTTCAAGTTCATCAAAGAATACACACTGGATAGAAACATTACCAATGTAATGTATGTGGCAAATCCTTTAGAGATTTCTCAACTTTTAAATTTCATCAAATAGTACACTCTGGGGAGAAACCATACATTTGTGAAATGGGTGGCAAGCCCTTTACACAGGGCTAAAGGCTTCAAGTTTATGAAAAAATACATATTGGGGAGAAAACTTTCAATTCTTAAGTATGTAATAAGTCCTTCTCAATGGGTACAAATCTTCAAGTTCAATAAAGAATACACACTGGAGATAATCCTTACAATTGTAATGTATGTGGCACATCCTTTAGAGATTTTTTTCAACAATTAAAGTTCATCAAATAATAAACTCTGGAGGGAAACCTTACAATTGTGAAGTGCGTTGCTATTCATTTTCTAGGGGCTCAAGTGTTCATGTTTATCAAAGTATATGAACCTGAGAGAACCCTTAAAATTGTAATTTATGTGGCAAATCCTTTAGAGATTACTCAACATTTAAAATTCATCAAGTAATACAGTCAGGAGAGAAATCGTTCATTTGTGAAGTGTGTGGGAAGTCCTTTTTTTATACAGGGATCAAATCTCCAAGTTCATCAAAGAATATAAACTGGAGAGAAACCTTACAATTTGATGTTTGTTGCAAGTCCTTTACACAAATCCCAAGTCGTCAAGTTTTTCAAAGAATACACACTGGAGAGAAACCTTACAATTGGAATTTATGTGGAAAGTCTTTTCCCAATAGCTCAAAACTTAAAGATCATCAGAGAGTACACAATGGTGAAAAAGCATAAAATTGTATGTGTCATGTCCTTTTCAAAAGTCTCACAACTTAATGTTCATCAAATAATACACACTTGATAGAAACCTTACCATTTTGAAATATTGGGAAAGTTGTTTTCAACAGTCTCAAGTCTTCAAGTTCATCAAAATGTGCACACTGGAGAAAATCCTTACAATTATGAAGTATGTGGCAACTCCTTTACAAGCAGCTCAAACCTTCATGTAGATTAAAGAATACATTGGAAATAAATTTTACACTTGTGTAGTATGTGCCAAGTCTTTTAGAAAATGCTCATAATCCAAGTTCATCAAGCAATACACAGTGGAGACAAATCTTACATCAGATTGTATGTAAAAAGTCTGGTAATACAGAGTAAACTTAAAATTCATCAAATGTTACACACAAGAGTGAAACCTTTCAGTGTAATATATGTGGCAAAACCTTTACTGTATATTCAATATTTAAAGTACAACAAAAAACACACACTGAAGTCAAACCATAATATTTTAATTCATTTGGCTAGTTCTCTATTACCAGCTCAAGAATTAAAGTTTATCAAAAGATACACATTGGAGAAAACCCTTACAATTGTAATTTATGTGGCACGTTCTTAAGTGAATTCTCAACAGTGAAAGTCCATCAAAGAATACATACTGAGGAAAAAAGTTAAAGATGTTTTGATTTGGTAACTACTGTGCTCATATGTTACATCTTCAAAGACACTATAGACGCACAGAGGGTAGAACAATAAAAAAGTAATGACTATGTAATATGTAATGTCATTTTTTGAATGACGATCCCAACAAAAACTCACTAAAAGCAGAAACATTCCAATTGTTAAGCATGTGGGTTCAATTCATCTAAGTTCTTAAATCTTAACAATTATGACAGAAGAAATAGTGGAGAAAATGCTTTCTAGGTTAATAATGTGTCAAGTGGCATGCAATTCACAGGCCTTCAAAGCTAACAGACTATCAGTAGTAGAGAGACACCCAAAATGTACAGAATATATAAACTTTCAATACAAGAAGCACAAAACTTAGAGCATGTCAGACAACTCAAGAAAGAAACAAAATCCATGCCTAGGTAATTAATGTCACAGTATTCATAAAATGACGTTTTCTTTCCTTTTTTCCTAATGTGAGTAATGGAACAGTTTTGGTAAATGTTCCAACCTCAATGAAATTCAAATGACTGAAATCAGGAAGCAATATCCTTTATATGATTTTAGAAACATTTTTCCAATATGTTAAATTAATGTCCCCCAATATGTTTCTTGGCACGCTGTAATGTATCAGGTAAAATTACATATAAGTCAAGAATTAAAAGATATCTTGTTAATATGACAATAGATGAAAGCAATAGTACTTTGAAATGTAAAGAGTCATGACAGTCAGGCGGATGGTAGCAAAATTAAGTCAAAATCTAGGGATAGTTCTCTTTATATTTTATGTTACAGGGAAGTGAGCACAGAATGATGTACTTTTATTTAAATATAATTTGATCTTAAATATTTAAGATTTGATTGAATGTAATAGAGTGTTTTGCACATCACATTAACCCCCAATTTTCTCAATTACAACTAAATACAATAAAACCATGTTCAATTTTTGCTGCCTTACAATGTTGGATGTTAATTTTATACTGGTATTATGGAAGGCATGTCAGGTACTACTTTACTTAATAATAACATGTAATAACATGTAATAATAACATGTTTTGAAAATACAAAATAATTTGCTTTAGGATTCGTTTAACATATTCATAGAGTGTGCGTGCTTGTGTGTGTGTGTGTGTGTGTTGTGTGTGTGTGTGTGTGCATTCATTTGAATATTGAATGTTAAAGAGAAAATCTGTGCTGTTTACATGAGTAGACCACAAAGTTTTCTTGCTGCCACATGAGGTTATATTTCTTGAAATATCAATGCTGGCTTCTTCCCCAATGCTTGTCTTCTGGTCTCCCCCTATGAAGATTATTCCATCCCTTTGTCATTGGGGTGGTAAGATACTTGGAAGATTATTCAGAAGCTGAAGTTTCAGTATTCAGAGCTGGTATTAAACTCTCCCATTGAGAGAGTGCTCTGTAGAGCAAAGGCATTTCTTTTGAATATCTCCCCCCTTGTCTATGTTGGGATTTCAAGTGAAGTGGATATGATGTTTGGAGCTGTCATGGGAGATGAGAAAAATAGGGTGCAGAGAATTGTGACTCTGATTCACTTCTCATGAAAAAAAAAAAAAAACAAAAAACAAAAAGTAGCAAATTTCCAGAGCAGAGCTAAAAGGAAAACCATAAAAAATTGAACTGAGTCAGAGAAAGAAAGCTTGCATTCTGGGTGAGACTCTGATACCTCTGGTGTACAAATAGGACAAAATAAAATCTACAAATTCATTACTAAAGCACATCAAAATAGTTATTAAAGACAGAAAGGGTTTTGCATTTGTGGCAGTACATGTTAAGTCAGGAAAGAGCAAATCTGCACATACAAATAGGTCACATTTCTGTGCCTTTTTGCTGGAGAATCAAAGCGAGGGCCTCTTCATGCTAAGTAAACACTTTACAGCTGACACATGTTCTCTATACAAAATTACACACACCGTAGAACCAAACATGCCAGTAAAAAAAAAGGTTGATGAAATGTAAAAGGAACCTGCAGTAATTGACAGCCTACCGATACACTTAGTGTACACCAAAGAATCCTGAGTACTTGCCTAGCTCATGGAAATAAGCATCTAAAAAAGTCAGAGTAATGAAAGGCTTCATACAAGGCAGTAATTGAGAAATTTGGAGATGAAAGTACATCTGTGGGCACAACCTCCCAAATGTCTGTCTGCCAAACCTCACACTCGAAAATTAAAAGTGATAGACAGGGACATTTACAGACATTTACCTAGTTTATCTGTTCCCATCATTCCTTCAGTTTGTGTTATCCTTATTTTCTCTATATCAGTTTTTCAAGTCTTGAAATGTGGCCTTAACCTGTTTAATAGTTTTTTCTTGATATTCTGCACTTTCTTAAAGAGATTTGTTAATTTCTCCCATTTATTTCATTGTTATTTCTTCTATTTCTAAGGGCTTTCCTCACATTACCATTGAGGGCCTCTATCATTTTTATGGAGATAATTTTTTAAGTCGTTCATTTCTGCTTCATTTGCTTTGGGGTAACCAGGTCTAGGTGGTGTAGAGTCCCTAGATTCACCTGTTGTCATGCTTGTTTTTCTATTGTTAGGTGTTTTCTTGTATTGCTGTCATCCAATCCATTCTTCCAGTAGCTGCATGAGGGGTCTCTCTCTCTCCTCTCTCTCTCTCTCTCTCTCTCTCTCTCTCTCTCTCTCTCTCTCTCTCTCTGGTACTCCACAGCTGGGCCCAGTTGGGTCAGAAATTCAATGTGTGCCTGTAACTCGTGTTGGTCCAAAACCTCTAGGCGGTCTCTCATCATGTAGAAGCCCTGAAATGGGGGACAAATATCAGGCTCCAGCAGAAACCCTGTGGAGGAGCTCAAAGATTCAGCAGGTACGGTCTCAGGAGGTCCTGTGGGAATAGGCCAATCTCTGGCCAGCCAGGAACTTCAACAGAGGACCTGGTGAGGTGTACAGAGGTCATGCAGGGACTCAGTATGTTCCCGTGTGGTAAAGCAAGACTAGGGTGCTCAGAGAGGTCCTGGGAGTTCCCCAAATGTGGAAGGATTGTTGGATCTCTCCTCTGTTACAGTGTCCATCCAAAGTGGTGGGCCAGTGGGAAAGGAATGGCACAGTGTGGGGGAAGGCAGGCTCATCTTGGGGGGATAGGTGTGTATCAGAGCACTCTTATTGGGGAAGGACAAGGCAGGGGGGTCAGATTCGGGGCCAATCCAGCAAGTCCCAGGAAAGGGTGTGTGGGGGTTTCAAACTGAATTCTTCCAAGAGTCATCTATAGCAGTGGCTCTGCAATGGGGGTCAAAGTTCCTGCAGGTAGGAACTGCCTGGATGGAGTTCTGACACTGGATTCTCACATCCTGACAAAGGGCTCTAGGCTATAGGAAAAAAAAAACAGCTAGACAAATCGTCAACTTCCAGATTGTACATTAAGCTGGAATCCCTGACTTGAGCCCTTGGCAAAAGGACCGGTGTTGTTTCTGAACAGCAAAATTC
Organism: Cricetiscus sungorus; assembly: GCA_030556225.1. Classification (NCBI taxonomy): domain Eukaryota; kingdom Metazoa; phylum Chordata; class Mammalia; order Rodentia; family Cricetidae; genus Cricetiscus; species Cricetiscus sungorus. The sequence continues at coordinate 295,756 of JANBXA010000496.1, read as the reverse complement.
ACACAGGGCTGGTGAGGCAAGGGCCTGATGAACTCAGTGGCTTTTAGCATCCTAGAGTTCTTCCAGCCTCATAGAGTCTGGTGCCGGGATTCAAGGAAGGAAAAGCACCCAATATGGACACAGAAGGCTTCATACTTGATTCTATTTTTGTCTTTCCTTTCCTTTTTTTTCTTACACACATTGTTGTAAGTTTATTATTTTAATTATTTAGGGCAGTTCTGATGTTCTGATTTTTTTCTACTTCAAAATATGTACATTTTACAGACAAAAAAAAATCTCAAGTTCCCCTTCATCTCATTTCCACAACATACACACACAGTCACCAACATCCAAAGGAATGTACGCACATTCAGGTGATGGCCTTAGTGCAAATTCTAAACTTCTCTTCTTGTTTTGACCACATTCTAGGTTGTTTGTTTGTTTGTTTGCTTGCTTGCTTGCTTTTGGTTTTTCGAGGCAGTATTTATCTGTGTCTTTTCCTGTCTGTCCTGCATGTAACTTTGTAGATCACACCTGGCCAGGAACACACTCTGTGCCTAGAGCTCTGTGGCCTAGGATTTCGAACTTTGAGTTTAAAAATGTGGTTCACTGTCATTGAGCTCATGGTCATTCATCTATGTCCTGGAAAACAAGCACTCAGTAACCAGTCTCTCCCTGCCATCTGCTCACCACCTGTGTGAGCTTATATCCATGTGCTCTTTGCCTGCCTTCCTTCACAAAGTCATATCCCTGAAGGACAGGGCATTTACACAGATAAAACCTTCCTGGAAATATCAAAAGCAAACAAAATGACTCACCTAGTAAATGGAGATGCCACTGTCTAGACAAGGTAAAGAGAAGAATTTTGCAGGTTATGAACTCAGGAATTGACCTGTTTATGCGTTTCAGGTTAGGTTAGCCTTTGAGTGTGAGTGATGTGAATGCATCCTCAGGGTGGTCTATGTAACACAGAACTTGGACTGTACCATCACTAGCAAGGAATAGGGGGGATGAGATGTGGAGCTAACTTAGAGTGTTTCCAGGGAAGAATGTGTGGGGCATCAGATTGAACTGGTCCCACTTTCACCTGTGGCAGAGGGCTGGTTTTATGGGGCTCAAAGATCAGGTGACAGTGATCTCAAGGTGGCGGTGTATGGATCTTGAGACTAATTTTTGTTTTCCCAATTTAAGATAGCAAAGGTTTAGTTCAGTCACAGGATAAAAAAGGTAATTTCTTTTTCAGAACAGTTTTGAATAACAGGATGTGGCCACAGATTTCTGCCATGCAGATTAGTAATGCCTGGTTAATGTACAAGGAGCTTTGTAAAAAGATTTAATTTGAAGATGTACATCAACCTTCTCTTTGTGTGAGACACAATTTTTCTTTCATGATTCATTGTTAATCTTAGTGATTTCCATCATGTATGATTTTCAGGCGTTTGGATAGTCCAAGTTACTTTCTAATGCCAATATAAAAAAAAAACCCTGGAGTTTTGTCATGGAAAAAACAATGATTTCTTAAAGTTTGTCTTGTCAATTTATTCACTTATCCTTGCAATGACATGTATACTTTATTCATTTATAGTCTTTATGAATCAGAACCTTGATAGCATATATTGTAGTCTACATCTGAATGAGTTATTCCATAATTGAATTTAGATTGAATAAAAACTTCACAAAGAATGCAAGGTACACTATATTGCCAAAAATATTTGAATTTTCTGAAAATATTAGGACATAGAAAATTTAAATTGAATTTGTAAATTTATTCTATTTGCTATCTTCTCTCCTGAATATAGTGGAATGTTACAATGCCATATACTTTAACTATGATTCTCACAAAGGGTTTTAAGTCTCTCCTAATACACAAGCTTCAAATTTTCAAAATCCAAACAGATGGGAGATGTCTTTCTACAAAAATGTTTCTCTAATTAGTTAATGAATAAAGCATTGTTGGTCCATATGAAAGCAATATAGGCAGGTTTAGGAGATTAGGAGGAGAGAGGAAGACATAGCCAGGAGATTCAAGATATAGTAACAAGAGAGAAGAATGCTGGGTGCTGTCTCTGGTAAGTTAAGACCAGGTGGGAATATTTAGATTAATAGAAATGAGTTAATATTTAAGACAAATATATCCTATAAGAAATACTAAAGATAGTCCAATAGCTTTAGCTCTAATGCAGCATCTTTGTGTGTAATTTATGGCCTATGCAGCTGTGGGCCCAGGCCAGTGGGAAAACCTGCTAGTAACAAAATGCTACCTTCAACGTGAATGATAAGAACATTCTCTTAAAACTTAACAAAAGCTTAAGAAAAGGATTTAGAAGCAAAAGGAACACTGACAAACAAGTCTTCTTTATACTAGCATTTTTCTCATCCTGGTCTGTTTTGCAAGAGACAATCAGAGACTTACATGGCTCCTTAAAGGCATGTTTCCTGACTCAGCATAATAGCAAAAAAAAAAAAAAATCCCTCAAGGCTCTTAAAAAGCTCTGCTAACAAATTAATTGTGTTCAATGAGCTTGAAATGGCAATGACAATATCTCCTAGGCGGTAACATCATGCTGTATGGCAGCATAGACCAAGACATTAGGCACAACTCTCAGTTCTGGCTGTAAAAGTACCCACCTCCATCTTTGATAGACCATGGCTATTACAGGAATGACTTTCATTTGACATATATAGTTTATCAGAAAAAGACTCACGGCCTGTAAAGATAAAGTTTTACACTAAAGGCAGATGCTTGCGAGATAAAAATGAATAGGATACTATTTTTAAAAAAATGAATAATAAGAAGAAAAAGAGTAGCTGGGTGTGGTGGCACATGCCTTTAATTCCAACACCCGGGAAACAGAGCCAAGCAGATTTTTGTGGTTTCAAAGTAAACATTGTGGGTACAGAACTGAACAGATAACTCTCAACAGAAAAATATCTAAAAGTCTGAAAAACACTTAAGAAAGTGCTCAACATCCTTATCAATCAGAGAAATGCAAATCAATAAAATTTGGAGATACCATCTTACTCCTGCCCCAAATGGCTAAAATTAGAAACACCAAAGACAACTAATGCTGGAGAGGATGTGAAGAAAATGGAACATACCTTCACTTCTGGTGGGACGGCAAAATTCTATAGCAATTTTGGAGATCAGTATGGTAGTTCTTAAGGAAAATGGGTATCAGTCTACCAAAGAACACGGAAGTCTCGCAGATCCAGGAAACAAAGACATGTGATCAACTATGTTCAAAGAGGCAGTATTTGTAATAGCCAGAACCTATTCAGCTCAGATGAAGAATGGATACAGATGTCGCACATTTACATAATGGACTACTCTGTGGAAAAAAAAACAATGGACTTTGAACTTAGCAGACAAATGGATGCAACATGAAGAAACTATCCTGAATGAAGTAAACTTGTCACAAAAAGAGGAATGTTGTATGTACTCACTCATATGTGGATTTTACACAAAGAGCAAAAGATCACCAGCCTATAATTCAAACTGCCAGAGAAACTAGGATACAAGGAGGATTTTAAGAGATTCATACATGGTCTCTACAGAAGGGGAGAGGGAGAAGATCTCCAAAGCATATGAGGAGTGTTGGGGCTGTGATTTGAGAGGGAACTTGCAGAGAAAGAGATGGAAGAAGAGGAAATCATGTGGTACTAGGAAGACTGTTTCTCCTTCTGTAGTGTTGAAATAGAGGGTTGAATACAAGTTTGATGTCTACACATTCAATGTTTAAGTATATTGGTCTTCACAGTGTATTCTTGATGGTATATAATTACTATGGCAATGTTGTCTATGTTTGATGCATAAAAACAGAAAACAAGTCACAAATTTTCTATAACAGAGATTTTATTTATTGGGTCATAATTTCAATTTTATATATTCAACCTCACAGAGATCCACCTGCCTCTGTCTCCTGAGTGCAGGGATTACAGGCATGGGCTACCAATGCCCAGTTACAATATTAGCTTCAATTATCCCATGGAAAAAGAAAATATGAACATTGTCCACATACTAGCTACCTAAATTATGCAGACATTATATAGAAAACATAAAGACCAAATTCTTAAAAGATATTATCCACAAATTTGAGGACATAATTTATATTTGTATTTCTAGTTTCAATTAATTATAAAAATGCTTGTCAGTTCCATCCCTTTACCCACAATATGTATAATACATTAAAAAAAAACTCTGTTAGGGGATGACCTTAAATGCATATGTTTCTTTTAATGTAAATGAATACATCACTGATTTGACATAGCCAGGCAGGCACTACAGGCAGAGATATAACTTAAAAGTCATATAGGGTGAGGACAAAGAGATTACCTGGCAGAAGATGCCATGGCACAACTGAGATGATAGGATGCAAGGAGATCTCCAGTAAGCAAAGACCAGGTGGAAATAATTAGATTAGTAAAAGTGGGTGAATATCTTAGGAAGAGATAGCCAATAATTACTCTGAGCCACCTGAGAAACAGTTTAAACTTGCCTCTCTCTGTTTATTTGAACTAAGGTACCGCTAGACCAGGCATGACAAACACTCCTTGTATACTAAGGGATGGATTTTGTAGCATATAACCTAAAAAACATTAATCAAAATAACTCATATAATTTAATTTGCCCAATCATGTGTCCTAACTTTAAAAAGAATAAGAAAAAAAACTTTACAACTAATGCCAACAGGATGGATTCAAAGGCAGAATCACACCAGTATTTCAGTGAAGAAATAATACCAATATACTTGTAAATATGTGACATAATAGAAAATGTCCATTACAGGAACAGCTCAAATTCACAATCTGCAAGTATCATTGCAGATTCATCCAAGAGATGCTAATAATAATAAACATAAATAAGTTATTACATGTGTAACACTTGAAATGACCAGAATATTAAATAGAGACTAATTGATCCTTTAAGTAGATGTTGCATAGGTATTTGATAAAATACAACAATCCTTCAGGTTCATGAGTAGGAGGTGATGATGATGGGAGATGTTATTCTGTACATATGTTTCTCATACTGGGCCAAAGGGAAAGCAAAATAGGTAGGACATGGGGGGAAGAGGAACTAGGAAGAAGGAGTCAGATAGGGAGCCGAAATAGAGCAAGATGCCTGCCCATCACTCCTTGATGAGGTGAGCCACATGGAAATACTTAGATTCATAGAAATGGGTTACTCATTAAGAAAGAGCTAGCCAATAAGGAATTAGTACCTGGCCAACAGACTTGTATCAAATAAAGAGTCTCAGCATGTTATTGGGGGTTGGAGAGGTGGCAGAACCAGACTGGCGGCGGGCAGTCCGGTGGAAACAACTAGTGCAAAGAGGGAAATATACACATATAATGAATGTGTTTAAAACATGCCAATAATTAAGCAAACATTGTAAATGGAGAATCAAACAGATTCTGTATACTTGGAGAAAATAAGGGTGCACACTATCTAAAGGCATTTTATATACTCTGCTAGAATCTTTAAATATCAGTCCTAATAACATGAATTTCAGAGGGTTACAGATAAGAAAGTAAAAACTGATGGTATTCTTCTTATACATAATATTTATTTTATATACGAAATATTAAGTGAAGATTCTTGTATTGGTACTAACATTATTGTTAGTCACCGTTCCTTTTGTGTGGTATTGTCAAGTTAAAATTCAGTATGTCCTGTAATTATTTCATATAGGTATCATGTAGAAGTGCAGTATATATATATATATATATATATATATATATATATATATATATATATGGAAAACAATTATCAAGTTTAGTTATATTATTGATGAGGGGGTAAAGCAATATTTTGAAGGAAAAGACAAGAATAAGTTTGACATGGTATAATAAAATTGTTTTAATTTAAATACATTTTAAAAGAATCTGTATATTGTAGATGTAAACTATGAGCTCTAATATTTTACTTTAAAAAATAAATGAAAATTTCAGAATAGTTTGAAAATAAAGACTATTCAAATAGCTTTTTTTTAAATCAATTTACGATATTGCTAGGAATCTGAAGAAATAATACTTATACAATTAAAAATATGATTGTGGATAATGTAAAATCTTCTATCCTCATATCCATAAATCATTGTGGCTTAGGTCACATTTGTGTTCATGATCATTTAGTTTTCTTTGAATTAATCACTTAAGTAACTAAAATAACTGTAATAAATAATAATCATAAATACTTACAGATAAGTACATTATAATATTTATTATTTTATTATTTAAGTGTTTGGAAAAGTGATAGATAGCACAATATTGAAGTGAATCCAAGACTTATATTATTGGCTCATAGTCAATAATTGATATCTGCAGAATTTGGTTACATGGTGAAAGAGGATCCTTTATAATTTTACATATTTTAAAATACAATTTCATGAAATATCATTCCACATGTTCTTCATGTTTGGACTTTTGATTCATTATGGCAATAACACTAAGGATTTATGACTCACCTTTTATTACTCTCCACAATTGGTATAACTTTATGTATTAGTTGTGAAATACGGTTTAACTACTTACACAAAGTCAAAAAAAAAAAACAAAACAAAACATTTTTCCCTTTCAATTCTTCTAGCTGTGCAATCTACTTCTTTATATTTGAATCATGTGAATAGGCATATACTCTGAGTTCAAATCATAAAGTTCAACAAACAGTACACCTTGGAGAGAAATCTTACAATTATAATGTATGTGGCATATCCCTTAGTGAAATCTCAATATTTCTAGTACATCAGAGTATACATATTGGAAAAAGCCATACAAATATAAACAATGTAGCAAGTCCTTTAAAAGGGCTCAAGTCTTAAAATTCCTCAAAGAATACACACTGAATAGAAACCATACAAATGTAATGTATGTGACAAGACCTTTACTAAATACTCAACTCTTAAAGTTCATCAAAGGATACACACTAGTAAAACCACACAATTGTAATAACTGAAAGAGTTTCTTTACCTTTGGCTCAAACTTTAAAGTTTATCAAAGGAAACACACTGGAGAAAAAACAAACAATTGGAAGATATGTGGCAAGTCATTTACATGGTGCTCAAATCTTCAAGTACATCAGGTGATGCACAGTGTATAGAAACTTTACTATTGCGACTATTGAGGCTAGTCCTTTAAACAAGGCTCAAATCTTCAAGTTCATCATAGAGTACATACTGGAGAGCAACCACCACACAAGTATAATTTATGCGACAAATCCTTTACTGAATCCTCAAAACTTCAAGTTCATGAAAGGATACATACTGGAGAGAAACTTTACAATTGTACTATATTTGATAAGTCCTTTACTAAATATTCAAGTCCTAAAGTTCATCAGAGGATACACACTGGAAAGGGACTACACAATTGTAAAGTCTGCAACAGGATCTATACCTGTGGCTCAAATCTTAAAGTTCATCAAAGGATACACACTGGAGAGAAACCTTACAATTGTACTGTATGTGGGAATTACTTTAGTTTATTCTCGGTACTTAGAATTCATCAAATGATACACACTGGAGAAAAAACATACAATTTTAAAGTATGTAGAAAGTCATTCACACAGTGCTCAAATATTCAATTTCGACAAAGAAAACACACTGGAGAGAAACCTTACAAATGTGTATGTGACCAATCCTTTACTGAATCTTCAAAGCATCAAGTTCATTAAAGGATACGTACTGGAGAGAATCCTTACAATTTTACTCTATGTGGGAAGTCCTTTAGTTTACCTCAGTACTTAAAATTCATCAAAGGATACACATCGTAGAAAAAACATACAATTGTATAATAAGGGGCAAATCATTTACACAGGGTTCAAATCTGCAAATTCATCAAAGAATACACACTGGAGAGAAAGCACATATATGTAATGTGCGTGAAAAATCCTTTACTGAATCATCAAAACTTCAATTTCATCAAAGTATACACACTGGAGAGAAATCATACAATTGTAAAGTATGTGGCAAGTCATTTTCAAATGTCTCAAATCTTGAAGTTAATCAAATAATACACATGGGAGAGAAACCACAACATTTGAATTATGTGACAAGACCTTTACTGAATACTCAAAATTTAAATTTCATCAAATGATACAGACTGCAGAGAAACCTTCTAATGGAAATGTCTGCAACAATTACTTTACCTCTAGCTGAAGTCTTAAAGTTCATCAAACAGAACACACTGGAGAGAATCCTTAAAATTGTAATGTATGTGGGATGTTCTTTATTGAATTTTCAAAACAAAAAATTTATGAAAGGACTCCTATACCATTTTGTTCAAGGGTACCTCCTACTTTCTCTTCTAAGAGGTTCAGTGTAGCTGGATTTATGTTGAGGTCTTTGATTCATTTGGACTTGAGTTTTGTACATGGTGAAAGACATGGGCCTATCTACTGTCTTCTACACACCACCATTCAATTGTGCCTGCACCATTTGTTGAAGATTCTTTTCTCCCCCTTATTCTTTTAGCTATTTTGTCAAAAGGCAGGTGCTCATAGGTGTGTTGGTTAATATCGGGATTGTTCATTCAATTCCATTAGTCCACCTGTCTATTTTTGAGCCAATACCAGGCTGTTTTCAGAACTATAGCTCTGTTGTACAGTTTAAAGACAGGGATGGTGATACATCCTCATGTGCTTTTATTGTACAGGGTTGTTTCGGCTATCATGGGTCTTTTGTTTCCCCATACAAAGTTGATAATTTTCCTTTCAAGGTCAGTGAAGAATTGTGCTAGAATTTTAATGGGAATTGCACTGAATCTGTAGATTGCTTTTGACAAGATTGCAATTTTTTTATATTTAACCTTCCCATCCAAGAGCATGGGAGATCTTTCCATTGTCTGATATCCTATTTAATTTCTTTCTTTAAAGTCACAAATTTCTTATTGTATAGGTCTTTCACATGTTTGGTAAGTGTTACCCCAGGATATGTTATGTTGTTTGTGGTTATTGTAAACAGTGATGTTTCTCTGATTTCTTTATTAGCCTCTTTGTCATCTGAATAAAACATGGCTACTGATTTTTTTGTTTATCTTGGATCCGGAAAGTATGTTGAAGGTGTTTTTGAGATGTAGGTGTTTCCTTGTAGAGTTTATTGGGTCGCTTATGTAAACTATCTTATCATCTGCAAATAGAAACATTTTGACGTCTTCCTTTCCAATTTGGATATCTTTGACCAACTTTTGTTGTCTTATAGCTTTATCTAGAACTTCACTTACAATATTGAAGAGATATGGAGAAAGAGGGCAGCATTTTCTTGTTCGTGATTTTAGAGGAATCGCCTTAAGCTTCTCCCATTCAGTTTGATGTGGGCAGTTGACTTACTGTATATTGCTCCTATTATATTTAGGTATGTTCCTGTTGTCCCTGCTCTTTCCATGACCTTTATCATGAAAGGGTGTTGAATATTGTTGAAGACGTTTTCAGTATCTGGGGAGATAATCTTATCATTTTTATTTTTCGGTTTGTTTATATGGTGGATCACGTTGATAAATTTTTTTATATTAAACCATCTCTTCAACCCAGGGATGAAGCCTACTTGGTCATGGTGGATGATTTTTCTGATGTATTCATGGATTCAATTTGCCAGTATTTTATTAAGTATTTTTGCGTCGACATTCATCAGGGATATAGGTCTGTAGTTTTCTTTCTTTGTTGTATCTTTGCGAGGCTTGTGTATAAATGTGAGCATAGATCACCATATAAAGGTGGACTCGTAGAAAAAATTCGGTAATGTGCATTCTGTTTCTATTGTGTGGAACAACTTTAGGAGTATTGGACTTAGCTCTTCCTAGAATTTCTGGTAAAATTCTGCACTATAGCCATCTGGCCTTGGAAATTTTTTGGTTCGAAAGCTTTCAATGACTGTTTCTATTTCATTAGGCACTTATAAGCACTTATTTAAGTTGTTTGTCTTTCGTGGTTTAATTTTGATAAGGGATTGTTATCCAGAAATTTGTACATTTCCTTTGAATTTTCAAATTTTCTAGAGTACAGGTTTTCAGAGTATGACTTGAAAGTTGTCTTGATTTCCTCTTTGTCTGATTTTATGTTCACTTTTTTGTTTCTTATTTTGTTAATTTGCTTTTTATCTCTCTTTTTGTTACTTTCGATAAGGGTTTGTCTATCTTGTGATTTTCTCAAACAACCAACTCTTTGTTGTGTTGATTTTTTGTATTGTTTTCCTTATTTCTATTTTATAGATTTCAACCCTCAAATTCATTATTTCCTGGTGGCTACTCCTCTGGGGTAAGTTTGCTTCTTTATGTTCTAAGGCTTTCATTTGGCTTTCAATTCTCTAGTGTGTCTATCCTCTGTTTTGTTCATCTCTCTTGATTTATTTTGGTTAGAAGTCTAACATGTTATATATTAGGATAGCCACTTCTGCTTGCTTCTTGGGTACATTTGATTGGAAGGTCTTTTTCTACACCTTTAACCTGAGGTAATGTCTATCATTGAAGCTTAGTTGTGTTTGTTGTATACAGCAGAATGTTGGATTATAAATTTGTATCCATTCTGAAAGCCTGTGTCTTTTATAGGTGAGTTAAGACCATTAATGATGAGGGAGAGTAAGGACCAATTATTTTTAATGAGTGTTTATTTTAGATTTGTTTTTGGCAGTGGTATTGTGAATATATTTGTTCTCTTTTACCCTTGGTTTCTGTTGAAGTGGAATTACCTGTTGTCTACATCTTTGTGAACATACTTAACTTCATTGGAATGGAGTTTTTCTTCCATAACTTTGTGTAGGGCTGGATTTGTAGATACATATTTTGAAATTCTGGCTTTGTCATTAATAATATTTGTTCTGTATTTATGGTGGTTGAGAGTTTTGCTGGGTGTAGTAGCCTAGGCTGACGACTGTGGACTCTTAGTAATTGTAGAACGTCTATCTAAGACCCTCTGGCCTCAAGGGTTTCCATGGTTATGTCAGGTATAAATTTGATAGATCTGCCTTTATATGTTACCTTTCCTTTTTCCTTCACTGCTCTTAGTATTCGTTCTTCAATCTGTATGTTAGGCATTTTGATTATTTCATATTGAGGGATCTTTTTTCTTTGGTCCAGTCTATTTGTTGTTCAGTATGATTCTTGAACTTTCACAGGCATGTCCTTCTTCAGATTGGGAAAATTTTCTTCAATGATTTTGTTGAATATGTTTTTGGTCCCTTTGAGCTGGGCTTCCTCACCTTCCTCTCTGCCTATTATTCTTAGGTTTGACCTTTTCACAGTGTCCCATAATTCTTGGATCGTTTGTGTTAAGGATTTGTTAAATTTACAATTTTCTTTGTTCAATGAATCTATTTCCTCTAGTTTATATTCAGCACCTGAGATTCTCTCTTCCATCTCTTGAATTCTTGATCATGCTTGCATCTGTAGTTCCTGATCATTTGCCCAGTTTTTCTATTTCCAGCATTCCTTTGGTTTGTGTTTCCTTTATTCCATATCTGTTTTCAAGTCTTCAACTATTTATTTCATCTGCTTAGTATTTTTTTAATTGGCTTTCTGTACTTTCTTTAAGAAATTTATTCCTTTCTTCCAATTTTTAGTTTGATTTTTCTTCCATTTCTTTAAGGAATTTTCTCACATCTTCTTTGAGGGCCTCTATCATTTTTATGATGATAATTTTTAAGTTGTTCTCTTCTGATTCACTTGCTTTGTTTTGTTCTGGTCTGGTTGGTGTAGATTCCATAGATTCTGGTGGTGTTATGCTTGTCTTTGTGATGTTAGTTGTTTTCTTGTATTGCTATCTTCCAATAGCTTCTTCTAGTAGGTGTTGGTGAGGTCCCTCCCTCTCTCTATGGGCTTAGGGAGGTCAGAGGTTTCATGACTGTGGCTCTTGGTGAACCCAGCTCTGTAGTAGGTCTCTCCCCATAGGCAGGGACCTGGTGATGGAGAGCAAAGATCAGGCTCCAGCAGAGGATAGCTGAGGCCTATTTGGCTGAGGTCAGCCCACAGCATGTTTCTTCAGGGATATTTGGGTCTAGCTGGGATCCCCACTTTATTGATGAGTGAGGCCTTTTTAGCAGAGGAGCCTGCAATGGGGGTCAAGAATCCAGCCTGCAGGAACACAGAGTGGCCCTGCAGAGGTAGGCGGATCTCTGTAAGGGGACAAGATCTCCAGTAGAATACAGCCATAGTGGGACAGCAACCAGGCAGGTGGAAATTATAGGGTGGTCCCACCTGGACAGGCAGTTCTATTTTGCTCAGATCTGCTCCAGGAATATCCCTGAAGGTTTCTGGATTGTTGGCTCCACCCTCTGTCTCAGTGCTCATCCAGAGATGTGGGACAGAGGGTGGGGTAGGACAGAGAGTAGGGGGAGGGCAGGCCCTTGGTGGGGTTGGGTGTAGGTGTATCAGAGATCCAAGAGAACTCTGGTGGGGGACTGGACGCAAGGGCAGCAATATCCAGGACCCTCCCAGAGATTTCCTATGGAAGGGTATAGGGGAGAATTTACCCCAGCAGAATTAGACCCAGACTCACCTCTATCAAAGGCCTGGCAATGGGGGACAAATGCTAGCTCGAAACTTCTTTCTCTTCAAGCATAAGTATGATATGCCTGCTATCAATTTAAATTATCTGGTTGTTGATGAAAACACTTCCACTACACACATTGGAATTTTTCACCACTACTTTTTAATTATTTGTGAAATTCACCTACTCGTAAGTACTCCTAGCTTACTAGGTCTCCATAAGCCTAATGTTGCAAAAATACACTATACAAATAAGAGACATCATGTTGCAATCAGTTTTATGTCAATCCCTTATTGTTATAGCCACATAGTATGGATTCAAATTCTCTTTGCTGTTCAGAAGGAAAATTTAATGTTCACCTATTTATTTCTTCTTTTTCTCTTTCTAGGATATAAGGTTTTCAGTTATTATATTTTCCTTGTATGTAAATGAGGTTGCAGAAATAAAAGATACAATCTAGAAAATTCAAATTTCTTTATTAATTATTAATGGTCTAACACGTATGAGCTTGTTATGCTTGCTGGTCTCAAACAGAAGACTTTGTGTACTTAAGCACAGTCTAACAGTTCTCTCACAGTCTAACAGTTCTCTTATTAAATAGTGTTGAAATTGATGTATACAACAGACATTTCAATGTATACCATGTGAGATTATTTGTTTTGCTTAAGAATAAAGTGCTTGTATATTCCCATATAGTTTTTGTCAATGCAATTGCATTTTTTCCCTTTTATTAATCAAACATTCTTTTCTGTTAATTATTATCCTATTTTCTGTTAATAAGAACATTTGGGAACTTCTGAGAGAGGGACACAAATAAGAAAAGTGTTATATGGAGACAACACTGATATAGATGGGCATTTAATAGGCAATGTGGAATCACAGTGCTCGGCAGTGCAGTGGAGTGCAGTGCAATGCAATGCAGTAGAAACTTCCAGGAACCTCTGAGGTTGCTATTAGCAAGGACTCCTAATTATGGGTAACATAAATCTTGAACCACTCATCTTCAGTATGTGAGACAACAGTTCTTTAACTGATCCAGGAAGACAGCTCCATAATCTGGGACTTACTAACTTCTCTACCTGCAATGTGCATTGGCGCCTATTTGTTCAGAGCATGTTGTAATGTCCAAAGAGTGGCTGGTCTCACCTAAGTGCCACACCACAAAAGGGTGCCCATGAATAACACTTGCTCAAACATGACCGAGATCTTGAACCTGGATGGTTCAGAGACCTAGATTAGAAAGAAAGCCAATACATACACACAGAGAGTAAATTCAATGAAACTTAATATTATTGTGCTATACTCCCAGAAAAAGTGTCTAGCTGACGTGTCATCAGAGGCGTCTTGCCACACATGATGGAGGAAGGCATAGTTGCCCAAGGCCAAAGGCCAAGCAGAGAAATGTGTCACCTGGGATAGCAGAGGAAGGATTGTAGTAGCCAGATGGGTAGGGGGGAAAAGAAGAACAGAGCCCACAAATTTAATGAAGGTGATCCCTTAGCGTTTGACAGTCTTAAGTGGTAATCAGAGAGCAAGCATGAATCTGAACCAGACCTATGCTTACAAGCTGTATATGGTTGGCTTGGGGTTTTTGTTGTAGTAACAATAGGCTAGGTGGTGTCTCTGACTATGTGCCCTCTTGTGTGACTTAGTTTTTCCTGCTGTGTTTCCTTGTAACACCTTACTATGAGGGTAAAATCTTAGTCTAATTGGTTGGTAGCTCAGGGAAGCCTGCTCTTTTATGAGAAAAGCAGAAAAGCCCTGTATCTTAACCAAAACAGATGAAAGGAGATTAGAAGAAGGGATGCAATGGAAAGCTTTGCTTGGAATATATTGTATGAATTAAAAAAAAGTAAAGTAAAACAAAAAGTGAACATGGCATAACCAATTTAAAACTACTTCTAGAGAAAACAAGGAAATTGAACTGAAAGTAGCAAGGACAACATAGAACAAAACCAAACAAAAACAAAAACAATCAAAAAACAGAAAACTCACACATCACATATGAAGTAAACTCCAAAACAGTAACAATTGATTCATCGACAAAAAGTTTCAAACACAGAACAATCTGAATCAATCCATTTCAAATTCTAAAAGTCAAAGGTTGATAAGCCAGATGAATATGACTTGCTCAAATATACATCACAGTTGATTTTTATTGGAACAAATATGTTTTCATGTATTTTGCACAATATCTGTACAAGTTTCCAAGAGCTTGGTTCAAGTGTCTTTGTAAATTCCTCGATCAAGGTCTGCACCTGCCTAGCACAAATATTTCCTAAGCCCTGCTTTGACTGGATTCTTAGAGCTATGCCGGTTACATCTTTGTGGATCTCTTTTTCTGGTCCATTAATTACTGGGAAATGATACCATAATAGAGGGAGACAACCTAGAATTAAAGATAATTATGTCACACGGTAAATGTCCAGGGATCGTCAATGATGACCCCAAAAGTATCAAAGTAATATTGGAGATGCTACTTTAGATGCCCTCTTTCTATAATGAGAATGGTAATTAAATTGAATGTCATCCCAGAACCTTTACCCGGTATCTAGTAGAAGCAGAAGCAGAGATCCACAGATAAACAATCAGTTGAACTCCTAGAGTCCAGCTGGAGAGAGAGAGAGAGAGAGAGAGAGAGAGAGAGAGAGAGAGAGAGAGAGAGAGCACTGATGGGTAAAGAGATCAAGACCATGATGGGGACAGTTTTTAAAATTGTATTAATTTATAACAATTTAAAATTATTAAGTAAAAATGAGAAAAATTATGCCTGAATGGGAGTGTGATAAAGAACATGCACCTATAATTAAAATGCCACAATGCAATTAAAGCTATATATGAGGAATATAGATGGAAATTTTTCCATTAGGAAAGATTGTTAATGACCCCACTGAAAGAAGGAATGAGACAGAGATACCTAATATTTTCCTACCAATAAAAAAATTGTGATTCAATTACTAGTTGAAGAAAAAGGAAAGAGAAAGGAATTTAATGGTTAGTATTATTTAAGAATGATGTCATAGTTTCATCGTTGAACCTGATATAAAACTTTATTTTATACCCAAAACTACCTACTAGAAAAATTCATTAGATCCTAAACAACTCAACACTGTGGCATGATAAAAAAAATCAACTTGCTAAAATCAGCTTCTCTATGAACTAACAAGAATCATAGAATAAAGAAATTGTCAACACACTCCAATTTTAATTGACAGGAGGTAAAACAATGATTTATAACTGAAACCTAACCAAGAAAATAAAGATCATCTAAAATAAAAGCTTTGATTCACCAGAGAAAGAATGTTAGAAAGTTACTACAGAAATAAATACAAGCTTGTGTAGTGATAGAAATATTGTTGAGAAAAAAAGACATTTACCAAAAGCTCTTTAGAAATCTGAAGCGAGTGAAATCCATTTCACAATTCACAATTCACTACCATGGGATTCAGAAAAAACACTGTTCTAATACATATGCAACATAAAAAAGGATTCTTGGCAGCCAATACAGTACTAACAAATAGAGGGTTTCCTTTGTATTTCAAAAGATACATGATATAGCAATAGTAATAAGAACATGGTTCTGAATCAGAAGCACTTATGAAGCCCAATGGATTTTACTAATTTTATTTCTTGTGCTAAATTTCATAAATATTTCCAACAACACAATTTTAATCATCACTTTAAAACTTGTTCAAATTGGAATTAATCTTAAATATGTTTTTTCATGTACACATCAATCTGCTGATATTCAGACTGGTTTACTTTCCTTTTTCCAGTCTTCCATCCAAAAAAGGTTAAAGGACAGAATAAGGGTACAGTGGATGCAAAATATATTAAAGAATAATGTTTATTTCAATATGTATCAATTCACAATGTTGTATACTTTCTCTCTACATTTAATCCATTTTAAATGTAGAAGCATAGAGGAAAAGATGGGCAATATATATTCATAAAGTTCGTAGAAGAAATTGAGCATAGGGCTGAGCAAAGTCACACTTTCTTTAGAACCAACCATCTCTCCTGAGCTTCTTTCT
Organism: Cricetiscus sungorus; assembly: GCA_030556225.1. NCBI lineage: Eukaryota > Metazoa > Chordata > Mammalia > Rodentia > Cricetidae > Cricetiscus > Cricetiscus sungorus. Next base: position 279,271 of record JANBXA010000496.1, on the reverse strand, counting down.
CTGGGAAAATAATGTTTACTTGTAACTCCTGGAATCTGTCTCATGGATTTGCCTTTAACATTTTGCCAAACACCTTCACCACTCTTGGGTGGGTAACACAGATACTCCTGAAAATGGGAGAGATTTAGGGGCTGAGTTTCTCCCTTGGTGTGTTCCACTGGTCAGCTCAGCACTCAGGGTATTCAGTGAGAGCTTGGGCTCCTCAGTCTCTTCTACTTAAACTAGGTAAGGTAGATATGGGGAAAGGAAATCTGAACTGAAGTTTACATGACATTCCCCATTTTCTTTTGTTCCAGCAAGTGTTGCAAAGATACTGACTTTGGTTGAGTTTAACACACAGAATCTCTGGAGGGAAGCACATGTGAAATCAATTTCATCAGTTGTTATTGGATTCCCAATTGACGGCACATGTTAAAAACTCTTTGGGGGAACATTAACACTTACCTGATAAATGTATCTAAATATCCTTGTCAACATGCAGTTGGATATACCATAGGGCTGCATATTGTTTGATGTTGTATTTTTGTCCAATGTGTTTTCTTCACTCTGGAGCAAAGATATGGTGAGTGGACTCATTCAGTGTTTAAAACCAATGGTTCTGGTTTTTAGCATCACCATAATGGAACAAAAGATTATTTTATAATAAAGAGCTTTAATACAAGTTTGGGGATATAATACCTCTAATAGTTCTTTCAATCTTCAAGATTAATTAAGGTATCATGAATTTTTATTGTTTCCATACTATGCTGAATATTCCTTTCGAAATCGTTGAATAGTTGTGTTATAATTTGCATGAAGTTTGCTCTGAATCAGTATGTTACTTTTGATGGGATGATCATTTTTACAATAACATTAGTCTCTACCTCGAGCATTGAAATTGTTTTCATCCTAGTCCCATGTGCTTTTCTCTTTCTCCTAGATCCCTCTCCACTCACTGTACCTGACTCTGCACTCTGCATATCCTCTGGAGAACTTGTCCCATCTCCCCTTTTCTGGCAGTGTGAATGATAGACTGGTGATCCTTTGCTCTAAGTCTAAAAGCCATATATGAGCAAGTACATACCATGTTCCTATTTTTGTGACTTGGTTACCTCATTCAGGATGGTTTCTTCATGTTCCATCCACTTGAATTTCAATATTCCATTGTTTTTCTTCGCAAGGTATTATTCTATTGTGTAGATGTGTGACATCTCCTTTATCCATTTTCAAGTTGAGGGGCATCTAGGTTGCTTCCAGGACCTTGCTACTACAAATAATGCTGCTATGAAAATTGTTGAGCAAGTGTCTTTTTTGCATCTTTTATAATTTTTACTTGGTTAGTTTGTGTCATAACAGATATTTTCTCATGCAATTCTTGTTGTACTTTTCTTACAGGTATAAGAATAAAGGCTGTTAAAAGGGTGGTGTTGGTGGTCCTGAATGTGAGTTGCAGGTGAGTGGGGTCCAAAAGTAAGGGACCACATGGAAAAGCATCACTGATTTCATAGCAGGTGAGGGTGACCAGGGCAAGAAGTGGAGGAAATAACATGCCAGGAAGATAGAGATTAAATGAGGAGTTTGTTTAGAAGGTGGAATGAAAAAAAGGGCACTGTGAACAGAAGAGGAGAGAGGGGAAAATAGAGAGAGAGGGAGATAAAAAGAGTGGGGTACCTGCTGGCCAACCTAAAGCAGGAGAGAGGGAGAGATAACAAAAAGAGTGTAAGTGGTCAGTGGCCTGATATTTAAAGGGGTCCTTTACACTTTCCTGTCGACTAGTACTAAATGAAACTCGGACTGACCCAAGAACTACCTAAGTGTATTGTGCCACGTGACAAGGGTTGGCCAGCATAATGCCTGAATATTTACAATTATGAAATATTTACAATTGTAAAGTTATATGATTTACAATTATATAACTCCTTTGTCATTTATACAAAGAAGCATTACTGATTTTGTAAATTAATTTTATTCTCACTAACATTTTGGTAATGAACTTTCTCTTTCTATTTATCAAAATAGCTAAAATTGTAAAATGTGAGTAGGAAATCATCTACCCAAAAAATGGTGCTGGCACAACTGGATGATGGTTTGTAGAAGACTATAGATAGACTCATGTTTATTGCCATGCACAAAACTCTACTGCAAATAGATCAAAGACCTCAACATTAATCCAGCCACTCTCTCCTTATCTGTTCGAAGTTCTAAGACTGAACTTCTTAGAAGAGATGGTGGGAAATACACTTCAACAAATTAGAAAAGGAGTCCACTTCATGAACATTACACCAGTTACACAGACTCTGAGATCAACAATTAATAAATGGGACTTCCTCAAACTGGAAAGCTGCTTTAAGACAATAGACACAGTGGACAAGACCAAATTGAAGCCCTCAGACTGGAAAAGATTCTTCACCAATCCTCCATCTGACAAAGACTGATCTCCAACTTATACAAAGAACTCATAAAAATTGTCAACAAATCACCTAGTAACACTATTTTAAAAGAAAAAAAGGTACATAACTGAAGAGAGAATTCTCAGTATAGGAAAGAAAAACGGCTTAAAGACTTATAACAAAGTTCTCAACTGTTGTTCTTTTGATACAGCTGCTGTGATGCAGCTGCTATGGCCTAAGAAACACAAACACGAGATTGAGCGCCCACGTGGAGTTTATTGAGAGAGGGAAGAGGAAAGAGGGGGGTAGCTGGTGGCCAACCGAAAGCGGGGAGAGAGAGAGAGAAAGGGGGGGCCCAGAAAGAGTGAGAGAGGGAAGCAAGAGAGAGAAACAAGAGAAGCAAGAGAGAGGGGTGCGCTTGGCGCGCTTGCTTTAAAAGGGGAGCTTGTGCATGCATAACCCAGTCTCTGCGGTCAGGTAGCTTGGGCAGCAGGGCTTGCACAGGCTTAACCCAGTCTCCGCCCAGCCAGGTAAGGCCTGACATAGTGATTACTCATCCCACCCAGAGGCAGGGCCCACAGACTGCCGAGCCTCAACATTCCCACCTATTATTGCTATTAAAAAGGTGGGGGTTGGGCATTGCCCAACAGGGTGAGACTGCAGGTTTCTAACATTCCCACCTCTTGTTGCTATTAAAAAATGGGGGTTGGGCGTGGCAGGTCAGGGAATAAGGGCGTTGAGTTCTCAAAAGACTGCTTCCTGCTGACTTGGGGGGTTGATCATCCTTTGGGGAATCCGAGAAAGCTGGCGTGCTGCCAGTCCTGGTAGCTGGTTGTGTCATCGCAGTCCTGACTGTATGGAACTCTGGCATCTCTCTGAGACCTGGCAAGATGTTAGCAGAGCAGAGGACAAGGTTAGGTTTTTCTTTTTAGGTCTTAGTACTTAAATAGGAGAAATGTAAGGTGGGGGAGGAGTTCCCAAGGGGGTCCCAGGACAAGGGAAGGAAGTCCCGAGGCCAGGAAGAAGTAGAGTAATATTTATTTGGAGTGAATCTGACCTGTTTGAATGGATCCTTTTGAGCTCCCTGGAACTTAAAGAATACTTTGAGTTCGTGAAAACATAAATATTAAGACACATTAGCAGCATACTCATGTTAGAAATAGTTTGGCTGAAAGAATTAACAAATACAACTAACAGATTTTTAGCACAATGAAAAGCACCTTAATTGAGCTAATAGTTACAGTTATGATCGTATACTGGCATAGTATGGTGTTTAGTACTCCGTCAGGATTGGATTAGTAGCTCATTAAAACATTATTGATTAATGTTAAGACTATAAACAGTAGCAACCTTAAAATATCCATTTCTGAAATATGTTTTGTAATAATTGGAACAGTGGCTGCTGCTTTAAGCAGACAAAGCTACCAGTCGTCAAAAGCATCAGAGTTCTTGAGAAGGATAAAATTCTACCTGAATGATTAGAGAGTAACAGAGACTCACTAGCTGGCAGCATGGACAGCCACCCCCAGGTCCTCCACAGTTGTTGAGGTCAGAGGCTTTAAGGACATCTGCCTTCTGCTGATGGCACACGACCTGTGGATTAGGAGCTTTTGGAAGACTTACCTACCGTTGGCCCAAGCAACGTGGAGAAAGTTGATTCCACTGCCCTTTTGTCCACAGTCCTTAGAGCCCTTTGCAGCAGTTGAGATGAAAGGCAGGATTGCTCAGTGGCTAGCATTGCCACTTTCGTGGGTGGAGCTTCTTCGGTGTCCATCAATCTTCTTGGAGGAAATGGGTGGTGCCAGCAGCTGGCCTGTCTCTCTGTTATAAAAGCTTTTTAATGAAACATTTTAAATGCCATATTCTCTAGATCTCTGAGCATTTGAGGGCTGTCTGTTTAGTATACCTTAGTATACAAAATTTGTCTTAAGTTACCTGCCTTAAGCATATAGGTGGCTAGGTAAGGCTTTATCCCTGTCTGGAAAACTGGATCCAAGCTGAGAGGCTGTGGAGAGATGTTACACTCAGAGCCATCCAGCCTGACTCTAACTGGTTTTAACTTAGTAGGCTAGACATACACTTGTAAAGGACAAAGAGGTAGAGAATATCTCCCTTTGATAATGGAGGCTTAACCTTTATAAACAGCTTAGAGGAAGGACTGGGTGCATAAATATTTCGTTAGTTTGAAATAGACCTTTATAACCTTAAATGTTTACCACCATTTAAAGACACATAATAATTTAGAAATATTTGACTTAGTACAGTTGAATTTAAGTTGTAGAGTTTAGCTTATTTTTGTATAAAGTTAAAACTAAATTACATGTACAGATATAACATAGTCAGTGAAAAAAGAAATTAGAGACAAAGAATAAAAGGCAAAAGGTAAATGAATTACAGGTGTAGCAGATTAAAGAACCATGGAGGGAGGAGGGCTTAGCAGGCCACATGGTCAAGATGGCGGCTTCCATAAATCCCTTCCCAAGAGCTGGCAGAAATTACAAAGTTTTGAGATATAATGTTGTTGGCTTTTTCTCTCCACGAGTGAGGCAGACGGCTTTGTAAAACTAAAAGGACACCGGAGTCCAAGGGGTACAACTTCCAAAGAGACCACCGTAGGTCTGAGCAAAGTATGTACCAGTCAGCATGAGTGGTGCTAGGCCCAGCACAAAATCCAAAAGCCTCATTTGTGGGGAAAAATGAAAAACTCTCAGAGTATCTTGAGTAGATGCTACCTCAGCCCCGCTCACTGCTGAGATGGGCTGCAACTGTGGCAGGCAGGAGAGTTTTAGAGCGGCGGGAAGAGAACAAAAACAAGTTTAGGGAAAGAGATTGTTTAGCAGAGAGATAGAGAAAAGCTTGGGCATAGGGTAACTCCTTCCATCTACCTGTTCGCTGGCAGTAATTTTGGCCAATTTGACTTATTTTGTAGGGTAGGCTGGTTTATTTCCCATGGGTGAAGTAAAACTGGCCAATCATTTTTGGCCCTATAAGGACTCAGCAGTCCAAAGGCAGAAAGGCTTGAAGCCGGCATCTTAACTCACCAGTGGGAAATGTCCCAGACCCTAGGGAAACAAGTTACAATGAAAAGAGTACTTTACCAAATTGAAGCCGGTGTGGGATGGTATTTCCAGCGAACGGGTGGATGGAAGCAGGCCTCTGGTTCAAAATCAGGGTCCCCAAGTGTCTCTGGCTAGCCGCCCATTAGCAGACAGCCGAGGAGTCCTTGAGGAGAGCCTGACTGAGTCACAGCACCAATGTTGTTCTTTTGAAACAGCTGCTGTGATGCAGCTGCTATGGCCTAAGAAACGCAAACACGAGATTGAGCGCCCACGTGGAGTTTATTGAGAGAGGGGAGAGGAAAGAGGGGGTAGCTGGTGGCCAACCAAAAGCGGGGAGAGAGAGAGAGAGTGGGGTGTGGGGCGCTTGCTTTTAAGGGGGCTTGTGCATGCGTATCCCAGTCTCTGCGGCCAGGTAGCTTGGGTAGGGGGGCTGCTTAACCCAGTCTCCGCCCAGCCAGGTAAGGCCTGACGTAGTGATTACACGTCCCGCCCATCAGAGGCGGGGCCCACAGACTGCTGAGCCTCAACATTCCCACCTCTTATTACTATTAAAAAGGTGGGGGTTGGGCATGGCCCAACAGGGTGAGACTGCAGGTTTCTAACATCAACTTCCTTAGCTATCAGGGAAATACAAATCAAAACATCTCTGAGATACCATATTATTCATCCCAAAATGGCTAAAATTAGAAACACCAATGAAAACTTATGCTTTCATTGGAGGTGGAGAAAGGGGAACACTCTTCCACTACTAGTAGGAGTGCACACTTGTAGAGCCATTGTTCAGATCTTTATGGTGGTTACACAAGAAAATGTGAATCACTCTACAACAGTACCTAGCAATCCCACTCTGATGCATATACCCAAATTATCCACATCCATGCAACAAAGACATCTGTTCAACTATGTTCATAGCAGCCTTATTTGTAATAGTAAGTCTGAAATCAACCTAGATGCCTCTCAACTGAACAATGGATGAAGGATATGTGGCACATTTTCAAAACAGAATATTATTCTTGGGGAAAAACAAAAAACAAAACAAAACAACGGAATCTTTAAATTTTAATGCAAAAGGATGGAACTTGAATAAAACCATCCTGCGTAAGGTAAAATAGTCACAAGAGGAACATGGCATGTTCTCACTCCTATATGGAGTTGAGACATAGAGCACAGGATCACTAGCCTATAATTCACACCACCAAGGAACTAGGATACAATGAGGAAATTAAGAGATTCATACAAGGTCCCTCACAGAAGGGGAAAGAAACAAGATCTCCTGAACTTATTGGGAGTGGTGGACAGTGAGTGGAGAAGGATGTAGGAGAAAGAGAAAGGGAGAAGAGAAAGGCTTATGGGACTAGAAAGATTGAGTCAGGGAAGGAATAAATGAGAAAAGACAGAGTTAGACAGATGGAGAGAGACAGAGACAGAAGAGAGAGAGAGAGAAGATACACCATAAAAGTCTTACAAAATGTTTATGGATTAAATATTGTTAACTGTGATTCTTATTATATAACTGTTGTGGTATATTTTGCTATGTTAAGGTTAAACTCTTCTTTTTATTTTAGACAGAAAAGAGGAGATGATGGGAGATATTATTCTGTATATATGTTTCTCATACTGGTTAATTAATAAAGCCTGGGGCCAATAGAAAACAAGATAGGTGGGGCTAGGAGACCAGGAGGAGGAAAGAGGAAGTAGTTGGAAGGAGTCAAAATGTAGACCAGGGAGGAAGGAAGATGCCAGCCGCAGCTCCCTGATAAGATGAGCCACGTGGAAATACTGAGATAAGTAGAAATGGGGTTAATAATTAAGACAGAGCTAGTCCATAAACAATAATGGTAACTGGCCAACAGGATTGTATCAAATACAGAGTCTCTGAGTGTTATTTGGGGCTCACGTGGCGGTGGGACCTTGGTGGCAGGACCGGAGGCAGCCGGCAGGAAAAACCTGCCCGTAAGCAGGAATCCTGTTCCAAAACTGAATTTTCAGGACCGGGTAACGAGATGAACATGTCATTATAAATATTATACAGCATATCCCTTCTGCATGCAAAGAATAAGTCCAATCTTTATCATTGCAGGAGTACATTCAAGAAAAAATCAGGATCCCGAGGAACACAACAGATAGGATGAGAAATGACAAAAATATTAATATATAAAATGTAAGCACTTGAAGAACTGGCTCAGTGTTACCATCACTGGCTGGATTTCTAGAGGACCTATGTTCAATTCCCATAACCTACATGGTAGTTCACATATGTCTGTGGCTCCAGTCCAAGGGGTTATGATACCTTCATACTAACACATATAAAATGAAATTAAATAAATTTTCTGTATTTTTTAATATAAACAGGTGATGGAAGCACATGTTTTTTAATTTCCACGGGCAGATCTCTGACTTGTATCCAAACCTATTGTACAGAGGACAGCCAATAATACACAAATAGACCCTGTGTCAAAAAAAACCAAAGTGGCTTGTGGTATGCTAAAAAATGTATATATATATATATATATATATATATATATATATATATATATATATGCTATTTTGGAAACCAAAGTGGTTGATATTTTACTATTATGTAAAACAAATTGCTGGTCTGTGATAGCACATGCCCTTAATCCCAGCTCTCCAAAAGGCAAAGGCATGTGAGCTTCTATATGTTTGAGGCTAGTCTGGGCTTCTAAGTGACTTCCATGACAGTCAAACCTACACAGTGAAGCTATGACTAAAAAACTAAAAATTAGTAAATAAACATTTCCCAGCAACCACGTGGTGGATCATAGTCATTTGAAATGAGATCTGGTCCAATCTTCTGATCTTTATAATTATTTTGTATTGCATATTTTTATTCACATTTACTTATTTTGCTGTAATTGTTATGGATCTATACCACGTTTAGACAGAAATTGACTCAAACTGTCTACTTTAACATACTTATTTATTTCAGCAGTATTGGGTCTGGTGATTTTCTTTTTACTTATACTGTACTGTAGGTATGAGGCCCTGCCATCTAGGGACTAGGTTTCTTTTTGTATTTGTTTTTTGTTGTTTGTTTTTGTTTTTGACAGAGAGGTTCTATTTGTGTCATCTGTTTGCTCATTTAGAGTAATGTTTGTTTTGAAAATCTTGTTTTTCTTGTGTAAGGGACAGATATTTCAAATGTGTCTCAGCCTCTTAAAGAGAACTCTGGCTTCTTTATGTGTCTCCAAATTTCCAAGGCATGAAGAAGACCTTTTCAAGTAGATATGCAATCTCCCTAAAAGCAGGTAGAAGTGTAGTATTCCTGGGAAAATTTAGAAGCAGAAGTTCTTGTAAGAGGTATTAATGACTCACAAGAAACTTTCTATTAATGCTTAAACTGTGCAAATATTAAAAGTTTTTTTCAGTATGTATGCAATAAATAGAAATGAAAACCAAAGGTTTTGGTGCAGCGGATATGTGGTTCTGCATTGCTGGATATTGAAAAACAGATATGGTGGCTTTGTGACTTTTGCCATTTCTTTCAGATATGTCTGTGCTATTTCTTTGCTCCCACTTCCTCTCCATCCAGCATGTACTAATGGTGGTTGTAAGAAGTATCATTCCCAAAAGTGTGTTTTCAGTCAAGAAGACAAATATTCTTGAATGATATATGTCCATGTGCGTCATCTCAGATGGTTAAATATGATCTATGAGACTGGGAAAGAAAGATTCTGAGCCTATATTATATATATGTGTAAGTCAAGAGCTGTTGTTATTCATCAACATCATCATCATACTTAGGGCTCCTGCAGTCTTTCTTTTGCAAATTATTGTCTCTCCTCTTGTTAGGTTAAATCATATGAAAGCCTCACTTGGACATTATTTCTTTTGGGACTGTGAGATTTTGTTCCTCTTTGCTGACCATGGAACATTCAGAGATGACTGAGAGCTGCTGCATTAATTTTAATGTCTACCAAGTATTGATGATGGCTTTCTATATGCATTGCCTAAACTCAATACCCTATGTACTTTGGATATTCCTAACCTGGGTCAGAACTGCATTCCATCTAACATAGAGTTGTTGTATATAAATAAAAGGGAGACTTACAAGCTGAGAGTTCTGCTAGCTTGTCTTTATTTTATTTATTTGTTTGTTGTTGTTGTTGTTTGTTTGTTTATTTGTTTGGAGACAGAGGTTCTCTATCTTTGGAGACTGCCCTGATACTTGCTCAGGAGTCCAGTGTGGCATCAAACACAAATAGATTTTCCTGTTTCTGCCTCCCAAGTTCATATGCCTCCAACCCCAGCTTATTTTTCATTTAATTTTCTGGAGAAAGGGTATGGTGGGAATACTTTACCTTCTTACTTTCTTTATTTACTTCCTTCTTTAAAAAATAATAATGCAATATATTCTGACTATAGTTTCTTTTCCCACAAGTTCTTCAACATTCTCTCCTTCCAGCCAGGCAAGTCTATCTGGGGCCTGCCATTAAGTGTGGTTTGTACACTTAGTAGGACTCTACTGGAGAAAAAGTATCCTCCTCATGATTAGTTATCAACTGGACATAACTTCTATATTAGAAGTTGGATTCTTATACCATTTTCCCTCTTAGCACTGAGTCCTCATCTGGCTTAGATCTGTACATGGCCTAGTTGTTTTATAATTATTATTATTTGATTGTCAAAATCCAGTATATAGATTTCTGCACAAACAGAGGCTTCTCTTTCAAGTTAACATGGTGTAAATTTTCCTTCATAAAGTAAACTTGAATACAAACTACTCAGAAGAGACAATGTATTGGATTAAGGTTGCATGATTTTTGTTTGTTTGTTTGATTTGTATTGTTAGATCCTTGGACTTTGTTCCTATCCTGTATTTTTAGCAAGATCTGCATGATTGCATAGGTAAGACAAAAATTAAAATAGGGAAATTTAAGGGGATTTCCTTCTCATTTTTAGAACAGTTCATATTGAAGTGAGGTATTATAATTGAGAATCTTTCTTTTCCCTCTGCCCTCCCCCTCCTTTTTTCCTTTGCCTGGGATCGATCTAAAAATTGGATGCTTCTAGCTGTCAGCTTAAGTAATTTCTAGCTTATGCAGAGGTGAGTGAGTAGGAAGAACCCACCAAGCAAAAACAATTAAATGTGTATTAGTTGCTCTACCACAAGGTTAACAATTTCACTTGTTTATCTGTCTATAGATCCACAGTAAACATATATTATTCCACATGTTACATTCTAAAACAAGTACTTGTAATTTTCCTTTTACATAAGTGAACTGTAAGTTTGAGTTCCTGTGATCTAGGGGCCAATAAGCAAAGAGACAAAAAAGAAATTAAAAAGAACTCAGAGAGTTATGGATCCCATTGGTTAAGAAAGCAAACAAAAGAGAACATTAACAAAAATAAAGTGACCTGAACAGTAGTGGTACAAGAGTGCCTTTAATCCTGTCAGTACTCAGAAGGCAGAGAACAGTGCATCTCAGTGGGTTCGGGGCCTACCTGGTCTGCATAGTGATTTCCATAATTCAAGAAAGGCACCAATGCTACAGAGAAACTGTGTCTTTAAAAACCAGAGAGAGAGAGAGACAGAGATCAAGAGAGAGACAGATAGACACACACACACACACACACACACACACACACAGTAATATTTTAAAGGGGAACATAGTGAATATGCAAATGTGATGTTCTTAGTGTAAACAACTGATGGCTTCTTTTCAGAAAAACAACAAGTGTCCTGAATACTAACAACCACAATTACCTTGTCTTATATAATATAGCCAGAGTCTCTCTGCATAGCCCTGGAATTCAAAGAATGAGCTGTAATCCCATGATTTCCCTTTTTCTTTTTCCTCATCTATGTCCCCCATCTCTGTGTGTATGTGTGTTCATGGCCCAGTGCCTACAGTAAACATTCCTGTGGTTAAAGCACTAGAAGGAAACCTCATACAGTGATTCAAAACTTTATTCCCAGCACTGGAGAAGCAGGCTCAGAATCTCTGAGTTCACATTAGGTGTGGCACACAGAAACACTTCTGTCACAATAAGTTCTACACATCAAAAAACACTTTTGCAAGTATAAAGAAAATAAAAAGTAAAAAAGACCTAAATGGCATGGTGCGCTAGAAACCCAGGGCTTACCAATTCCCTCAGAAACAAGATCTGATGTCAATTGATTGATTTGATGTGAATTGTGTATTTGTTAATGATTACTCATTTAATTATGTCAAGATATTGTCTATTTATGTCATCGTGGCTGTGCTGGAACTATCTCTTCAGATGACACTTAACTCCATCTCATAGAACAAACATCCGCTACTCCTGAATCCTACCACCACCTCCTGGCCAAATTCACCTTTCTCATTTATCATCTATCATCAATTTACATATCTTATTTATTTATTTATATCAGTTACATTTGGGCAGGTACTGACTTATGCTTTTAGAGTGTCCTTAGCACTGGCTTTTGCACTCATCCCTGCATAAACTGTTTTTTACACAATGCAGACTCATAATAAAGCCATTTCTTGGCTTTTCTTGGAAGCTTTAGGTAAGTAGGATGAGAAGGATGCTGCTTGCTGATTGCAAGTTCATATGTCTTTATGTCTTTTTTCTTCTCTTTTTCAGTGTTTCTCTGTATAGCAATTTCTGTCCTACAACTCCCTCTGCAGTTCAGTTGGAAAGCCAAGTCTCATCAGCCAGAACTATGAGAATGCATGCTTGAATGGTCATCTGTGGTTGAAAGTTGGAATACTGTTACTTATTTTTGAGTATATGAGACCCAAGTCAAACAGTAGCAGAAGTAAACTAAGGCATCAATTAGTCCACTGCCTTAGTGTCTGTGTGATCTTCTTTGTTTGTTTGTTTGTTTGTGTTTTTCTTTTGCCCATGTCTCTGTATTCACATGTCTCTCTCCTTTTTGTTCTTCATTTCTTCTTTTCTTCATTTTATTTCTTTTTTAAACTGCATTTGTCTTTGTAGCTTGGGAACCTGTCCTGTTTCTAGTTTACTTTTTCTTGGCCTGGTAATATTAAAAACTAAATATTGGTAATGTCAATATTCCCATAATCCATAATCTGTCAAACTTCAAAGTAACTTCTTTTCCCTTAAAGAAGCATCTGCTTATCCATTTGTTCCTTCAAAACTGTGGCAGGAATAGCAGGCATAGTTTTATGCATATAACCCTGAACTGATTAGTGATGAACTATAGAACACCCTTGGTAAAATTAGTTTAAAATTGCTTATAGACAGCACAACATCCAAGACATTTTAGATGTCAGAAAACCGCAAATATCATTATCATTTTCAATCCATTTTATCTCAAGTAATATATTCTACATCAAATGTCTAAAAAAGCAAACATTCTACAGAAATATCAAAAATCAACTTACCCACTCATCAATATTCTTTTACTATCAGCTCAAATTCTTGATTCTTTACAGCCGTGAATACTGTCTGAAAGGCAAGCTTAGCAACATCCTAAGATTAGCAATGAAGAGTTATGAGTTCCAACTTGTCTTTATCTTGACTCTGTTGGGAAGCACTGTGTGAGACATTTCAAGTCTTTGATTTACTTTAATTATTTTTGGATACATATATAATTAAGAATTTAGAAAAATACCCATCAATATACCATCTGACAGTTTTACTACTTATAGTATATATTGACGCTGTTTTCTCTTTCCCCTTTCAACATGGAATCATCAATATACACTTTATTTTCTCAGTCCATGACTGTGACTGTAGGACATTATGACCCAATTTCCTCATTCAACATTTTCTCATGATCTATCTCTGCATTTAAAGTTATCTTACTGTAATACAGATATTTTTCCCTTGAAATCTTTTCTGAGCCTTCTTTTCAGAGTTAAGCTTTCAGATGACTCATTTTTTCAACTGTCAGGACATTGCTTTGAGTTGTGTATGGTGCTCCCTCTTTCCTTTGTTTTGTTAGTTCATGTAAAACAATGATGCATGTTGCTCCTGTTTGTTTTTATACTAAAGATCCCTATCTCTGTAACATAAAAACTATCTTTTAGATATATATTTTACCATATAATTAAATATTTATACGAAATATAGCAATGCTTATTGTTGATGTCTAATTTTCCATGCACATAATTTCCACATATTTTTCACAGTTCGCTTGGTGATGAACAAGTAGGCTATCTGCTCTTTTGGGTTATTTAATCACACTGTGAGCCCCAAGTTTTCATTTGCATTAATTAAGTAAAATTAACCTTGAGTTAGGAGGCTGAGTTAGCAAAAGTTGACAGAATATCATAATAGTAAAACATAGTGCATTTGGAAGAGTTAGATGTACAGGGGGTAGTCTGGAGAGATTTGGAGTGGCACAGTTCTCTTTGGAGTATGTCAGCAAGGAGAGGTTAACTAGTTGTTATTTCACCTCTAGAAACTTCCAGGTTTTTACCCTAAGTTTTGAATCACCAGTCTTCTTTACAAATTGAACAATAGAAATATAGTTAAATCTAATCTTTAGTGAGTGGCAGGCAGGGCATTTCACCAAGTCTTTAGTTCTTCCTGAAGGCTAAATTATTGTATTCAAGTACCAGCCATAGATATCTCAACCTTGAAACAGAAAGAGCAGCCCATTTCCTGTCTGCTACCTGAAAGGTTTCTTACTTCAGTAAATGGGTTGTTAACTACATGTGCCTGTCACTAGAGAAGCAGGCTGGTCACTGCATAGACAGAATTTCTGGCTAAAATATCAGGAGATTGAGTTGAGGATTGGACAAGACATCCTGCGATAAATGCGAGTTCTCTCGGGAACAGTATTCAAATAAACCGAGGTTCTTGTTTAGCAGTAGCTCAGCTGAGTGAACAGGAAAGCTTTTCTGTGCTGAGCTGGACATTCTTTCATTAGTTTAGGCACCCAATGCTTTCTCTACAGGCGTTTGTTTGCAGCAGCAATCAAACTTGAGGAGGGAGGTAAGGGGGGCATTGCGAGTGGATAACCAAGCAGCAGCAGGAAGAATGCCTGCTCTTTGTTAACCTGACTTCTCAGGAGCAGCTTTCTAGGTGGCTGTAGTTTTTGTCTGGCCCTCCTGGCTGCTGAAAATATGTGAGTGCTGGGTAGTCTTAATATGTTCATTGGCCTTGAGTCTGAGGTTCCCAGTTCCATAACTTCTAGATATTGATGAAGTCCAAATTAAATCCTGCAAAATTGCATAGTGGATTTTCCCTGTAGCACCTCATTTTATTTTAAAATGATTGTAGAGCTTGCAACGGTAACATTTAGGGTGTATCAGATTAAATGGTCTCCATCCTGCTTACTTTTAAAGATGTTGCCCCCGCAAAGTTAAAACTCCATTTAGTCTTGAATGGTATTGGTATGAGTAGTATTTCTGCCTACCGGTCTGTGCCCACAGCCACACCAGCTCCAAATAACACACAGAGACACTGTATTAGATATAATTCTGTTGGACAGTTAACTAGTTTCTTATCTTCTAGCTCTGTCTTAAATATCAACCCATTTATATTAATCTAAGTACTTCCACATGGACTTATCTTATCAAAGACAGGGGCTGACATTTTTCTCTCTCAATCCACTATCTTGGAACTCCTCCCTAGTACTTCTACTTCCTCCTCATCTCCTAGTCCTGCCTATCTTGCTTTCCTATTGGCCAACAGTACTTTATTCATTAACTGAGAATAGAAACATATTTACAGAATGAGATCTCTCATCATGGTATTTCTTTTGACACCTAGTCTGCATTCCTGTGTTATCTTTAATGCATCTAGTGAGAGTGTTTTTTTACACTTCTTATAGCTAAAACAAGGTGTTTACAACACTCAGTTTCACGAGGTGTGTTAGTAGTGAAATTGGTCTTAGAACTCAGGTAGCTCATCCACAGAACTTCAAGTTAATTTGATGCCTTATGCATGTTGCATGAGGCTGGACTGAAAATTGAATAGGACAGGCTTTTGAGCTTCACATTGATTTTATATGATTTACCCACACCCTGTTTCACCTACATTTCTCTCTCACAAATCTATCCCAGTCAGGCTTTGAGCCAAATTGTAGAACAGAACTTGGGGCAGTGATCTGCATTAATTGAATTCCATTGAGAAGTTTTCAAGTTCTCACCTCATTTGAATTAGCACTCTTTGCCATTTCCCATGTCATGAAGAATTTTTGGTTTTCAGGCTTCCTGAACATTATATGCTCTTTGTTTCTTATTTATTTCACAGACCATACATACTTAACAGTACCTTGTGGTCTTCCTTTAAATTACCATTGAATTTTGAGTCTTGTAAGAAATTATGCTTATCTTCTAGTGATAAGAAATCTTGTAGAGCTGTGGTATGAACACCTTTAATCCCAGTACTCCAGAGACAGAGGCAATGAGATCTCTGAGTTCTAGGACAGCCAGAGCTACACAAATAAAAACCTTGTCTCAAGTCTTATCAATCTCCAATACAGAGGAAATAAACAAAGAAAGAAACTACTTTGCCTTCACTATTTTTTTGTAGTCTTGGACCATCTCAATACCTACTTTGCTATTTTTAATTAGAAGCATTGTCATCCAAATCAGTAAAAAATCTAACATCCTCTGGTTTTATATTAAGTATTACTGACAAAATTGTTTCTTCTCTTGCTCTGTTATTGCTACATTTATTTCCATGTTCAGCTCTAGTAGTTGCATTTTCTCTTTCCAGTAGGCTGGAAACAGAAATCATGGAGGCAGATATCACAGATCTTTGAAGAAAGATGAAAGAGTGTGAAAGGAGCAATTGAAAGTTGCACAGTATTACTTACAGCTATTAGAGAGGCAAACTGTGATACAGAATCTGTTGAATAAATATCTTGTTGATATGATGAGCATGACTGAGGTAGTATTCTGAATGCCTACCTACAATTATGTGTTTATGGCATGAGAATGAACTAAATGAGTTTCCAGTGTTCTTTCCAAAAGAAGGCTCTGTGTTTTACTAGTCAGATAATGCTTGCCCCTTTGTTTATATATACTGACAGGTTTTGTTCACTCTATGCTCTACTTACATGACCTCGCTTCTTTTATATTTCTACACATGTTCCATGGCATTTCACCAAGTCTTTAGTTCTTCCTGAAGGCTAAATTATTGTATTCAAGTACCAGCCATAGATATCTCAACCTTGAAACAGAAAGAGCAGCGCATTTCCTGTCTGCTACCTGAAAGGTTTCTTACTTCAGTAAATGGGTTGTTAATCATCGAGTTGTTTGTGTCTGAATTAAGAAAGTCCTATATTTTATCCACCAACAACTATAAGGTCTATATTATATCTATCTTTTCTATTGCTCTGATGAGTGGCCATGATCATAAACAGCTTAAGGAGGAAAGGGTTGATTTCACTTCAATTAGCAGAGCTAACACTCACTGTGTTATGTAAAGTTGTTCATATTTGCTTTTGATTTTCTGGGAAGTGGCTTGTCTCAAGTAGCAAATTGCATGAGAGCAAATTTTGTCTACTCATTTTCACTGATGGACCCCTATTGCATGGCACACAAATGTTTTTGCAATGACTAAATCCAAATAATACTAAATGCTTGATATTCTAAATTTGAATCTTAGAAGTTTAAATATAACAGTAAAAATGACTAACGGCAGTTGTCATTTTTACAAGTACTACACTCTTTTATGATAAGCACTCGGTGTCAAATAGTAAAACAAAAATTACAACCTTCAGATTGGAAATTAAGTTGTGTTACAAAGTTGTTTAGAAAATACCTTACCAAATTTAGGTTTCCTTTAAGTTAGACGAGCTTTGGTGGGGAGGGTTGAAATAAATAATTCCAGTCATTTTTTATTTTAATGTATTCACCTATATTTTGAAATTTTTATACAATATATTTCAATCATGTTTTTCTTCCTTCTTTAAAAAACCCTGGAGTCCAGTATGCTTTTACAGACCAATCCTGGTTATAAGTCTAATCCTGGTTATAGGTCTAATCCTAGCATGTTCTTGATATACCCATTGTCACTTCACTGAAAAAAACTGATTATCCCACTCCCAGCAGCTGCCAGTTGCAAATAGCTTCTTCTTCTTTAGGGGTGGGACTCTTTGCCCTTGTTCCTTCCTCTGTAGTGAAAGATTGTGTGCTGTGAGATTATGAATATCTTGTACGAACTGTCAAAGTCTCTGTAAGTTCATATGTTCATCTGATCTGCTGTATCTGATAAAAGCTTTCCATGGAATCACCTACTACCTCTGGCTCTTTATGTCTTGCTCTTCCAAATGGATCTCTGAACACTGAAGAAAAGGGGCATGATTTAAGACATTCTATTGAGGAATGAACATTACAAAGTCTCTTAGTAACTGCCCATTGCAAGTTCCTGTGTTAATTACTATTTACTGTAAGAAACTTTTCTGATGAGAGTTGAATGATATACTGAATTATGGATATAGCAGTATGTTATTAGGAGCTGTTTTATTGGTGTGTTCATTTAGTAGAATAATAATGGTACGTTTTCCCCTAGGACTCATGATCTATGTTGCCTCAATAACGACTTCAGGTATGGGTTTGATCTTGTAAAAGGAGATGGGGATTCAAATTCAGCTAAAATGGTGGGTGATTATTACCCTAACATTTAACTGTTGAACCAATAGGCTTAACTGGCATGCAAGTGCTTAAATTCACTTGTTTTGTATGTAGCTTGGTAAAATTGAATATTACTTCTTTTTCCAGTGTGTGTGTAGCACATTTCAACACTATAAACACTCGCCAGTAGGTGCCTTTAGTAATAGGGCCTGAGGCACATTATGGAGGGCAATCAGTAGCACTGGTAATACCTTGTAATGCTGAGGAGTGAAGCATATATGGGTCCCAATTTTCCAACATCTTAAAAATATGTGAACCATTCCTGGTGATGGGTTTACTTGGTAGATAGTGATATCTGATATGGGTATTTTACCTTCTCCCAATTAAATAATAACACGATTTAAACTCCTTTTATAGATGACTACATTTAAAAATGCTTTCATGATAATTACTTTTTTCTATACTTCCTTTTCTTATTAAAAAAATAGAAATAATTACAATAACATTTTAAAATTAGCATGTTTTTTATTTTGTAATTATTTTGTACATCATTTTTATTAACTGCATTCTGAAAATAAATGTTAATTCAGTATTTCTCATTTTCATCTATTCCATTATTTTTTCAAAGCGTTACACAAGAAAGAACATTTCATTATCAAACAGTAATGCTTACTAGGAATGTTGGGGTGCTAGTAAAATATTCTTGCTTTGTTTTCTTTCAGTAAGGTTTGATAAACCACCACATTGTAATTTTGTATCCCTCTTCAATAGTGATTTTATAGCAATTGCTGTAAATTCAGCATGGACACTAACACTATCCCCATCCAACCACAGTGCAGTCTGCCATTAATAATGCATGGTAAATCTTAATTTCCATATGTAATATTTCATAATGCTGAAATGCTTGTGTTCTTCCTGAGACAGGAGTCACCATCCAGGATACCTGAAGCATATGGTGCTCCATTCGACATCTTGTAAGTTATGTAACCCTATGTCATCATACCTTACTCTGCCAACATTTCTTCTTGTTATGTGGATATTATACTGTCCTGCATCAAAAAAAAAAACCAGTAAGATTTTGAGAGAAAAATGACACATAACTTTTTAAACTATTCTTTTCATTATTGGTTTTATCATTTTTTTTTTACTGTGTCACATTTAAAATTCAGTTTTGTCATGATAAATACTGCATGGGTGAAGGTATGCATGGTATTTGAGGCTCCAGGTGTCATGCTGGGGTTTTGGAACATAACTCCTGCAGATAAGATGCAAATTTCACGTGTTTCTGTGCTGGATTTGGATGTTGGAACAATATGATTGTTGGACATGCTTTCTTTATATTCTGTGCATCACAGCATCTGGCATTCATGAGCCTTTCGTACTGCTACTTTGAACATCTTTTCATACATCAGTTTCCTTAGAAAGCCTCTGCTTCAAAGTTTTTTTTATGTGCAACCATGTAACATCCTTTGCCATGTATAAACTCTGCACTGCCTCCTTAGTTGTGGTGATATATGCTCTCATAAAACATCCCTTCTTGTAGAGAGCTACAAAGTGCTACACCTTAAAGATGGCACTGGTTTCCGCCTTCCACTTTCCCAATGGTGAGTGCTCTCTGGCATAAACAAATCCTTATTTGGTTAAGCCTGTTCAGCCTGTTTGCTTCCAGGTTAGAGTAGCCTATCTACAGGGTCCACGTGGCTCATTGTGGTTGGTCAGCACAAGGGGATTTAAGCCTGTGTGGGCATTTCCCCAGGGCCGAAGAAGGATGTTCAAGGATCCTGAATAAACTGCATGAAGAAGATCTTTCTGGAGTTGCGTCTTCTTTACTGGTTGAGGTTGGGTACGACAACTTGTGGCCCAAACGGGCACACATTTCCTATTCAGATCAGAACTTCTTGAGGTCACAGCAGCCCTGGTAAGTTCCAAAGGTAGTTTTGGACCAAGATAAGTTCCTTGGTAAAGAGTCGATACGATCTCCAGTAAGGAGCAATAAAATTTCAGGTAAGTTGGGACAAAGGAAAGGCCCTAGGTAAAGAGGCGATAATTTCTCTGGTAAGGAACAATAAAGTCCCAGGTAGGTTGTGACCAAGTTAAAGAACACAGAAATAAGTGGCAATAAAGTGTCAGGCATTGAGCAAGAGGTTCTAACAAAACAAAAGTAAAATTTTTAAAATGGGGACTTCTCAGTCTCATCCAATTTTTCTGTCTCTTCACTAGCTACTTTTGTCAATAAAAAATAAAAATAAAGAAAAGCACACTAGAAAAATTCCTGAGCAAGTGTGATGCATTGCACCTTGATTCTCAGTTTCGCGAGACCTCATGGTAGTGTGCTTGGACAAGTTAGGCAGGGATCTTGACTTTGTTTCAGAACAAGTGATGCTAAATCCAGAGTCCCACCTGTTTGGAAGTTAGTGTATAGCTGTATTGAGGACTAGATGTGCTGTAAAAAGGTGGTGGAAAAAGGGCAAGCTGCACTAGAAATGTGACAAGAAGAAAGATGAGAAGAGGTTGAGGGCACAGTGGAGTCAGGTACGGACGAAACACATTCTGAGGAAGAATTGCAAGCCTTCATTGAAAAGATTCAGAAACAGTACCTTAAAGAATGAGAGGGGAAGGAAAGGAGAAATGTTGATGTAAGGAGGAGGATGACCCTCCTGGGACAATGCTGTTGGTGCCTCCTCCTTATCAGAGTGAGGAGAGCAAGCCTGAGTTACAGGGCATTCCTTTTGCCCTGAGGTCTGGAGAGCTGTATTAACTGACTTAAGTCTGGCCTATCCAGGTTTCCAGGATGTCTAAGGCAATAGATATGAGGAGCCTTTAGAATTTAAGTTCATCAAGGCTTTGGCTGAGTCAGTGAGAACACATGGAATTTCAGCTTCTTTTTCTGTAGCTCAAGTTGAAACCCTAAATAGACATTGCATGACTCCTAATGATTGGAGGGGGTTAGCTCAAGCATGCCTAAGCCCCGAACAGTATCTGGATTGGAAAGCCTTTTTAATTGAGTACGCCAATAAGCAGTCTGCAACTAACCTGGCAGCAGGAACTGTTACTTGGACATGGATGCTTTGCCAATCAACACACAGGATACCCAATACAAGTTTTTGTACACATGCTGCTAATTTGTCATGAAAATTGTCTAGCCGTCTCTTCGGAAATTGGTCTGCCGATTTTGATGATCTGATGGCACTGCTGTGAATGGCCATCATTGCGGTAAATTCAACACGTGTGGATGAGGGACCGGCTGCCAGGTTGTCATTGTGGTTTGCCGTTGCCATGGATCATCTGAAAGAATGGGCGGGAATGGGAGTCATGGCTGTCTTCTTGTTGCTTATCTCCTTCGTGGGCCTCTGGTGCCTTTGCAAGATGAGGTTTGATCAACAGTGGCATGCAGCTATGGTTGTTCAGGCCTTTACTGCCGTTGAGGCACGGCAGTCTCCCCAAGCATGGCTCGCAGTCATGAACAAGAATTGATCCTTTACACTCAGGTTTTATGGCATAGCACTGCACTCTGAGTTAGCTCTGGAGGTGAGCAATTCCGGGAAGAGCAAGTCCAGTTCCATGTGGTTTGATGTCCAAGGCCCCACCTCCAGGAAAAAGATACCAGAAGAATGTAGCACTGACTTGGCTGACTACCAGGATTCAGGGTCATTACAATGTCCACTGTGTTACTGGAGACCAGACCACTAACCTTGCCTGTTGCATTATTTAAATAAAAATGGGCCACTTTAGTGAGCTGTGAAGTGCTGTGCCTTAAAGATGGTGCTGGTTTCTGCCTTCCTCCTTTCCGATGGTGAGTGCTCTCTGGCTTAAACAAGTCCTTATTTGACTAAGGCTGAGATCTAGGCTTACTTCTGCATATGTGGACCTATCTGCATTAACCACGTGCCATGCCGAGGTTTTCTACCTCAAGGCTTTATAAGCTGTGGGCTGGTTTTCCCTGGGGTTAGAAGACTGTTCAACATTCCTGAATAAAGCTGCTTAAAGAAGAGTCCAAGCATTGTATCTTCCTTGCTGGTCTAGGCAGTCACAACACCATTTGATAGATAGATTATTTCATAGTGGTAAGGGTACTCAGTTTTTTTTAAAGGGTTTTATTTGTCAGAAATATGGTGTATGATTGAAAAGTATTCTTAGCTGTCATGGAGTCTCTGTGTTAGACTTAAGGATGTGGTGTATGCATATAAAGTTGAGAGGTAGTCTCTAAATGACCTCATACCTTGTTGAGAGTGTTTGAATAATATTTAGTGCAAATATATCTCCTTGGTCTTCCCTATAGTGTTTGGCAAATCCAGTAAAATCTTAGCTGTCCCTTGTCCTCAGAACTTCAGTACCTAACACTGTAACTGACAGTTTTTAAGTATGCGTCTGTTCTAGACTTGACTTATTGTACATGGCAAGTTTTCTCCATTACTGGGTTTGTTAACTAGCACATTTCCTAGATGTAGAATGGACAGTTGCTGGGAGGTCAGATGCCTGTTCATGAAGTGGTTAGTGTTTTAAATCTTGCTGCCAAAGGTCCCTTTACATTTTCTTTATGTCTCTCAATTGTATTTTAATTTTTGAAAATTCTGTTATTGGATTCTATTACATATATGTAACTTTCCTAATCAGTAAAATTCTTAGTTTTTGATGAGTTTGAGATGGACTTGCTTGTGACCATGATGACTGATGTTTAAAAAAGGGTAAAAACATTTCAGAAAAACCTTGTCACTCATCAGTCTGAGGGTTCATTGAATGTGGGGTCCCAGGAGTGCTTTTTACATTGCCATTCCCACTGATTGCTTTCAGGGCACGGGAGAACACAAGTTGGAATGGAGAATCCATTAATTCCCAGGTCCAGCCTCTTTCATCTTGTCTGTCTGAGAGTCTTGAGGCCACTGCACTCTCCAAATACACCTTTTGAGCTCCATTACAACTGGTTAGCAGGGTCGGGCTCATATCATAGCTTATTTTGTGAAATGTTTATCTGAATGTAATTCCCAGAGCCCATATTTACAAAGCTTACATGATGGTACATGCTTAGCAATTCCAGCAAGGAGATGATCCCTAGGGCAATCCCACCTATTCTACTTCTCAGGAATGTGCTAGGTCAGTGAGAGACTCTGTCGTGAATATGGTATGATCATTACCTGAAGAAAAACACCTGAGGCTGTTGTCTAGCCTACACTAACAATCATATACATGTGTGCTTCCCCACATGAACATGCATGTAACCTTGCCCATACTCCCAAAAAGTAAGTGACTGATTAACTACATTAATCCCTATTTGACAGGTAGTTGTCATTTGGATAGCAGCATATGAAATGGGTATGCACCAGTTTACGATGATAAATATTAAGTAATGATGTAAGTTTTTATACAATTAAATATGTTTTCAGAATTATAACCAAGATAAATATTTATGCCATACAAAGAAATTTGAACTCAACAGTTGGGCATTAGAAAGCTTAAGCTGTGAATGTGAATTGGTGAAATAACAACAGAAATTATGACTGGAGCAGTTATAATTGCAGCTAAACAGAAGGCACAGGCAGAAAGTAAATGACCTGAAAGTTAAGATTTGTATCTGTGTAAAATAGTAAAATATCCTGTGTTTGTATAGGTATCTTTAAGTCCTGGTTGGTGCTGCAGGGTTGGGGAGGGGTTTGCTGACATACTAGCTATGCAAAATGGCTAAAAGTGAATTTTCTATATTTTTACGTTTTGAGTACAAACACTGAGAAATGGGCTATCAAAAGGATTTGTGTAGTACTACCTACCCAATAACATGAAATTATTTATTATTTTCATTTGGTAATTGAATATATGTGTTTATAATAGTGATGGCCAGTATGAGCTCATTATAACACATGGTGTGGTTCACCTTGTAAGATAACTAACTAGTTTTCTAGCAGTTACTACAGTTAGTAATGTGCTGCTATTCTACAAATAAACCATTACTTTCTTGTGATTTAATGTGCTTTAGGGTTGAAACTTCATAAAGTATTTTTGGAAGGAAGAGTATGGAAGATCCAGTTCTCAAAAAAAAAAAAAACTTTGTGAACACTGTAATTTTATCTCCATTATGACAGACAAGCATGCTAAGGTCTGGGCAAAATATGGAGCTTGAACAAATAAGAACTAGAAATGGAGGCTTCTGAGAGTAAACCCCTGTGCTGAGTATGTGCTCATGGTCTAGTAATTCTTTATATACTGGTGCCATTTCAAGCACAGAGCAGTTCAGTGAACATCAATTTACTTTCAGAACCCCCAACTGTCCTGTGCCTTCAGTTTGCATCTAGGAAATCAATGGTCTGTCTAAGCTTCTCTTTAAATGGAGTTTGTAACATAATTTTCTTTTCAAATCCTAATATATGAAGATTTTTAAAATCTGTTTTTCAATATTTAGTATTTTATATAGTATCTTAATAATTTTTCATATCTGTTTATACCTATAATTTTCCATTAAACTGCAATGTGTTTTCCATTTTGAATAATGGTATCAGTGAAAATATACCAAAGTAAATAATGTTTTTGTGTAATATAGAACCATCTTACCTGTGGTTCTTACAGAGAGTAATCATGTTTTCAGTTACCTGTTCTGATTGGAGACATGGATAACTGGAAATGAGTGATTTTGCTTCATTCCTGCATGTATTTAGCAGTAGCACTAATTACCTAAGTATATATGATAAAGGAAATATTTTTGACTAGGTAAAGCAAAGGTAATTATGAAAGATGTCCTTTCTAAAGAAGAAAGTAAATTTTAAAAAAATCGTGTTGCTGTTTGCTTTCAAATTCTAAATGTTTACTCATAATTTTCTTATTTCTCACACTTATTGTCTCTTTGAATTACAAGAGGTCTCATTTTAGCTGTTATCCGTTTAGTCCTGACCAACATCACACTACTGTGCATCATTGTACTTACTTCTTCTTTGTAAGGACTGGGGAAGAGGACTGCCTCCTGTTCTTTACAGCTCCCTCATGGTTAGTTATAATTTCCATTGCTTCTCAGAAAGCCAGATGTACTTGGATGATTAAGTTGGGGTGTTCCTGAATTTCTAGAAAAATATAGATCACTGTTAATAGATGCTTAGTGGGTGGGGATGTAACTTGGTGAGAGATTATTAGTTAACTTATAAACCCAAGACCTTGTGTTCAGTTCCAAGCATATCAGATAGTGGGTGTCTGGTGGGGGCAATTACTTTGCTTGTGTCATTCATATCCAGTGAGTTCCTTTATAAACTCAACATCCAGTTATTTCGAAGGAAATTCAAGGAACCTTGAGTTCAAATGTTGCAGGACTTGCGTCCCATGTGGGAACATAATATCCAGGACTTATTCCCATGCACGGAAAAGGATTTCCAGAACTTCTACACATGTGAGTACCTCATTTGCAAGAGTGCTTTCAGGTGCTTATGGTAAATGCAATCAATGGCTTCTAATGATGTCTATACAAACTATGAATTATGTCTACCCCTTAGGGACAAATAATAATAAAAAATAACTTCCTCTAGTGTGGTTATCACACAGAGAAGATTGTTTTTTTTCAGACTTTTATTCAAGTGGGTGCAGAGTAACTATGTCTGCTTCCCATGTTGATACACCAAACTGTGATCTTATTTATTTAGGGACATTATAATTTAGACTGTTTCTCAGTGAGTACATAATGTCTAAGATTGTTTAATATATCCTGGACTATTTTCATAAATGTAGATGATATGCAGGATTTCTTCCCATGAAGGTTCCTGATATGTAGGTCTTGTTCCTATGTAGACACATGATACACATGACAACTTCCAATGCAGAAACTCAATATCCAGAAAACCATGCCCTGTGGGAATACAAATCCTGTAATGTCTCCCATGATTACACGGAGCAAAGGATACATGCATTGTTCTCATTGGAGGTGGTAGTAGAATAACCATTTAACAAGACTTGACTAAGATCATCAGAAACATCAGAGATTTATATTACAATTTAAAGCAGTAGCAAAATTACAGTGATGAATAGCAAAGAAAATAATTTTATGGCTCAGGATCATCACAATTTGAAGAACTGTAATAACATTAGAAAATGTTATAGCATGAAGTGTTATAGCATTAGTAAGGTTGATAACCATTGTTATAAATGATATATAATATAATTCACATGTGAATATGTGATATCTAAAATTGTTTCCTATACTGTTACATGATGTCAAGAATTTCTAACATTGAGTGTAGATTGTTCCAAGGAGTTTTTCTGTATGGAAATCTGTCCTGGAGAGTATGTTCATAGGAAGAAATATTGGATATCATGTACCTGCCTAGAAAACATGCTGGATATCATGTACTTGTGTGGCAAAAAGTCGTCTGTCCTGTATATTTTTATCTACCTGGGACAACGTTTGGAATGTTCCACATGTGAAAAAGTTTGAATAACTTGTATCTTGAGGGGTGGAAGACTTGGAGCTTTTTTACCCACAGGAGATGAAGTTATGGATAACATATACCTGCATAAGTAGTAGTTCTGGACATCTTGTAATCACATGTGAACCATAGTAAGACGTAGTTCTTACTATCATTAATGTGCATGAAAAGAAGCCCTAGATATCATTCATTATATGTGAAGAAATTCTGTTGTTATATACATGCTTTGGAAGCAGTTATGCATATTATAACTTCATGGGAAGCATTCCATTATGTTGTATATCATCTACCCTCTTGGAAAACAGTCCTAGCTGTCTTAATGCATTGGAATAAATTATGTACCAGTATGGCAAACATTTTTTATCATGTACCTATATGGAAAATAGTCATTGAGATTAGTATTTACATGTAAGGAAGTCCTGCATTGGTTCCCCTGCATGGGAAGGGACAGGGTTTCATGAACCTAAATGGGGAAATGTCCTGCATATTATATACTAACACTGGAAGAAGTCAAGATATCAGGCATACTTATTTGAAACATTCCTGGATATCATGTCTCTGCTAATGAAAATTTCAAGATATCAGGTTCTCACAAGGGGAAGAGCCCCTGAATATATGTAAAAGCATGGGGAGAAATTTTGAAAATGATGTACCATTATGAGAAGCAGTCCTGCCTATAATACTCTTATAGGACAGAGTACTGCATGTGTTGATCTAACATGGTACATATAGAGATATTATTTTCATACATGGAAAATGTCCTGAATACCTTTATCCATATGGGATGCGGTTTTTAATATGAATACACCTGGCTAAGTTTTAGATATACTTTACATACATGGAAAGAAATCTTATATATTATATATCCATATAGAAAATAGAAATTCCACATAGAAACAGTCATGTCATGTGCTTACGGAAGACGAATGTCATGCTCTGCATATCATGCATCTGCACAAGATGAAAACCTTTATTTCATGTACTTTAATTAGAAGAAGTTCTGTATTTCATGCAATCTCAGGGAAAGCACTCCAGGATATCATGTATTCACATGAGAAACAGTCCTAGAGAATTTGCATCTACATTGGAAGAAGAGCAGGATGACATGTATTCATACTGAAAAAAATCCATTCTATCATATACTTGTGTCGAAATACTCCATTATATCAGTACCTTTGGTAGTACGAATGTAATTGTTCCATATATGCACACTGCAAGTGGTACTATTAGGTAATATGGCTTTGTTTCAGTAGGTGTGTCCATTTTTAGAGGAAGTGTGTCTCTGTGGGCATGCTTCGTGTTCTCACATATACTCAAGCCACATCCAGTGTTTGAGACCATTTTCTCTTGCCTGCACAAGATGTCAAATTCTTAGCTGCCTCTGTAGCACCTTATCTGCCTTTATACTGTCATCTCCCTCAATAATGATAATGGGTGGAAGCTTTGAGCTAAAAAGCATGTTATCAAACGTCTTCATTTTTTAAGAGTTTCTGAGGTCATGGTGTCTCTTCATAGCAATAAAAACCTAACTAAAACAGTGCTCTCAAGGGTGGGAGCACTGGAAATCATGTACCTGCATGGAAAGATGTCATGTATATCATGTACCCAATGAAAACTAGTCCTGTATATCACATTGACATATGAGAAACAGTCATGCTGGGCCTGTATGGGAAATTTTACTATATATCAAATACCCACATGGATAAAGACTCTGGATAACATGTAACTATATAGAAAACTATCTTGATTATTGGTGTTGGCAAGTATATAATATATACTTATGGGAAAGCACTGCTTTCCCCAGTACCAACAAGTAGCCACACACAGATATCATGTACTTGTACAAGAAGCAATTCAGAATATTAAGTTCATATGGTAGGCTGTCTTTGCTATGAGGTTTGGGACAATGTCCTGAATATCTTTTAACCACATGTCCTGGATATCATGTGTTAGGCTGAGAATATAGAATAATAAGTTTAGATGGAGTAGAGGCCCTAGATATCATTGGCCCACATAAAATATAGTCTGGTTTGTCATGTTTAAGCATTTGAAATTATCCTGTATATCACATAACTCCATGGGAAGCAGTCCTAGATATCATGTCACTTCATTATAAAAAGTCATGTAAATGTTGTGCCCACATAGGAAGAAGACATGGATGCCACATACCTGCATGGAAAATAGCCATAGATAACATCTATCTTTATGAAATTAAGTCTTGCATATTCTGTACCCACATGGGAAAAAGTACTGCACACTCAGTATTGTCATGGGAAACAAAACCTGGATATGTTGTATTCACATGATGTCTTGGATCTCATGCACACACATGTAAAGAAGTCCAGGTTTTAAATATACCTGAATGAGAAATAGTATTGGATATTTGCACCACATGGGAAGGAATATTGTTATTGTGGTCCTGCATGAGAATATTCCCACATATCCTGTATCAGTGTGTGTAGCAGTCCTGGATAGGATGTAATTTTCTGAGAAACAGTGTAGGATAAAATATACTCCCATAAGAAGAAGCACTAGTTATCAAGGTCTTCATGAGAAAAAATTCTGTATATTATGGTTAGACTTGGGAACCATTTCTGGATGTAATGTTTCCAGATGAGAAATTCCAGGTATGTTGTACCCTCAAAGAAAGCAGAATACAAGAATATATATATGCTGGCAGAATGGAAAAGTCTATAATTGTCTGTTGGATAATGTATTTCAATTAATATTGTTCCCTGGAGACGCCAAGAATTATTGAGTCCCTTCATTTAAATAAGAGCTTAAAGGGGACAGATGATTATTATCTTGTTCCCACATAGGAAGAAATCCTGGAAAATATGTACATATATTGGATATATTTTTGAATAATTGTTCCCCAAAATGGGAGAATTTCTAGATATCATGTACCCTCATGTTTAATGACCCGATTTCATGTACCAACATGGGAAAGTGATTTGGGATAACATGTATATAACTACCAAAATTATGTACCCATATTTTATACTTCATTACTCAGCTAACCTCCATGATCTTCAGTGGAATATACACCTTGTCTTTTATAATCGGGTTCAATGTATATTTCCAAATTTATATACTCCACTGCTGTTGTTGTTGTTGTTAATCCCATGCTACTGACATCTCAAAACTGTTAGGGTCCCTTGATACAACTGAACAACAAGTCACCAATAGCCTTCCCTTGACTCCTCTTTACGGAAACCCCAGGTCTTTAACAGAATGACATGATGCAGCTGCTCCCCATGAGCCCTTTATGCCTTCAAATCTGGCACATCCATGGCAACACTTACACTATCACAATTAGCTACCAGCATGAGGTACAACCATAGTCACTTTTGGAAAATAGATTCTATCTGCTGATACTAAGGATAGACTTTCCGTAAGAATTTAAGTAACTATGATGTTGGTTTCTTCTTAATCACAGTTGATTCCTCAGCCCCAGCTGACTAGCATCCATTGTACTAGAAAAGCAAAGATGTTACTTTAGTTGTTCTTGTGTTTTGTTAAAAAGAGCTGATTCTTCAATTCCAGGTATCCAGAACTACGTACAAAAGGACTGATACAATCTTTGGTTCCTTTTGAGACCTCAAAAGTCAGAACTTCATTGTCTGAGTTTCTCTCAACATTCTTGACAGCTCACTGTCAACACTCAATGGGCTTTCTAGCACAAAGTTCAAAGTCCTTCCAAAAATACGCTGAAAAGCTTCAGGGTTAGGTCTGTCAGATCAATTCCCCAATTCTGTTGATTTAGGGTTTCCATTTTCATAATAAATTACTATGGCCAAAAACCAAGTTGAGGAGGAAAAAGTTAATTGACTCATAATTTCATATTGATGTCCATCATAGAAGAAAGTCAGGGCAGGAACTTAATCAGGGCAGGAAATTGGAAGAAAGAACTGATGTAGAATCCATGGGAAGGTTTTGTTTCCTAGCCCCCTCATCATGGCTTTCTTTGCTCACTTTACTATAGTGCCAAGAAACAGGAACCCATGGATGACACCTTCCAATATGGGCTAGATTCTCCACAATTATCCAGTAATTAAGAAAATTCCTTAGAACCAGATATAATGGAGGCATGTATTAAATTGAGATTCCCTTCTTTCAGAAATCTCTATCTTTGCAAATTGGAAATAAACCAATCATGCACTAACACCATGATTTATGAGCCAATACCAAAGTACGAATCATGACACCATAAAACTCACTTTGTTTCTGCTGACCATTATGGGTCAAGCCACTGTAAATAATACTTTGTGGTGACTATTACACTAACAAAAATCTCCTTGCCTCTGGAAATACAGTGCTGCCAACCTGGCATCTGGTACTTTGCGACTCAAGTAATCCGTTGAATTTCATCCAACTGAGCAACAGTTGGATGAAAACTTCAACCCAAAGTTCTGGCAAAAGAAGAGGTGTGACAACAAAGCACTTCAAATATGCTGGTGCCCTTCTCAACTTTTTTTGTAGTGAATGTCTTATGGGACCTCCCATAGTGGAAGGTTTGGTGTTATCCACTGTCCCCAGTCTAGTATTTTAATTCTCCAACTTTTATACTGTCTGATCTTCCATACTAAATCGAGAGCTTCCATACTAAATCCCATATTCCTAAATATGGTTTAGACATATGAAAAGCAGGCCTTCATTTTTTGATAACCACATGTTAAGCAGGCATATGTATAATATATCTACATTGGTAACAATCTTGCAATCACCCTTCATGGGAGAGTTCTCTCCATGCCTCACTGTCACACAGAACTGTATTATATGTGGTGGGTGGGCAGAGCTACTACTGACTTGTTTAGTTTACAGCAATGCTTTCCTCACTGCCTGGCCTCACATGAAGATGTAGGCAAGAAAGTTTGATCTTATTTTGGGAGATTGTCCACTAGTAATTTGACCAGGATCTATGTGGTGATCTTAAAATGAACTGGTATTTTTCTTTGCTGGGGGAATTCACAACAGAAGGGGAGCTGAATATGGTAAAACTGGGAGGTGAGTTCAATCAGGGCAGTCCCAAATAATCAATAAAATAATTAGAAAGGGGATTCTGCTAGAGGTGAGTCTGGGACCAAATCCCCCCAAATCATTTCCTAGGATCGCCTTGGATAGGCCCCGATTCTTGCTCCTCACTGTGTCTTGTCCCCAGCAAGAGTGCTAATGGTGGTCTGATACACAATCCATTTTGCCCCATGAAGAGCCTGGTCCACCCCTACCCTGTGCCCCATCTAGCCCACTGGTCTACTGATCTGATTGAGCACTGGAACACAGGATGGATCCAACAATCCTGTCACCTCCAGGGAGCTTCCTGGAGCTCTTCTGAGCACACTTGACCTGCCTATCCATGCCAGACCACCCTGAGTCACCACCTGTCTAATCTCTCACCCCCATCACCGGTGTGCTCCTAGATCTAGGTTCCCGCCAGAGATCTGCATATCCCTGTTGGGACATCCAGAGTCTGGCCTACTCAAAATTTGACACCCTTCACCAGGCTTGTGCCTGAAGACAGACCTTCTAGACAGATTGGACCGCCCAGAAATACAGACTTCGGACTTCTAACCCACTAAAGTCAACAGTGTTGTAGCATAGAGAGAGAGATAGAGACCCCACCTGCACCTAAAGTAAGAAGTGATGGGAATAGGGCAATACAAGAATATAACTTACAATTGAAAGACAAGAATGACAACAGGAGACTAGGGACTCCAGACAACATAGACCTGAACACCCCAATAAAAGTTGAAGCAGAAGAGAACGACTTGAAAATTATCTTCATAAGAAAGACAGAGACCGTCAAAGACGATATGCTAAAATCCCTTAAAGGAATGGAAGAAAAAAAAAAACAAAAATGGAGGAAATAGTGGAAAATGCTGCAAAAATGCAAGAAACGAGGAAATCTCTTAAAGAAGTAAGGAAAGCCGAGAAAAGTACAATCAAACAGTTTAAAAAAAAAACAACTCAAACAGTTCAAGAATGAAAACTGAAATAGAGAAAATAAGGAAATCACAATCTGAGAATGATGTAAATAGAAAAACTGGGCAAACAATCAGGAAATACAGTTGCAAACATAAACAACAGAATAAAGAGATGAAAGAAAATTCACAGGCACTGAAGATAAACTAGAGAAAATAGATTCATTGATCAAAGAATACCTTGAATCCAATGAAATTTAGCACAATACATCAAGGAAATGCGGGACACTGTGAAAAGGCCAAACCTAAGAACAATAAAGTGCATAGAAGATGGAAAAGAAGCCCGGCACAAAGATACAGAAAACATATTCAACAAAATCATTCAGGAAAACTTTCCCAATATAAAGGACAAGCCCATGAAATACAAGAAGCTTACTCAACACCACATGGAATGGACCAAAAAAAAAGGGAACCTTCAACACATAATAATCAAAACACCTAACATACAGAATGAAGAAAGACTATTAAGAGCAGTGAAGGAAAAAGGCCAAGTATTATATAAAGGCAGACCTATCAAAAATACACCTGATTTTTTCATGGAAATTCTCAAGGACAGAAGTTCCTGGATAGATGATCTACAAGTATTAAGAGTACACGGATGCCAGCCCAGCTACTATACCCAGCAAAACTCTCAATTTCAATAGATAGACAAAACAAGATATTTAATGACAAATATAGATTTTCACAATATGTATCTACAAATCCAGACCTACAGAAAGTTTTGGAAGGAAAACTCTGACCCAAGGAAATTAACTATGCTCACAAAGGAATAGGCAATAGATAATGCCAATTCACCAAATGCCTTGTGTAAAGCAGGGCAAATATATTCACAATACCATAGACAACAACAAATTTAAACAATAGATTCATAAAGGTTGTAGGAGAAATTTAGCATAGAGCTGAACACAGAAGACTTTCTTCAGAGCCAGCAATCTCTCCTCAGCTTTTTTTTTTTGTGAGAAAATAATGTGTGCTTGTAACTCGTGGAATCTGTCTTGTGGATTTGCCTTTAACATTTCAACAAAAACATTCACCTGCTACAAGCACATTCCTTATTTTGAGATCTGAAGAATTCAGAGTATTTGCTCTTGGGTGGGTTACACAGATACTCTTGAAAATGGGAGAGGTATAGGGGCTGAGTTTTTCCCTTGCTGAGTTCCACTGGTCAGCTCAACACTCAGGGTATTCAGTGAGAGCTTGGCCTCTTTAGTCTGTTCTACTCAAACTGAGTAAAGTAGATATTGGAAAATCGAGATCTGATTACATTAAATCTTAAAAAGCTGACCGTGATATTCACCATGTTCTTTTATGCCAGCAAGAGTCACAAAGTTACTGACTTTGGGTGAATTTAATATAAAGAAGCTCTGGAGGGAAGCAGATGTGAAATAAATTTCATCAGTTGTTATTGGGATCCCAATTGATCCCAATATGTTAAGGCATATGTTAAGAACTCTTTGGGGAACATTAACACTCACACTGATAAATGTATCTAAATAGGCATGTTAACATGCAGTTGGATATACCATGGGGCTGCATATTGTTTGATGTTGTATTTTTGTTCACTGTGTTTTTCTTCACTCTGGAGCAAAGATATGGTGAGTGGAGTCATTCAGTCTTTATATGTGATTCTATTGACAAATGGCTCTGGTTTTTAGCATCATCATAATAGAACAAAGGATGATTTTTAATAAACAGAACTAATATAAGTTTGGGGATAGTAATACCTCCAATAGTTCTTTTAATCTTCAAGATTAATTAAGTTTTTAGTGTTTCTCTACAATGCTGAAGATAGTCTTTTCAAAATCTTTGAACAGTTGTGTTATAATATGCATGGAGATTACTCTGAATCAGTATATTACTTTTGATGGGATGATCATTATACAATGACATTCATCTCTACCTTGAGCACTAAAATTGTTTTCATCCTTGTCCCATGTGTTTTTCTCTCCTCCCCTTCTCTTTCTCCTAGTTCTCTCTCCACTCACTGCACCTGCCCCTGGACTCTGCATGTATTCTGGATAACTTCTCCCATCTGCCTTCTGTGAGGGACCTTATATGAATCTCTTAGAATCCACCTTGTATGCTAGCTTTTCTGGCAGTGTGAATGATAGACTGGTGATCTTTGCTCTATGTCTAAAATTCATATATGAGCGAGTACATACCATGTTCCTCTTTTTCTGACTGGGTTACCTCATTCAGGATGGTTTCTTCATGTTCCATCCACTTGACTGTAATTTTCAAGATTCCATTGTTTTTCTCCTCAAGGAAGTATTCCATTGTGTAGATTTGCCACATCTCCTTTATCCATTTTTTATTTGAGGGTATCTAGATTGCTTCCAGGACCTTGCTACTACAAATAATGCTGCTATGATCATAGTTGAGCAAGTGTCTTTTTTGCATCTCTTAAAAATTTTTACTTGGTTAGTTTGTGTCATAACAGATATTTTCTCCTGAAATTCTTGTTGTTCTTTTGTTACAGTTATAAGAATAAAGGCTGGTAAAGGGGAGGTGTTGCTGGTCCTGAATGAGGGTTTCAAGTGTGTGTGGGGTCCAATGGTAAAGGACCATGAGGGGGAGCATCACTGATTCTATAGCAGGTGAGGGTGACCAGGGCAAGAAGTGAAAGAAATAGCATGCCAGAAAGATAGAGATTAAATGAGGAGTTTGTTTCTGCATCTATTTTGTTGCCGAGGACAACAAGTAATGATATTTTTACCTACTTTCCACTCTCTTAAGTGTATTGGCAGCAGGGAATACAGGTGCTGTGTCCTGTACCCACAGAATTACATCACAATAAATAAAGAATATAAGAACAGCAAAGGAAAAGGACAGTTGACATATAAAGGCAGACCTACCAAAACTACACGTGATTTCTCCATGGAAACCCTCAAAGCCAAAAGGTCCTGGATAGATGTTTTACAAGTACTAAGAGTCCATGCATGCTGTCCCAACTAATATGCCCAGTAAAACATTTAATCACGACAGATGGAGAAAAAAGATGTTTAATTAAAAGGCAAGATTTTACAACACTCATTTTCAAATACAGCTCTACAGAAATTTTGGAAAGAAAATTCCATCCCAAGCAAGTTAACTATGCTTACAAACGTGTAGGCAACATGTAATTCCACTTCACCAGAAACCAAGGGTAATACAGGACAAATATATTCACAAAACCACTGTCAACAACAATTCTAAAACAAACAAGCATTAACAATTATTCATCCTTATTCTACCTCAACATTAATGGTCTTAACTCACCTACAAAAAGACACCAGCTATCAGAATGGATATGAAGACAGAATACATCCTTCTGCTGCATACAAGAAACACATCTAAGTTACAAAAATAGGCATTACCTATGGGTAAAGGGTTTGGAAAAGATCTTTCAATAAAATGGACCCAAGAAGCAAGCAGGTGTGGCTATCATAACAAGTAACAAGTTGGACTTCAAACCAAAATCAAGCAAAAAATATGAAGATAGTCATTTCATATTCATCAGTGTAGAAATCAACACCAGAAAGTCTAAATTGTGAACATCAATGCGGCAAATACAAAGGCAGCCACATTCGTAAAAGAAATGCTACTAAAATCAAAGCTCACATAAAACCTCACATACTAATAGTGGGAGACTTCCACACACCACCCTCACCACTAGACAGGATCACCAATCAGAAACTCAACAACAACAAAAAAGAACTAACAGAAGTTTTGTCTCAACTGGGTTTAACAGACATCTATAGAACATTCCATCCAAACACAAAAGAATATACCTTTTTCAGTGCTCCACATGAATCTTCTCTAAAATTGACCACATATTAAGTGCCATAACAAATTTCAACAAATACAAAAGAATTGGAATACTTCCCTGTGTCTTATCAGATTACCATGTTTAAAATTTGAATTAAACAATAACACAAATCATAGGAACCCTACAAACTCATGGAAACTGAACAATGTGTAATTGCCCCACATCTGAGACAAAAAAGAAAAATAGAAAGAAATTAAAGACTTCCTAAAATGCAACAATAATGAGAATACAACATACACGAACTTACGGGTCAACTTGAAAGCAGTATTAGGAAGAAGGTTCAATGCACTAAGTGCCCATATGAAGATCAGAGAATAGTCACATAAGAGAATTAACAGTGTAACTGAAAGCCTTAGAACAAAAAAGCAAACACACCCCACATGAATAGATGCCAAAAAATAATCAATATGAGAGCTGAAATCAACAAAACAGAAACCAGGAAACAAATGCAAAAAAATCAATGCGACAAAGAATTTTTTTTTGAGAAAATCAATAAGATAAACAAACCTTTATCCAAACTAACAAAAAAGGAAAAAGAGCATGCAAAGTAACAAAATCAGAAATGAAAAGGGGGACATAAAAACGACACACACAAAAACAGACAACATTCAAGTCATACTTTGCAAACCTGTACTTCACAAAATTAGAAAAATCAAAGAAATCGACAAATGTCTAGATAACTATTACTCACCAAAATTGAATCAAGAATAGACGAACAACCTAATGAAATAGAAGCAGTCATTGAAAGCCTTCCAACCCCCCCCAAAAAAAAACCTAAGGCCAGATGGCTTCAGTGCATAAATCTAAATCTCCCAGAAATTCAAGGAATATCAAATTCCAATACTCCTCAAATATTTCCACGCAATAGAAACAGAAGGCCCATTACCAAACACTTTCTTGGAGGCCACAATCACTTTGGTATGCAAGCCTCACAGAAACACAACTAAATGGAAACTGCAGACCAAGATCCATGATGAACATTGTAAAAACAATACTAAAGAAATTACTGGCAAACCAAATCCATGAATACATCAGTGAAGTGATCCACCTTGACCTAGTCGACTTCATCTCTGGGTTGCAGAGATGGTATAACATACAAAAATGTATCAACGTGAGCCACCAAATAAACAAACTGAAACAGAAAAATCATATGATCATCTAGGTAGATGCTGAAAAAGCATTTGACAAAATTCAATACCCTTTCATGATAAAGGTCTTGGAAATATCAGGGATAAGAGGAACATACCTAAAGATAATAAGAGCAATATACTGTAAACCAGCAGCCAACAACAAACTGAATGGAGAGACACTTAAGTTCATTCCTTTTAAATCAGGAACAAGACAAGGCTGCCCTCTCTCTCCATATCTCTTTAATATTGTACTTGAAGTTTTAGCTCATGCTGTAAGACAACAAATGGAGATGAAGTGAATCCAAATTGGAAAGGAAGAATTCAAATTGTCTATGTACTCTTGATATGATAGTTTACCTAAGCGACCCAATAAATCCTGCAAGGGAAAACCTAAAGCGGATAAACACCTTCAGCAAACTGGCAGGATACAAGATAAACTCAAAAAAAATCAGTAGCCCTACAATATTGAAATGACAAAGAGGCTGAGAAAGAAATCAGGGAAAGATCACCCTTTACAATAGCCACAAACAATATAAAGTATCTTGGGTTAATACTTGCCCAACATGTGAAAGACATATACAGTAAGAACATTGTGGCTTTAAAGAAAGACATTAAAGTAGATACCAGAAAGTGGAAAGATCTCCTATGCTTTTTGATAGGAAGGATAAATAGAGTAAAAATGTAAATCTTGCCAAAAGGAATCTACAGGTTCAATGCAATCCCCATTAAAATCCCAGCACAATTCTTCACTGACCTTGAAAAGATAATAACCACTTTTTTTATGGAAAAACAAAATTCCCAGGATAGCCAAAACCACCCTGTACAATAAAAGAACTTCATGGGGGCATAACCATCCCTGATTTTAAGCTCTGCTACAGAGCTATAGTTCTGAAAACTGCTTGGTATTGGCACAAAAATAGACTGGTGGACTAATGGAATCAAATCTAAAATCCTGATATTAACCCACACATCTATAAACACCTGATTTTTAACAAAACAGCTAATGGAGGGAGGAAAGCATTTTCAACAAATGGTGCTGGCACATTTGGATGATGGTGAGTAGAATACTGCAGATAGACCCATGTCTATCACCATGAATGAACAAAACTAAAGTCCAAATGGATGAAATATCTCAACATAGATGCAGCCACACAGAACCTCTTAGAAGAGAATGTAGGAGGTTCCCTTGAACAAACTGATATAAGAGTATGCTTCCTGAATATAACTTCAGTAACACAGACAATGAGATCAACATTTAATAAGTGGGACCTCCTCATACTCAGAAGCTTCTGTAAGGCAAAGGACACAGTGGACAAGACCAAACGGCAGCCCACAGGTTGGAAAGAAAGTTTGTCCAATCATACATTTTATGAGGCTTGATCTCCAAAATATACAATGATCTCACAAAACTAGTCAACAAAATACCAAATAACCCTAGTAAAAATAGGGTACAGAATTGAAGAATTCTCAATAGTGGAAATCAAAAAGACTGAAAGATACTTAAGAAAGTACTCAACATCCTTAGCTATCAGGGAAATGTTAATCAAAACAACTTTGAGATACCATCTTACTCTTGCATGAATGGCGAAAATTAGAAACAACAATGACAACTTATGCTGGAGAGGATGTGAAGAATGGAGAAAATCCCTCCACTGCTGGTAGGAGCACAAAATCATGCAGCCATTTTGGAGATAAGTATGGTGGTTCCTCCAGAATATGGGAATTAGTTTACCACAGGACCTAGCAATTCTGCTCTTAGGTATATATCCAAAAGATCCACATCCATGCAACAAAGACATGTGCTCAACTATGATCATACCTGCATTATGTGTAATAGCAAGAAACTGTAAGCAACCTATATGCCCCTCCAATGAAGAATGGATAAAGAAGATGTGGCACATCTACACAGTTGAATATTACTCTGCAGTAAAAAAAAGTAATGGAACCTTGAAATTCACAGAAATAGGAGAACCCATCCTGAATGAGGTAACCCAGTCACAAAAAGAGGAACATGGTATGTACTTGCTCATATATCATTTTTTTCTAGATCAAAGGATCACCAGCCTGGAATTCACACCCAGAAAAATTAGGGCACAAGGTGTGTTCTAAAAGAATTATCTAAGGTTCTGCACATAAGGGGGAAGGGACAAGTCTCCTCAGAACACAGGAAAGTGAGTGGGCAGCAAATGCAGAGAGAACTAGGAGAAAGAGAAGGGGAGGAGAGGAAAACAGGTGCGACTGGGAAGATTGAGTCAGGGTAAAATAGAAGACAGTAAAGATACATACATACATACATACATACATACATACATACATACATATATACATATATATACATACATACATATACATATACATATATATATAGAGAGAGAGAGAGACAGAGAGAGATAGAGAGAGAAAGAGAGAGAGTATATAAAAAAGGGAGCCATTATTGGTTTGAAGAGAAAATTGAACCTAAAGAAAAGTATAGAGACCTACAAAACTGACTCCTGCTAACAATTTGAGCAACTCTGGAAAAGCTACCATAAATGCCTTACACTGATAGTGTGATCAACAACTAACTTATCCAATATATGGAGGCCTCATCTAGTACCTGTTGGAAACAAAAGCAAACTCCCATATCCTAAACTCTGAGTCGAAGTCGAATGCAGATGCAGAGAGAGAGAGGTCAAAACCAGGTTGAAGTAACACATAGAAACTGCTGACCTGAATGAAGAGTTGCAAATAGGCCTCCAGACTGATGGCTGGGAATCCAGCATGGGACTGACTCAGACCCCCTGAATATGAGACTAAGCTAAGAGGACTGAACCATCTAAGGGACCTCAGACAGTGGAGCCAGGATCTATTCCTGGTGCACAAAAAGGCCATGCGGACACATCCCCTGTGGAGGGATACCCCAATTACCTAGCGACAGGAGAAAAGTCCTAGTCCCTATTTAAATGAATTGATGAATTTACATGACCCCACTCGAAGGCATAGCCCTACAAGTGGGATGGGAATGGAGGGTGATCAAGGTACATGTGAGAGGGGTAGAGAGGGAAATATATTATATACTTTAACTTTTTCTTATATGGAAAATAGATTTTTCTTCTCCCTACTCTCACTTCATTTATACAGCTTTTCCTGTGCATATTTACAACATCTCTGACTCTCATTACAAATTAACTGGTTTCCAATGGACAAGAGTAACACAAAATATGATAAAACAAAATGTAACAAAAATAATAATAATACAAAACAGTCAGAGGAAAAATAGCTCAAAAAATGACAAGAATCTGATAAATGCAGAGATCTTTTGGATTTTAGTCATTAATCTCTGAAAACCCTAAACTTCATATATGAGACTTGCAGGGTAAATGGGATAAGTGGATAAATGTTTATATGCAAAGAAGAAAATACTTTTCCAATTTTTTTGGGCATTCTATCAGGCCAATTTGTGTTCAGTAAAGAAACTTGTGCTGCATTTGGTTTTATTTTTTTGTGAATATTGTCCTCTGAATAGTGTACTTAAAGTATTTTTAACATAAATAGGTTAATGTAGCTAATGTAGCTTTTTAACTTT
Source organism: Cricetiscus sungorus (assembly GCA_030556225.1). Lineage (NCBI taxonomy): Eukaryota > Metazoa > Chordata > Mammalia > Rodentia > Cricetidae > Cricetiscus > Cricetiscus sungorus. Next base: position 238,457 of record JANBXA010000496.1, on the reverse strand, counting down.
AGTGAATGGATACAAAATTGTCTCAAAATAATATAGATTTTTCATGTGTTAATATTTGTAAAATTATCAGAACTGCATGTTAGTTTACATTAAAAAGTTGAATGTGTTATCATTGGTCACATGCAGAAAACACAAAATACTTTTATCTTCATTCATGAGTCCTTTCATATCTGATCTTTTTGTTTACTTTCAATTTAATACACTTGGATGCAGGGCTTGAAACAACCACAGTGCTTAACAGTGGAATGAAGGTGCAATGTATATTTTAGCTAGATCTACATATTTGATTATCAATAGTAAGTTGGAAAAGTTATATTTCTTCATGATAATATTTTCACTTTGTTACAACAGATGTCAGTTCATGCCATTTTAATATCAGATTACAAGGATACTCTTACAAAAATTTCTCATCAAATACTTAATATAGAATTATTGAAGAGACAAATTATGAAACCCTCTGAATTGATACATACTGAAGTACACATTATTCTTTCACACATTTTCATGCATCATAGCTTTAATCTGTCCTTCAACCCTTTTTGCAGGGCAGACAGGAAATAGTAAAGTAAATCAGTCCCAATAACAGCAGGATGATGTGCACTTGAATAAAATATTTAAGAATAATTCCAGTTTGAGATAACTTCTGAAATGAAGATCAATGATAGAAATTGTTTAATCATTCAAAATAGTGTCGGTGAAAATATATACAAAATCCTGCATAAGTAATGAAAATATTGAATCCATTTGGCTGCACAGGTACTTATCATTCAGTACAATGTTTTCATTACTATTGCTATATGATATGTCTTATGAAATACAAATGAAATCCTCCCTTTTGTCCGGACTGTATTGGCTGTCAAGCTTATTTTCCATGTTACACATATTTTAGAACAGTTTTTATTTACTTAATTTTTTGATAATAAATTGTGAAATTGCATTTCAGTTGCTTCAGATTTGTAAAGAGTTTTTGGTAAATGTCTTTTTCACAACAATATTTCTACTGATTATAATAATCAAAATTGTTGGAATCTGAGGCTGGATCTATAATCAGGTATGGAACAAACCTTGGCTGAATTCTGGCTTTCTCTTTGCTGTACATTTAGAGCCTTCAGTTATTCCACAAAGGATTGCTGATTCAGTAACTAGCCCTATTTAACAAGATCAGACCAGCATATAACCACTAGCCCCATCACCATAACCTTTCTTGTTCTCATAATTCCTTATATTTCCACCCATGTCAATGTCCATTCTTTGTGATTTTCTATATTATACTTGTAAGAAATATTTCCCTGCCCCTTTCCTATGTCCTTCCTCTGCACACTAAAACCTTTCAATTATTTACTTTCTATTTATTATAAAAGGGAGTGTGGTGATAATCACTTTCATTCTATAATTCTTATTAATTCGTGGAGAACCTGATTTACAAAATCTTGCCACAGTGCTGAGTTGTTTATGCCCTCACAAAGTTTTATAGTAGGTAGTTAGTTTATGATATAAAATAAAGTTTCATATCAGGTCCAAGGAGGAAACATTAAAATCATTCTTTACTATCCCTTGAGCTAAATATTTTTATTCATGTGAAATTGATTGCTTCAGATTATTCTGGGTTTCAAAATTTCTGGTTAGAATGCAGTTGTTACTGTTGGGTTTTCTTTCCATGAGTCTTGTGGTTTTTGTTTTTTGTTTTTTTTTCTTACTACTTTACTTGTTTTCTAAAGAAGGAGTTTTAAGTGAGATATGCCATAATAACTCTGTTTTCCTTTTTATTTATTATTCTTTCATATAATATATTCCAAGCAAAGTTTCCATTCCATCCCTCCTCTTAATTTCCACCTTACCCATCTTTTGATCCATATGCACTGCTTCATTGCTTTTCTGCAGAAAATATCAGACCTCCAAATGCTACCAACCAAGCTTTTCCTAGAAGATGCAATACTACTAAAAATTACCTTCCTAATGTGGTGGTACAAGGAAAAACCGCAGGAGAAACTAACTCACACAAGGGGGCTCTTAGTCACAGACACCACCATTACCATTATTACATTGTTACTTCAAGAGAAATCCCAAGTTAAACACTATACAGCTTGTAAGCACAGGTCTGTTTCAAACTCATGCTGGCTGTGTGATTACCACTTAAGTCTCTGTGAGATGCTATGAGCTCACTTTCCTTGAATTTGTGGGTTCTGTTCTCCTTGTTTTCCCTAACCATCTGACTCCTACATTCCTTCCTCTACTCTCCGTGGAGATATCTTTCTCTGCTTGCTCTTTGTTCTTAGCCATCTATGTCTTCCACCATCACGTGTTGTAATAAGCCTCTGATGACACTTCAGGTAGGCACTTTTCCTAGGAGAATAGCACAATGGCATTAGCATTCATTGTATTTACTCTCTGTCTGTAAGTGTTGGTTGTGTTTCTAATCGAAGTCTCAGAGCCATCAACGTTCTGGATCCTGGCCATTTTTGGACAAGTGTTGGACATGGACACCCTCTTAAGGTATGGCACTTAGGTGAGACCATCCACTCTTTGGACATTACAACATGCTCTGAACAAACAGGCCCCAATGTACATTGCAGATAGAGCATGCTGTACGTTCCAGATTATAGAGCTGGCTTCCTGGATCTCTCCTAGACCTGTGTGCCTCATATAGTGAATATTAGTGGTTCACACTTTATATTATCCATTACAAAGGGGCTTTACTAATGTCAGCCTCATAGATTCCTGGAAGCTTCTACTGCAGTCCACTTCTGGTGAGAGTGCAAACTTGAACAGCCATTTTGGAAAAAAAGTATTTCAGTTCCTCAGAAATATCGGAATCAGTCCACCATATATCCCAGCTATACCACTCTTAGACATATACCCAAATGATCCACATCAACAAACACATGTGTACAACTAAGTACTTAGCAGCATTATTTGTAATAGCAAATTCTGGAATCAAGCTAAATGCCTTTCACCTGATGAATAGTTAAAGAAGATGTGGCATATTTAAACAGCAGGATACTACTCAGGGAAAGAAAGCAATGGAATCTTGAAATTTACAGGCAAATGAATGAAACTCGAAGAAACCATCATAAGGGAGGTACCCAATCACAAACAGAGAAACATGGTATAAACTCACTCATATATGGATTTTAGACATAGAGCAATGGATCAGCAGCCTGTAATTCACACCTCTAGAGAATCTAGGATACAAGGAGCATTCTAAGAGATTCATACAAGGTCCCTCACAAAATGGGAAAACAACAAGTTCTGAGCATATTGGGAGTGGGGGCAGAGATTGGAGATGGAACTAGAAGAAAGCGAAAGGGAGGAAAAGGGAGCAAGTGAGAGTAGGAAGATTGAGTCGGTGGAAGAATAGACAAGAACAAAAACAAATAAAGAAATAAAGAGAGATACCAGAAAAGAGGGAGCCATTATAAGTTTGAAAAAAAAAACTGAATCCAGATAAATGTCCTGAGACCTACTAGGATGACACTATCTAACAATATGTGCAACATTGGAAAGCTACCTTAAATGCTCTTTTTTGGAAATGAGACTGATGACTAACTTATCTAACACCATAGAGCCCTCATCATATATCTAATTTAAACAAAACATGACACCCACGGCTAAACATTGAGCAGAACTGAAATCCAGATGCACAGAGGGAGGAGAGATAAGAAAATGGAGATAAGACCAGGCTACAGAAAACCAAAGAGACAGATGACCTGATTAAGGGGAGGCTAATGGGCCCCCAGAGAGATAGCTGGAAAACCAGTATTGGGCCCACTCAGAGCCCCTGGACATGGGTCAGATGTAAAAGAATTTAATGTGACATGATGTCACTTTCATGGCAAAGTGCTTGGTAAAGTGTGCTAATACCTGGCTTTAGTGATATAACAAAGCAAGAGCAGAACTATGTTGTGTTGATGTTAAAAAAAAATCAACCCACCATTCACTAAATCCATTTGCCTGAGTGCATAAAAACAGACAAATCCATACTCATTTTATCCTGCGTGGATACTAGAATGTATTTGTTGATGTGTGTGTGTGTGTGTGTGTGTGTGTGTGTGTGTGTGTGTGTGTACAAAATATCTTATAAGAATGTGTTGACAAAGTAAATTCAATACCTCATGTGATATTTTCAGAATAGCACTTCACTCCTTCAGCACCCTCCAACATGATTTCCAGCTGATCCGCTTAAAAAATAAAAAAGGGGGAACTGCCACACCAGCCCCAGTGGAGAAAGTGTAGCAATGGCTGAGAGAAATCTCAATGGCTATCTGTCCAGAGGTTCCCACCACATGTGGGTATGCCTCCTGAGGAATAGTGGTTTAGGTCCCTGCAGCTGCTTGTGTGGCTGGCTGTTTGGAATGGGTGCTAGATGTGTTTTGTGCTATAACAATATTGCCTTTTGTTCAAGGGATATTTTAGCCTGTAGCTCCACTAGTAATTCAAAGATGCCTAGAGAACACTTAGATATAGTTTCAGGAAATGAAAGAGATACAGATCCGCAGTCAATAGATGGGTATTGCCCTCTGTGCCTTCAGACACAGATCCTAGGCGCCAATTGTGACTTCAGATGTCAGCCTGGACCTGATAAATCAATTAGGGCTATGGCTGTAGGAAGCAGCCCACAATGAGACCCTGCCTGTAATTAACCCGCCCACAACAAACCTGCTGTGGGATTCACAACAATACTCTAACTTGGGATCTTAGGACCCTTAAATCAACACTATAATAGTTTACTATCTAGAGACAAAGATTAGCCTCTAAACTCAACAAATCAAATCTCTGATATGCTGACCACAAGCAGGCCAAAATAAACAGAGGTTCCCAATGATGCACTTGCTGAGAAACTTCAAAGGGAATTGTTGACATCTATAGAATGCCTGTTTATCTTTAAACTGTGACCAAAGATCTGTTCTTTGAACTTTCTGTATAAAAACCTGATATTATGAAGTAAACTTTGCAGCAGTTCGCAAACCTCCTAAGGTATGTTTGTGTCTGTCTGTCAAGCTGAAGCCATTCCTGACCTGGTCATCCGAGTCTTGGTCTCCATAGAGACCTGCAACCTACTGAGGAGTCTGTGGCAGTTTTGTAGAAGGAAGTGTGTTTTTTCTTTATTGCCCCCATAGAACAAATTAAATGTCATAAACCTCACATTCCCTTAGGATGTCTACCTGCCTCTGACACACAGATGTCCACCATGTCCCGGTGCAGGTTTTTCTTTGATTTCCTTATTTTGACAAAAATTCTCTATAGAGCCCAACAAATTCTGAAATTCACTATTCTTCACTTGGAAGATCAGCACAACACAGGAGTGGAAATTCTAAAAAAACAAAAAAACAAAAAAAAAAAAAAAACGGCTGTGCATCATCTCTCTCCCTCATCTTACTTCTTTTTTTACCAGATAAGAATCCTCTATGCAGGAGAGGAACATTACACAGATTTGCCATATTTGTCTCCACTAAGCTGTGTTGTACTCATATTCTAGTGTCACAATAATTTTGTAAATCTCGGGATCAGGTTCACAGCTTTATTCCCCTATGAGGCAAGGTTTCTCCATGTTTTCAAAATTTTTGTTCTCTCTTCTAACTTCCCTTTCACTGAAAGGAGACAACACATCACAGCCAAAAATGAGACCCCTATGCACTGTCCTTTTCCTTTAAAGGAATATCACTTAACAGATATTAGGCAACAGCTTCCTCTTTCTTTTATCCAATGGCCCTGCAGTTTTTAAAGCTCTAACACCAAGAGAACAAAAACATTTATATTTGTTGGAAATATTTAAAGTTTTAAAAATGCAAACCATGAGTTTATGCATATCTCCCTTGATTGGTGTTAGGAGAACTGAATGAAGTATGAGGGCGGATAGTGAAAATTTTTTTAAAGATTATGAACAATGACTTATAGAAGTAATGATAGATGTTGGAAATATGGAAAATGATAACTGAAAAGGGAATATTTTAAACAATCATTTAGATATAGTTTAATTTGGATCTAAGAAAAAGAGTACATGTATACAAAAGAGTATATCATATTTTTTAAACATGAACTGCATTAAAGGCCTTGTCTATCACATTACTGCTTGAATATTAAACATACTTAAATGTGTAAATATATACATATGTGTGTGTAAAAATTTATTTTACACACTTACCTATATTTATACGGCTACTTACATGATAAAAATATGCAATTATAATAAAATGGACACAGGATTTTCTTCCTATTTCACTGGGTTTAAACACTGTTCTTGTGAGCTCTGAAATCTCAGTGTATACTAATATTCAGATTGAGAAAAAACAGCCTTCTGCCCTTCGATAGTTCACAGCTACTGGCAAAAACATATTCATAAAAATACATACATAAAATATTCCATACATATATACATATATATGCCTAATTAAAAAAATATAATATTCCTAAAAAAATGTATGTGCCTAAATAACATATATATATATATATGTATATATATAGGATACATATGTATATATATATGTATAAATAAATATATATATATCTTAAGTAAAATATATATAATATTTCTATATATATATATGTATATATATATGCCTAATTAATATATATTATATTCCTAACAATGTATATATGGCTAATTAAAATATATATATATATATAATTTTCATAAAATATGTATATATATATAAAATTCCTTAAAATATATATGCTCAATTTAAATATATATAATATTCCTTAAATATATATGCCTAATAAAATATATACATATAATATTCATAAAAATATATATATGACTAATTAAAAAATATATAATATTCTTTAAAATATATATGCCTAATTAAAATATATATGAAATATTCCTAAAATTATATAATATATGTATGCCTAATTAAAATATATATACAATATTCCTATAAAATGCATATGTGCCTAACTAAAAATATATATATATATATATAATATTCAAAAAAGAATGTATGCCATATGAATGTGAATGAATGAATCAAGGAATGAATGAAAGAATCCGCTCTGACAAGATGACTGAAATCAAACAAGGGATGGAAAGGAATTAAAAATTAATAAAAGTAAATGAAAACATTCAGTACGCGATGGTGCTGTCTAGCTTGGTATGAAGAAATCACATTTGGTTTTTTTAGTTGATATTTACCTACAAAGCACAAAGAATCAGTGTTTTCTCTATGTGAAAATTAGCCCTAGCAGAGGCTTTCATGATAGGATCAAATCATGGTAAGCCCAATGAAATGGGAAGAGTTTCATTTGTCCAGATATCCCTGCCCTTTCGGGTTACCTAGGTATCAATCACCCTCACTTTCCTGACTCACTTTTGTTTTAGTATCTTCTAAAATGGCAGCTAGATGATTACCTATTCATCATCCTCCTCGAGACGACCTTGACTAATCTGTTTTAATTCCACTCTCTACAAAGCTTCCTGATGACACTTGCTGTGAGATTACTTAGATTAATAGAAATGGGTTAATATTTAAGACAGAGCAAGCCAATAAGAATCTAGTAAGTGTTCTATAGCTTTAGGTCTAACATATTGTCTCTGTGTATTATTTGGGGTTGGCAAGGTGGTGGAACCAGACCAGCAGGAAACAAAATCACTCACAGCACACAACAATAACAACAAATACATTAAACACAAAAAAGGCAGTCGTGCTTAGAAACAGCCATGCTCAGAGTTTCCATGCCACTAGATCAAATAGCTTACTTTTGACACCTGGAAAACTAGTTTAAAAAAATCAGAAAAGATATATTTTATGTGAAACTATTCTGTTCACCAATTAAATGAGAAATGATTTATAAAATCAAAATGTATTATATTTTTCAAGCAAAGAATATTAATAACTGCAATTATTATGTCGTTTAATCATGGTTTAACAGGGTTAGATAAACCTACCATGGTCTTAGTATAAAGTGTTAGAAATTATATTGCTCCACTTCAAATGCAAGCTGTCTGGCAAATAATTAAAATTTGTTCTTTTTTCAAGGAGTTTTGAAACACTTGATAATTGCAATTGAGTTGCTGTTACTTATTTAGGAACTTTCCAATACAACACCCCACTTTCAAAAAATTATCCACTTTATGAGATTACATATTTTAATGAAAGCAATATTTTGTAATACTGCACATGATTTCTGTTTTATATATATTGTTTTACCTCTGCTCACAATGACTGACTGGACAATCTCATCTTCCCACCGATACCTACAGTGAAAAGGGAATACAGTATGCAGCCATTTCCCACAAAGCTCAATATCACCTCACTGAGGCATAACCCTCTCTCCCTCACTCGCTTTCTTTCTCCTCTCTTTCTTTCCTCCTTCCTGCTTGATATTCACATTCCCCTTCACCATCTCCTCTCCTCTTCCAATTTTATTCTTCAAGACAAAGTCTTATATGCTTGTTATCACCAATGATCATGCCATTAAGCAAACAGCAAAGTCTATTTTCAGATTAAACTCCTAGGTCCCTGATTTTTACAATGTTTTGTTGAAAAGTAGTAATGACAATATGCTGCTTACCATCTCACCATGCCACAGCCTTACTACTGTAAAGAATTTTCACAAAATCCCTATAACAAAGTGCATGGTTCTTTTTTGCCCTAATTGTTATTCTTTTTTCTCCATCCTTGAAATTGTTCCAGCATATTCATATTCTGGTCTCCTTATTTATGGTTTTAAAAGAAAACAAAAAGTTAAATGAAAGAGAAAAAGAAACATTTGTAAAAGATAAAGACAAAAGTCACAAAGAAGAAAAAAATACAAGAATAAAAATAGTACAGGAGATCGTTCCTGAAAATAACTCCAGTAGCACAGACACTGAGATTGACAATTAATAAATGGTACCTCCTCAAACTGAGAAGCTTCTGTAAGGCACAAGACACAGTTGACAAGACCAAGTGGCAGCCCACAGACTGGGAAAACATCTTCACCAGTCCTAAATCTGACAGAGGGCCTATCTCCAAAATATACAAAGAACTCAAGAAACTAGTCAACAAAACATCAAATAACCCTATTTAAAATGTGGTACAAAAAGGAAGAGAGAATTCTCAGTGGAGAAAATCAAAAAGGCTGAAATACCCTTAAGTGCTCAACATCCTTAGCCATCAGGGAAATGCAAATCAGAAAAAAAACAAAACAGATATATCATCTAATTCCTGACAGAATTGCTAAAATTAGAAACAACACTGACAACTTATGCTGGAGAGGATGTCGAGAAAGGGGAACACTTCTCCACTACTGGGGGAAGTGCAAACTTGTAGAGCCAATTTGGGCATTAGTATGTTGGTTCCTGAGGAAAATGGAAATTAGTCTACCACAGGATCCAGTAATCACCCTGTTAGGCATATACCCAAATGATCGACATCCATGCAACAAAAAATGTGTTCAGCTGTATTTGTAGCAGCATTATTTGTAATAGGAAGAACCTGGAAGCAACCTTGATGCCCCTCAACTGAAGAATGGATAAAGAAGATGTAAAACATTTACACAGTGCAATAATATTCTCCAGAAAAGTAAAATGCAATCTTGAAATTCCAAGGCAAATGGATGGAACTTGAGAAAACCATCCTGAATAGAGTAACCCAATCAAAAAAAGGAACATACATACTCATTCTGATATAGATTTTAGACACAGAGCAAAGGATCACCAGCCTATAATTCACAACACCAAAGAAACTAAGATACAAAGAAAATTCTAAGCGATTCATTCACTGTCCCTCACAGAAGAAGAAAGGGACAAGATATCCTGAGCATATTGGGAGTGGGGGCAGGACAGTGAATATAGAATGAGGTAGGAGAAAGAGAAGGAGAGTAGAGGAAAGCACATGGGACAAGGAAGATTGAGCCAGGGCTAGGAATAAAAGAAAGAATAAAGAGAGAGACAGTGACACCATAAAAGAGACAGACATTATAGGTTTGAAGGGAAAACAAACATTACGGAAAAGTCCAGAGACATATTAGACAGACCCCAACTAACAATTTGAGCAACAGTGAAAAGACTGCCATACATGCCCTTCCCTGATAATGATATTGATGATTAACTTATCTACACTCATATAGCCTTCATCTAGTAGCAGATGGAAACACAAGCAGACACACACAAATAAATGCTAAGCCAAACTGGTACTCATTTGTTGTTAAACTCTATTATTCTTATTTCTATTGTTTTGTATACCAACCCAAGTTCCCCTTCTCTCCATCTGTCCACTTCTTCCAATCCTACCACCTCCTCCCTTCCCACCCCAAAACCATCTATTCCTAAGAGTGGCAATGCCCCCCCTTGGGAAGACAACAATGTCCAGCATATAAGAGAATCTACATCCAGAAAGTGATGGAAGCAGATGTAGTGACCCACAGCCAGGCACCAGGCTGAGCTCCCTGAGCTAAATTGAAGAGGGAATAAAAGGATACAGACAGCTGACCCAAGTAAATAGGAGGTCATGGACTCTGGACTGGAGTTGAGGAACCTGCATGGGAACTAACTAGGCCCTCTGAATGTGGGTGCCAATGGCTTGATGTATTGGCAGGCCCCTCGCAGTGGGAGAACAAGCACTCTTAACTGCACACCCATTTCTCCAGTCCCAATGTTTTTGTAATTTTTTTCAAGCAAAGCACTTTTTTCATGAATGGAATTAGTCATAGATTGAACAATTGTATGCAATAATGAAAGAAATTCTTCTTGCATATGGAGGCAAATGCACAAACACAGGTGCTCTCATGGTTTCTCAAAGACCTCATAACATATATTTTCTTTAAAAGTGGGTTTTTAAAATGATCCATAAGGTGTTTCCTGTAGAATGTCATACTAAGCATGGAGTTGCTTAGATGAGAGTAGCAAGATTCCTCAAATTGAACTGCTTGAGATAGTTTCCATAATTAACTTCATTAAATTATCCTCACACCATGGAATTGTATTGTCCTGGAACTTGATTTCTTTTTCCATGATATCTATCTAATTTTAAATCTTCTGTCAATCCATGTTTGTATATATCAGATACTTACAGCCAGCACTAAAAATGTGAAGGATTCAAATGTGGGTATCTGTGTGTGTGAGTGCGTGTGCATGCAAGTGTATGAGTGTGTGCACAAGTGTGTATGTGATTGTGCATGTGTGTACATACAGTCATGTGTTCCTGTGTGTGTGTGTGTGTGTGTGTGTGTGATTTGTGTATGTATACATGTGTAGCTTTAGTGCTTCTGCCTACATTTGGGAAAACTCATTGAACCTAACACATAGAGGTGTAGGTAGGGTTTCTATTTTATAGGTGATGCCTATAACTAATAGGACTTGACAGCTAAATGTGTATGTTGGGCGTGCGTTATATGGGAAATACCTTGCAGAACCTGATAGCAAGCTGAAAGTTCATTGAGTTTGTGCATGGGTTTGTGGAGTGTGTGTGCCCTAGTGTGTTTCTGGGTGTGTGTCTATGTACCTGATATTTATTATATAGGGCAAGCTGTGCACACTGGTAAACTAGCTGCACATAAGGGAAGAGGTTCCAAGCAGACTCTGACACCTAGGCCTGAGTAGATAGCGTTGGCTACAATGGAGTAATAAAAATGGATCTGTCACAGAATACTCTCTCTGACTTCATATCTCTGTCTTTCTCCTCTTTCTCTTTCTGTGTATGTGTATGTACATGCTTTGCTCTAGGGAGATGGACACCCTAGTAGGAGAAGCACATATATGGTTGTGTGTAAACAGGGCTTTGATTGTATGGTTGATAACTATGTGAATGGCTTCATACAACATGTGTGCCCTAGTGTGTTTGAGTATTTACAAATTGAACTTTTGGATTAGGGCATGAGGTACCTCTCATTATCTGACACCTAGTCCTGTGTATGTGGTATGTTTAAGAGAAGAGATTCCTAACAAAACCTGAAGCATAGGACTGAGTATGGGGCTTCAGCTGTAATGAGGCAATACATAATATACCCAATGCTAACCCTTTACATGTGTGAATGTATGTATGTATGTATGTATGTATGTATGTATGTATGTATGTATGCCTAGTGTTCTGCTGTAGGAGAAGAGGTATCTTTTAGAGTCTGACACCTTGCCATGTATGTGTGATTTTGCATTTGTGTGTTAGTATGGGGGGGTAACTTGTGCTTTAGTGAAGTATCTTCAACTGATGCAACAGTAGGATCTGACATACATAAACCAACCACAATCACACATGCAGACATGAACACAAACGCACACAAACACATATGCACACACACAAGAATACTCACATGCATATATGTATATACACACATGCACACACAAAGAGGGGTATGTATGAGGTAATAATATGTATCCTATTCCTTACTGATGAAGCTTCATTGTCAACCCTATGTTTCAAGTTTTGTTAGGTATCTCCTTTCTTAAAGAGATCACATAGGATACCTAGTATATCTGACACTGATCTGTGTGTGTGTGTGTGTGTGTGTGTGTGTGTGTGTGTGTGTGTGGATCTGTCTGTCAGAGAGGGGTTGCCTAAAAGGACTCCTAGGTGTTTGTGTTTGTGTTTGTGTATGTGCCCATTTATGGGTACATTAGTTGTTAGGTAGGGATAACCTCACATGACCTATCACAGTTCAGACCAGTATGTGCTACTGTGGCTTAGGAATTGGTTAATGTCCAGCTGTTCTAATAACTAACAGTACAGCCTGAGACCTACCAGTTTGAGTAGCACAGGAATGGGTCCAGCAGAACCTGATTTCTGGCAGTATAGGTGTGTTTTCAGAAGAAGGGTGTACAGAAATGCTAATTCCTCCCAAGTGTACAGAGCCTAACAGCAGGAGAAGGTTCCAGCATGATGTGACAGCTGATAAATAATGTGGGGTAGTAGGGCAGGAAAAAGGAAGAAGGTAGAAGGGTGGTGGCATGTCCAATGTGTTTGATGAACAACACTGCATGTCAGAGGGGAGCAGAAGAAGAAGGGGCCCAGTTGGCCTCCAATGGTAGCTTAAGGGTGAGCTGGTGCAATCAAGATCTAATAAGCCATATTGTAGTAGTTCTGCAGTGTGGCATGTGAAGTCCAGGAGTGTTTGACACTTCTGAGTATGTGTGAGACTGTTAATGAATCAGCAGAGCCTGAGACCTAGCAGTGCATGTTGGTATCTATGGGGTGATATATGCTTTCAAAACCATCAGCTAGCATTGTAGAATTTTTTATGGAGGGTTGGAATACCCACAGAAGTCTGATAGCCAACAGGTGTTCTTTTGTAGATATGTGGTATCCAGTGGGTCATGATAATTACATTGTACACCATGCCAAGTCAGATCACACACACACACACACACACAGATCGGTGTCAGATATACTAGGTATCCTATGTGATCTCTTTAAGAAAGGAGATACATAACACTGAAACTGTAGATAAAATGGAAGTTTTAGGCCCTGAATACAGTCTATACTATACTATACTGTACTATACTATACTATACTATACTATACTATACTATACTATACATCCCATACTATACATACTCTCCGTCTAGACTGCTTAGCTTGAGCCACATATTGTGTAATGTGACAAGCTTTCTAGTACAAGGGTTGTGTCCCACTTCCATCCAGAATACCTGATAACTATCAGTGAATATAGGTGGCATCAATGCTATTTATTAGTGCCTCATTCCTACATTCCTACAGGTATAGAAGAAGGGAGGAAAATGTGTCCATCATCTTCTCTTCTAGACTTGTATGTATGAAGACCTGGAACACATACTATTGATGACACCTATATTCATTGCTAGTTATCAAACCTGGTTGAATTCCTCTCCCTCGCTGCTACAGGCTCACATACACTGACCTCGCTTCCATCACACATGCACAGCCAGGCTGCAGTAGGGATAGTCCTGCATGGCCAATTAAATATCAGTGGGCACTGAGTGTCATGGAAGCACAATTTGTGTTCATGGGGCCTGAGAAGTGACTCTGTAGTTGGGATGGTTGCGAGTGTTCTGATGAGATTTGATACAGATTGAATGATTGGCTTCGTAGTTGGAGTTCAGCAAGGCCTGACATGGAGGAAATTACATGGGGTTTTTGGGGAGCTTCTTCTATCAGCATCCAGTGAATTTGGGAAATTGTGAGAGAACTACATATCAGCAAGTGACAATTACTACCAATGATGTTTGAGCATAGCTGCTGGGAGGGAACATGTCTGTAAGGTCTCCACTCCTACTGGTCCATGTGTGGGGCAGGAAGGTGCATCCCGAACTGATATTTAGTACTGTATATACACTTGGATATATGATTGTGTGCCAGAAAAGTAAAGTATAAGGTAAGACCTGACTCCTAAATGCATGTGTGGTTTGTGGACTGCACATATTTTTCAGGCTCTGACATCTAGCAGTTTTAGGAAATATGGAGTGTTCAGCACAGTGTGTATGTGAAATACTCATTGCAGGGCAGCAGGAGGGTGATGTGTTCTGTATGGGTTCACTACTAGTAGTGTGTGTGTGGAATAGGCATAGGAGTGTGCAGCTCTAGGCTTCTGTGCTGAAGGAGCAGCAGCATGGAGACTTACAAGCTCCAGGAAATCCCATCTTTCCTATGCTCAGTGCTCCCTTTACACTGGGCTGAGGTATTTGAGAGCCATCAGCAAAGCAGGTAGAGCTAGCAGTAGCCCTCAGCTCTGGATAGAATTCAATCTGCTTATAGTCCACAACTTCACAGTAATCTTGAGTGTCAAATGTGTATAAAAGAGCATTCATCATATTGTTGGTGGAAGCAGAAGCAAAGATTCACCTCCAAGCACATATTCAAACTCCTGATATCCAGATGTATATAGGGAGGAGTGATGAGAAATGGTGTCAAGAACATGCTTGAAAAACTCACAGAAAAAGCTGACTTCAGAAAGTGGGAGTTAAAGGACCCAAGTCTGACATCTGGGGAACCAGCAAATGATTGAACCAAACACCCTAAATGTGGATGTCAGTTGGTGGCCTTTGGCAGTGTTTGGAACCTTTGCCAGATGTATCTGTATTGATCGCTATTGCAAGAATTGACTTTGTTAACCCATACATATTCAGGGATAATCTTTCAGGATCGATACATGGTGAGGGTCTAGGTCCTGACACAAATGATTGTACAGACTCTGATGATACACCATGGGAAGCTTTAACTTCCTTGCATAATGGACATGGGATTGGAGATTGATGGGGGCATGGGAAGTTAGGAGAAAGGAAACTGGAATTGGTTTGTAAAACAAGATTGTTTTTAAAAACTAAAAATTCATTTAAAAAGATTTTCAGTGATGAAATCTGATATGCATGCATTCATGTATGCATTATACCTGAATTTAAAATGAATTACATTAATATATACATAACTACTCATAAGGGAGTAAAAGAGAAACTTTCCAACAAGTTCTACCAAGGAGCATCCTACCGGACCTGGTGTTTGAGCTTTCCTTCTTGATCCCACATGTTGGAAAAAGAGCACTGACCTCCACCCATTAATTTTCCTCAGACATCCAGAAGTAGCATATGCAGATAAACAACAAAGAGTAAAATAAATAAGTAGAACAAAAGAACCCCAAATGTAAAACATGCAGACTATAAAGCATCAATTGATGTTCCTAAATATGGCAATCCTTATTGAAATCACTTGAAACTTTCTGCAAGTTAAAAGAACACAAAAGCCATGTTCAGTCTCAAGATGTGTTCATGATTGAGAAACAGAAAAACAGAAGGGCAATTCTAGTATAAAAAAATGGTAGATATCATAGGGAAAAAAGAGCACTGGCAATGGTGTCACATGCATTTAACCCTAGCTCTCAGGAGGCAGAGGCAGGCAGCATTGAGGAAAGCCTGGTCTACAGAGGGAGAGTCAGGGCAAGTTTCAAAGCTACAGAAAAAAACCCTCTCTCAAAACCAAAAAAAAAAAATTGAGAGAACAAAGAGAGGTGACTAAGGACTAAGGACAAGAAATAAAACAAAGCACACAGCACTCACCTTGTGATGGCCCACAACCTTCTGGGAAGCGTCCTGGTATGTTGCAGCCTCCACAGACTCTTTAGAAAAAGTAGTGATGCACAGAAAACAGGGTTGTTTATAATCCACGCTCAGGTTTCTGAGAGTCACCCAGTATGAAGAAAGTCAAGTGACTGATTCCAAACCCCCAAATCTTTTGGACAAAGACAGCATGATGGGTCCCATCTAAAAAAAATAGTCAAGAAAGACAGCAGCCAATATGGCTGTAACTGGTGTTGCTTGAATTGATCATAAAATCGTCTTCCAAATTCACGGCTTGAAGCACTAACTGCGCACTGGTGAATGTGAAGTGAACGCTCTGCCTTCACTCGCTAGACTGGCACCAACTGTCTCTCCACCACCACCTCGTGCTCTATGTGCATCCTGTTCTGTGAGCTGATTGGTGACAGTTACAGAATTGAACCAATCAGATTGAGACGCCATTCAGGGCTCCCTGATTGGTCAGAATGAAGTCACATGCCAGCCCACCTGCACTGCAGGTGGGGGTCCAGTGGGAGCAGGTTTAAAAAGCTCAAGGCTTTGCTGCTTCAGGGCCTTTTCTGCACTTCCCAGTCAGTATGCATCTCCCCACACTTCTTCCCTCTCATGGTCTCATGTAAGTCGTGAAAATAGACTTGGTTTCTGAAGGTCCTATTTGTGTTTGGACATTGTCTAATCTGTCCTGAGTCCATGGTCATCTGGCAGTATCTGTGTACTAGTGACTTGTGATCACCCATAATTGGAACATCAACAGGACCTCAGAAATCCCTGCCTTCAAAGAACTAATTGTCAGAAACAAAAAGACAGTGTTCTTATGTGTCAGGTCCCTTAAGTGCATGCTGACATTTGCCCTTGAAACCCCTCACTATCTTTTTACTATAGCTTAGGTTTGTGTTAAATTCTTTACTTTGTAAAATTTAAAGTTACATCATCAATTAGTCATGGACTATCATATCTTCACTAGTCTTCAATAGCCAGAAATTATAGGGATACAAATATTACCAAACCAAACCATTATTTCCACATCAATTTTCCCCTTCATTGCACTGCTGTTGTGATGAGCCATTCTCATCCAAAAATTTCTATTTCTCAGTTGTAACCCCTTCACAATTAATTCTATTAGGATGTTTTCTCATACTTTGGGAAATCACTGTAAATTTATTGGTGAACAAATACTCAAATGCCAGAATGAAGATTTAACATTTTATCAGTATTCCTACCCACATGTAGCTAATTCTTTGAAGATAGGTTGGTTTACATGTGTTTTTGAAAAAAAAATCACACATGAATATTCCAAATAATCTCTTGCCCATTTCCTTACCTCTTGTGCCTCTGCTGATTCCTCATACCCCTCAAAACATGAATATTTTAATGAGTTAAATGCATGTATGTGTCAGATTTTATTCACATACATACACAATTTTAATTCTAACTTTCTGAGGACATTTACCTCTGTTCATTCCTATTTGTGTGCAGAGCAGACCACTGTTATTCAAACAACTAAGTGAGAGCATTTCCATGGAGAAAAGGAATTCTCCTGTCTCCACAGGTACTGAAACATGTAGAAATGTCCCCGTCTACATTTGCATTTGAACTTCTGTTGTCATATAGTCATATTTGTCTTGTATTTGTATCCACTTATTGAGAGGCACCCATAGCTTGCCCCATGAAAGAACCTAATGCACATTCATCAGTCTAGATTTAGCATGACATATTCTGTTTTCTGTCATTTGATCAGTTATGGGTCTGTAATAGTCTGGTTTTCAAAAGGTTGGGGCTTTGATGATGTGAAGGTGCTCTACTGATCTGTGGATGTAAGCATATACATTTGTAATACAGTTAGATATTGCATTGGTTTCTGGAAATGGAAGTTGTAGTTTTCTTCTGGTGTCCAGTCCATGAACTCCCAAGCCAAGGTCCGTTGCCTCAGTTTTTAATACTAGACTTGTTCTCCATTAGACACATATGTAGTGAGAACAGGAACTTCTAATTTAAATATAAGGTTTTCATTTTTTCTAGATACGATCTCAGTAGTTATACCACTAAAGATGAGTGGATACTCCCTTAGAATACTCACTGAAATTGAACAAGAGTAGAACACCATCCTGGGCACATAGAACACTTCAAAATAACAACAAAATCAACAGCCAGAACAAGTTGTGGAGCACAGATGCAGCCATAGGTTCAATTCTGAGCACCAAATGCATCAGGGTTAATGGTCTATACCTATAATCCAAGCTCTCATGGGAGGTAGAAAGGACAGAAATTCAAGGTTATGCTTAGCTGTATAGAGAGTATGGGGTCAGCCTCTGCTACTGGAAACTATATGGACTTAGGCACATATGTAAAATCATGGAGGATGACTAGGTCAGATGATTATGAATATACTTAACTGAGGTGTTTAACATGGCAATGACACAGCTCCCACCTTCCATGAATGAGACACCAGCATAGATTTTGCAGTACCTAGGAGTGGGAATAGCTGGCTAGTGGCCCATTAAAGGAGGCTTTCTTGTGGAGATTACTGATGTTTGGATGCAAAGTTCATGCAGCCACCTAAAGCTTGCAGGATACAGCCATGCAATCGTTGACAGCTGTCAGTGATGAGCAATTACCTATCCAAAAAAAAATTAATTCATGGTCAAGAGAATGTAATTTGTGAATGAGAGCCCAGGGATTAGAAAGACCTTGCAACCAGAAGACCAGGAAATATTCCCTAAGGGGAAGACACAGACCAATGAGAGGGCTGGCACTTTTATCTTAAAAATGAACTCCATAAAATCCTAAACCATGGATAATCAACAATGGCAAGCATATTACATGCCAAGAATTAAGAAGATGTACTATTGGCATCATCGACCTAGAATGGATTATAATTCTGTATTTGAGGCTTGGTCTTTACTGGTATGCAAAGAGATTAGACTTAATTCCCCTGTATGGGTAGCCAAACACAATGTGGAAATTATCGGAAGAGATAGTCCACTGTTCACACTGTGTCAGATGAGAAGCCCAAATTCGTTGTTGTCAGCTGCTGATGATGCTCAACTTTACTGAATTAGTGGCCATGAGTTCTTGAAGATGCTCACAGGATACTGTCACATGCTCCTCCCCACCATCTGTGGCAAGAAAGGTCTCATCCATTGTGACCCTATTCCCTCAACAGAATAATCTATTCAGTTTCCTGGATTCCCTCTACCTGCTGTGGTCACAGCATTTTCATTTTCTTTTCTTTATGCTTTTCTGTGTAGTGTATATGTCTATTTCTTTATATGTGTTTACCCTGTGATTGTAGGTTCCTCCCCCACCCAATCCACTCCTTCTTTATTTTTCTTCATAAAATGTTGGCATCCCATGGATATCAACTAGAGGTGGTATATTAAGTGGCTTTGAATCTAGGCACCTGATCTCCCCTTATGGCTGTATAAGGCAAGCTGGTATGAGGAAAGTTTCCCCAAATGAGGCAGAGTCTCACAAGCAAACTTAGGTACACAATGGTAACCTGTGCGTAGAGCTCAGGTCAGTCCCATGCAGGCTCGCCTAGTTGCCAGTTCACTCTCTATGAGATGCTACTATGAATCCACTTCTGTTGATTCCTCTGGTTTCTTTATCTATCCTCACTGAGCTGGTCCCTATAATCTTTCCATTCCATCTTCTGCAGGATTCCCCAAGCTCACACTAATGTTTCACTGTGATTCTCTGCATCTCTTTCCTATTGTTGCTGAATGAATCCTCTCTGATGAATAACAGGCTAGCCACCAATCTCTGTATAGCAGATTATCATTAGGAATCATTTCATTGACTTTTTCTACAGGTATTGTTTTGTTTTATGCTAGGTGTCTGGTATCCAGACCCTGGGTCTTTGCCCTAGAGGCAGTGTCAAGTCTGGGATACATTTAATGGACCAGTCTTTGGTTGGTCACTCTCACAGGTTCTGAACCACTTCTCTCACCATCTTTACTTTTACACGTTGTGTGTCACAGATCATCTTTTAATGGACTTTCTCCTGAAATTCAAATATTCTCCAGTCTTATCTCTTCATGAATTTCTTTATGAATTCCTTTGAAATGAACTTTGATTCAATCACGGTATCCTACATCAATTGGGACCAGTATTTTAAAGAGTAGTACCATGATCTTCTCTCAGTTACTTCAGTGAAGAGGATGAATGTGATACTCATTAATTATTGCAACAAAGGCTAAACTGACAGTCCCTTTGGACACTTTTGTATTTACACTATTTTTTTTTTTTGCTTTCACATCAGTCTGAAAATTTCCAGACTTCTCTATTTCAGTCTGTTTGAATTAGTGCTTGTGCTCTAATCACAGAGCACAAGATAGCACCAACACCTGTAGGCCTTCACTCTGACCTTCAAGACTTGATTGACACCACACTCACTGTCTTTCAGTAAATACAAATTTCAGCTTACTAACCATGAAAGAGTACAAATAAAACCTGCACATTCCTGCCATCTATGATGGGTACTTCAACAATACAGCATTGTGCCTGTTTGCATCAAAATGTGAAATTTATCATGGTGAGCTGTTACATACTCATTAAGAGTGTGGCTGTTATTTTTAGAGCAAGGTTCACATCTCAGCCATCTTCCATTACCTCACAATTGACTATAATTAAAGTGGTGGAACCTGCTATACTCTTCTCTCCTGTTAGTGAGTACACACAGATGTGCTCCACTGACAAACAAGCAGTCCATTAGTACTTATATTCAATACAACCTCAGAAGGTAAATTAGTAAGTAGGATTTTAAAGGGGTTGTTCTGGTGTATATGTATATACACCAATGACAAAGACAAAAATTAAGGCATGGTGAAAAGTCATGTGCTTATCAGAATTGAACCCTGGCATTCCATCTTGAAATTAACATTTCAGTAATTATTTTCAAGACTCTAAGTTAAGGCAATTATAGTCCTCTGTACTCTCAGTAAATTATTATTCATGTGATTTGTACTTTTATTCATGTCACTCCAATCAACCTGTCAATGCCATTTATCTAAAAAGAGGCTTCTTTAGTATTTATCTAATTGAGACATATAATGCTCTGGTTTTCCAAAAGTAAATTAGTTTGACTGAAGCATGATGAGTTTATTTCATCACGTTTGAATTATCGCAGAATATATTCAGTCATTATTTTAAATATTTGGTATAAAATTTTGTTTAAATAACTGTTAACAGTGAACCATTAATATGGTATTAGTCATTTGGTGAGGCACAAACTTGACCTGGACTCTTACATGCTACTTATGTTTTTGTAATCCCACTTGCTGTTCTGCATTTACTTTGCTTGCTCATTCACGCTAACACACTTGTTTTGGGAGTTTTGATGCATGGGGAATTTCTGGTAAGTCTGGGGACACCTTAAAGCACATGATACCTAGTTACAGACAGAGTGCTTTGGTTGGAAATGAGTGGCAAATATGTCTGGATATGTGGTCAGAATATGTTGTGTGTGTGTATGAGGGGTTGTTTGAACATCTAGAGAGAGAAAACACCTAATTTTCTCTCACTTGCTCTCAAGTCTTCTGTTGTTAACTCCTCTTCCTGTACCTCCCCCTCTCTCCATATTTATTGTGGGTCTATTTGTATATGATTTTGCTATTCAGGATTCGGAACTCCGCAGGCCCTGCCATCTAGTTGGGTGTGTGAATTTGGCAGTAGGTGATGATGAATCTGATACTTAACCACGTATATGTGTTTGAGGATTTGCATGTGAATGGAAAAGTCAGGACCCTCCATACAACCTATAGTCCCATGTCTTCGTGTAGTGACAGGGACAACAACATTGCTGTTCTGCGCCTTTTGTGTATGGACATCAGAGAAAGTATGCATCTCCCCACACTTCTTCTCTACCAGGATCCCATTTACATTTTGAAAATAGACCTGCTTTCTTAAGATCAGATTTATGTTTGCACTGTTTCTAGTTTGTCCTGGGTGAAAGGGTGATCAGATAATATCTATGCACTATAATGAGATGGATGACTACCTTACATGCCATCATCCAGTAGTTAATTGAAGCAGAAGCAGAGATTCACAGCAAAGCACTGAGTCAACCTCCTGGAATCCAGTTGTAAAGAGGGAGAAATGATAAGTAAAATGGTCAAAATCATGCTGAGGAAACCCAGAGAAGCACCTGATCTGAACAAGTCGGAGCTCAAATACCCCAGTCTGACAAGATCCCCTGAATGTGGGTGTCATTTGGAGGCCTTGAGCAGTCTATTGGATCTCTGGCAGTGGAGCCAGTATTTATTATCTCTAGTGCACTAATTGACCTTGGTAACCCATTTCCTATATAGGGTTCCTCTCTCAGGCTAGATACAAAGGATAGAGCATAGTTCCTCCCCTAAATGATATGACTGACTTTGATTATCCCATATGTGAAACTTCATGCTCTCTGGTGAGTAGTTGGGGCTGAGATGGAAGATTGGGGACCATGGGAGGATTGGAGTCATAAGGACCTGGAGTGTTTATGTAAAACTATTTAATAAATAAAAGTATATATTTAAAAGATTTTCAATGATTAAATGTGAAAAGGAAAATCATGGCTCTACCTAAGAATCTATTTTTAACTTACCTTTGGATGGCCTCCAGAAGACTGCCTTTATGGTGGGAAATCATGAAAAACCCCCGGTAACATCTAGGAAAACTATGAAAACTCATCTAAATCCCTAGATTGCCTTCCATAAGCCCTCTTAACATTCTCTAGACTTACTTTTTTTCAAAAGTTACTCTGACATTAGGGACAAATTTAAAAATATACAAATCAGGCCCTGACACCACAGGCACAAATCTTAGCTATGGCCTTCATGGTGTACCATGTGAGAGATGAAAAAGCACCAAAACAAAAATTCATGATGATGGCTGAGGCCTCTCAGCTAACAAAGCAATAACCCATGCTCCATGGTCTCCTAAAGCCATAGAAACTGCTGTGTTCTCACTTTGAATTGGCAGGAAGGACACTGGACCCAGGCCTCTCAGAATCCTCAAACCACCCAGACAATGTCCTTGTGCCATCAAGAATGACACTTGTGCATGAGGACATGGACCCTAGAACACCTGTCATCTGAACTCCTTGGTTTAGCTATGAGTGACTAAGGAGCCTGCTTCTCTTGGCCTGATCACCACCATCTCTGATAAGGAGCCTCAGATAGTTTTCACAGTATGGAAGCTATTCATCTCCTTCCTTGTGGACATCGGAGCCACTTTTTCAATGCTGACACAGTTTGGGTGACCCGCTATTTCATTTTTCTCTACTGTCAGAATAGGGGGACGGCCTTAGCAGGCTCACCAAACCCAACACCTTAGCTGCATCTTTAAGGTTATGAGCCTTCCCCATTCTTTTCTAGGAATACCAACCTCTCCCATCACATAACTAGGAGGGGACATTCTAGATAAAGTGGGAGCCTCTATTTCATTTGCTCCCCGCATCTGTTTTACTACAAGCTCACCAGCCCTTCTCCTCCTCTAAACCACATGTTCTGACATACTTCTTTCTTTACTATCCTCTCAGGTAGATTCTCAGCTATGAGCCACCACAAAGCCCTCTATATCCAAATTTAACACCAGCTCACCAATTGTCTTCCAAATCCTGCAGCATATAACCAAAGCTCAACCCACTTTCACCCAAGGTCTCGGAGGATTTAAATTTCTTGGTCTCACTTCATAAGAAATAATCTTCTGTGCCACACTTTTTCCTTATTATCATTCCACACTTGTAACGAAAAAACAACAGAGCCTACTGCTTGATTCGGGATCTCCAATTGATCAACTCATAAGAAGATCCTCTTCATCCTGTAGCACCCAACCCTTAAAATCCCCACTTTATCATCCCCTCAAAATCTTCTAATTTCTCTGTTCTTAACATCAAAAATGCCTTCTTTTCTATTCCTCTGTACTCACAAGTACAGAATATCTTTGCCCTTACTTAGACTGACCCAACACACATATGTTTCTCACCAAACTCACTTGAACAGTCCAAATTCCAAGAGAAATATCCAAGCAGAAGAGGCAGGTAGGGCTGCAAATCTCAGCAACATGGGTCTCCCTCATACACTACAAGACACTCTCATTTTACAATCTATGGCTCTATCACATTCTCCAGATACTCAACATTTATCCTGTCTGCACAAGTTCTTTCACCCTAATAGTCAGGGCTTGTCCACTGTATTAAAGCCTATTTACAGCCTACTTCTGAGGATCTTTCCTATATAAAGTCTACCAATAGTTCATGTAAAGTTTGTCAAATATCTAAGCCAATCTCAGAGCATTACACAGTCTCCCTTTTCAAACTCATCAATCCTGGGGATCCCTCCCTGTATCAGACTGGCAGTTGGACTTGACATCTCTAACATGCCTAATCACAGCCTGTTTGGTGTTATTTTCCCTAAATTAGGGTTAGTACCTGGTGAGGAACACACATGAATCACCATCACTGAATTTATAGCAGCACAGCTGGACAAATAATTAATCCAGGTCATCACCCTTCTGGCAGCCCTGGGATAAATAATTGCACACTGACAATGAAACTTGTGCCAATGAAATACATTTGGCCCTAGAATCAGAACCAGTGAAGGAAACACATCCTTACCCTAAAATTAGAGATAAAATGCTGAAAAGGAACACTGAAAAAACACACTTTGGCCATGAAATAAGAACCACGCCTGACCATAAACCTGTGCAGGAGATCTAGCCTGTCTGAGCTCAGGGATTAAAATATGACCAAACACCATTCTCGAAAACTCCCTGATAAAACTATGCCCTTTAGAATCTCTATATAAACCCTGTATCTGTTCGAATCATGGCTGTCCAGGATGGCTGGGTGTACCCTAGTGCCAAGCCACTCTTCTGGGTTCTTCTTTCCCAATAATGTTGAATGTCATTTCAGTAAAATATTATTTCATCAGAATGGAGTGGAGGAGAAAAGAAACTTTTCCAGGAGCTTGAGCATAACTGAGTTAGGCAAGCGAGCCAACTAGGTTTGTAACACTATGCTATGAAAACCTTTCCCTAGCCAAGTACAGTTGATAAACTCCTCAGGACAAGAGCAGAACTGTAACAATTTCACCAAAGAAGCATGCTCTCACCATAGCAAAGCTGTTATACTAGGGAAAACTTTCCCTGGTCCCAGGGTGTAAGATGTTAGGCTTACTGTGCCCTATGGTAATCCTTGATCCAGACTGGGAGAATACATTTGCATCACAGCTGTAATAGTATTTTGTTGTTCCTGTGTGCCAGAATCCCTGTCCAGCTGACATTTAGTAGAAACAGCACTGACATCCACCCACAAGTTGCCTCTGATTTGCCCATGTGACTGTTGTGTACGAGCACATGAATAAAATAGGGGAATACATGAATAAATAAATAACAACGTCATCATAAACTCGAAAAAAGAATATATAAACCAACAGGTTATGTACCTAAATATGACAATTCTAATTGAAATCACCTGAATTTTCAGAAAGTTCAAAAAAGCATAAAGAAGGCCGTGTTCATGCTCAAGATGAAACATGTCTAAAGAACATAAGGGCAATTCTAATATCAAAATTCAGAAATAAATCATATGAATAAAAGAGCTCTGGTAGTGTGGACAAATGCCTTTAATTCTAGCACTCAAGAGACAGAGACTGGCAAACACTGGTGAACTCGTGGCCTGACTGGTCTACAGAGCAAGTTCCTCAGGAAAGTTCCCAAGGTTCACAGAAAAACCCTGACACAAAAACAAACTAAAAACAAACAAAAGTAAAAAAAAGGATTAAGAAGAAAATACAGGGTAAAGATCCCATAGTTCTAAGAATGTAATTCAGTTATTTTCCAGAAAACAAGTGAAAATTAATATGACTTTGTTATGTTTGACATAACAGTCTTAACACGTAAATTTTCAGGGAACACATCTGGCCGTGTTGAATAATCACTAATCTCAGTACTTGGAAGCCAGAGCCAAGTAGATATCCTTAGGTTTGGAGACAACCTGGTCTACAGATGAAGTGACAAGACTGGCTCTATAGCTACAGAGAGAAAGCTGATAACCAAAACCAGGAGAGAGAGAGAGAGAGAGAGAGAGAGAGAGAGAGAGAGAGAGAGAGAGAGAGAGAGAGAGAGAGAGAGAGAAAGCGTTTGTGTCTTTGTCAGGCCTGACCTATCTAGGTGCTCACAGCTCCCTACATATTTCCACCCAATAGACCCACAGAGGGTCCATTGTAATCCTACAGCAGATGTCATCTGGAAGCTTTGTAGAGAGGGAGAATTGGAAGAGACTAGGCAAGGTTATCTCCAGGAGGCCTGGGCAGTAAATTTCATCTAGCTGTCATCTTAGATGCTATCAACAGTGTGAATGTGGGCCTCTGTATTCTGTTCATAAGAGAAAGGCCCTCTGTTGTATACTGAGAAGAATTGCCCTACTAAATATGTTATATCATCTGGGTCCAGACAGGCATAGCTATCTTGGATGCCATGGATGGTAATGTATATACGAACCATGGAGGAAGACACAGATAGTGGATATAAATATGAAGGCAGACAAAAACCAGGCAAGAGTGAACTGTGTGTTCAGTCTCAGATGTTTGGTGTGGTATGGTGTTTTTACACATAGGTTTTGCCTATGCACACTTGTTTCTTTTACATGTGTCTGGTGCTGTGGAGGAAAAGGATGAAGATACCTTGAGGGCATCTTGTCAGGGCACCTGGAATTTTGTGAAAGTCCCTGTGTAAGGCAGGGCAGGATGTATGCTGTAAGCATCCTGTTGTGACAACCAAGAATATTTTATTTTCCCTGTTTGTCTAGTTTACTTTTCACCAGATTTACTTGAATCTTTTGTGCCTATCCTGACCTACAGATAGATAGATTTCTACATGATATACAGAAAGTCCCACTGTATGAGAGTGTCTTGAGGTCTTCAGAGAAAGCAAAGAGAAGTGTCCTAAGTAGTGTCTGGAGAAGGGTGATGAGGGAAAGGCTGAAGACAGGAGATAGATGTAACAGACCAGAAATTATCTAACAATGTTTGCCTGTTGATGCCTAGTATATTGTTATTTTGGGGACCCTGAGCCAGCCCCTGTTGGGCAAAGTAGCTGGTGAGATGGAATGTTTATTTTTAATGTGCTTATTATTTCCACATCTGGGGAACTTGGCAGTCTGCTTCCTGGGACAAGGTCATGGATATTTCAAGCCCATTGGTTGTTCCTCCTGCAGATTTTGTGGGGTAGCAATCCACCTGAACACTGATAGAGTGGTACCCTGGGAATGGACACCAAGAGTTCTAGTGGCCATTCTCCTTTTTCATCTGTGAATCAGGAAACTGGATCCTACATGAGTACACACATCTGCCTGCAATTTGGGTTAGGTCCATCCCAAATATGATTTAAGATAGATGGGAAGTCAGACTTGAGCATTGGGCCCCATTTAGGTAGGTTGTCCACACCTCTATATCAATTTCATATCTTCCTATTTACTCTTCATTCTTCGATACCACAACCATGCTTCCCTATCAGTGCTGTGTCAGCCTAGCTGTCCATTACTTTGCTGTCAGGCTTCACTGAAAAGTTTCATTTTCCCCAATGTCCAATGAACTACCAAAGAGCAAAGGCCAGTCTCGCATCTGAGGTGATTATTGATGGCCATGGTTAAGAAGATAGCTTCAGAATCTCAGACGTTTGTGGGGAGTGGCATTCAGAATACCTTGGCTGGGCAGCTAGCGGCATCACTCAGGCCCCAGCACCCACATCCATGAGCTTTTTTGCTAAGCTCCTTCCTTATGCTACAGAGTGTTATGAGGTTTCAGTAGGCTTAACTAAGGGTGGTGTGCAGGCTTGCCAGTAAGCCTACCTGTGTTCTCACTTGGAGTCTTCTGAGGGATCATAGAGTCCAAAAACACATTGTTTCAGGGCAGTGAAGTAGATGACTCTGGGAATTCTATTACACCCATCTCTCCATGGCACCTTATCCCTCCACATACCTTTAAGCAGTCAATGTATTCAATTTCTTGACAGCCTTGGTTGTTTGGTGTCTATTTAGAGTACGATGCAAAAGGATTTTGTTAGTTTGTCTGTTTTTTGTTTGTTGTTGTTTTGGAAAGGACTTGAGGGTGTGTACAACAATGCCCTGTGTAAGCTGCCATTCTGTGTTCACTACTGACATCAAACAGAAGGTATTTTCAAATATCTCAGCATATCCTGGTATTTTTTGCCATGGCGGCAGACTGCCTAGGGAGAAGCTATCAGTGCTGGACCCACTGGGTCTAAGCAAGTGTCCTGCATTGTCCTTGGCACAGGAGAGTACTTGGAGGAAGCAGCATTCAGGTGCCCAAGTTTGGGCACCATGGGCTTAATATCTGTGCCCAGGAAATTCTGTCTCCTGGGTCAGAGTGGCCATGTCAGGCAGAATCCGGGGACAAGTCTACAAGGATACTGCATCCTGGCCTACATCTGCCCTGGTGTGTAAAATTTACCACCTCGCTGCCTACAGCTTGTACACAGTACCACCTGCCCCCCATCTTTTACCTGAACATCCTTAGCAGCACCCTCACCTAACTATTGGAAAGCACACATAGTGCCAAGTATTCCTGGCCTACATTCAGGGTCTCCATGCCAGATTTTCATTTTGGACATATTTCTTCCATCCATAACTCCCTGAGTGTGATCCTTTCTCCTCATTTTTCAAGTCTTCTGTCTGGCTTTCCTTTAGTTTCATTTAGACATGGTTTTCTTCTAGATTTAGTTTACAGGTATATATCATTGACTTAGTCCCTTTAGAAATATCTTCTGATCCAGAGAACAACCCTGAACTTTGAAGAGGTCTGGGAGGCACCAACCTTATGCTCATATGTTACCAGGCATGGAGTTCAAGGCAGGACATATGGGTAGAAGCATGCATAGTAGAGTGTGGACTGAAGAGTATCCAAAAGATGCTAAGCAGACCTGTAGGTACCATCCAGGCAAGACCAACATTCCTTGTCTCTACCTCCCCAACAGGCTTCCTCTCTGATGCAGGTCATCCATGCATGTGGCATATCCTGTTTTTTACTAACTACTTTACTTTGCCTTAAACCCAGGAAGAACACCCAAGATCAAAGTTTGAACACCAATTCTGCCTTTCTCTGTCCAGCTATCATCTCAGTTGTTACAATAGTTAGAGAAGTTTCTGAAATTGAATGACTGCACATTCTGGGGTATAAGAACATGTTACATGTAGGGTTTTTTTTTTTTCAGCCACCTGTCGGTCGCGCTAGCCCCAAATAACATGTAGAAACTCTGAATTTGATACTATCCTGTTGGGCAGCCATCAGTGTTGTCTATGGGCTAGGTTTGTCTTAATGATTAACCCATTACCACTTATTTAAGTATTTTTACGTGGTCATCCTATCAGAGAGTGGCTGGCCGGCATCTTGTTTCCTCCATGCTCTACATGCTTACTCCTCCTTACTACTTCCTCTTTCCTCCTTGTTTCGTAGCTCCGCCTATTTTCCTTTTCCATTGGCCACAGTGCTTTATTAATCAACAAGTATGAGAAACATATTTACAGAATAACATGTCCCATCCAGAACACACACACACACACACACACACACACACACACACACACACACAAACACACATATATTCTGCTGCCTGGGATTATTCTCTCTGTGTTTCTTGGACAGGAAGTTTTAAGAGAACACATATTCATTCCAAGACTGCCAATAGGGTTTCCTGTTGTGTCGGTCTGCTAAAGATTGAAAAGGACTGATGAATTGGTATTTATAGGAAGCCTTCCAGTGTGACTTGCTTCAACTCCAGCTAAGGTGTCCAAAATGTTTGCTGTGAATTGTCCTGTGTGTGTGTGTGTGTGTGTGTGTGTGTGTGTGTGTGTGTGTTTGAGTGTATGTGTGTGTGTGTAGTTTCTGCAGTTGTTGCTTGGTGGCTGGGTACAATTTGTGGAAATTGTGTAAAAGTTGGCAGTACTGTATTTACTAGTGGCCAGTCTGGCACATAATACCTGACATATTGCCCCTGGATGACCTCTGAGCACACCCTTAGAAGCCTCAAAACAGATGCCTCCACGAGGCTGTTGAAAAAGCAGAGTTGCAAGAGATTAGACAGGGTTGTCTCCAGGAGACAGTAAGGTGGTCTGCTTCTTGGATGATCTCATCTCTGTGTAGGAGGGCCCCTGTAGTTTTTCCATGTTCATGGGAGAGAATCACAGGCTGTTGGGAACAGAAAAGCATTTCCCTACTAAATATAGATTGTCATCTGAATACAGACAAACATAATTTCACTGGATGCAATGAATGAAAGTGTAAATATGGGCCAGGGGTAGAGAGATACAAACATATAGGATAAGGTTGCTGGAAAACTGGATATATACATGAATAGAGAAAATGAGATGTTGACTGGGTTTTAGGTGTTTTTTTTTTTTTTTTTTGGCACGGCTTTTTAGCATTCAGAATGGTAGGCCAAAACATTCTTTGTGGACAGTTTCTCCTGTTCCATTGATATGATACCCTGGCTGGAAAGCATAAAGGCATCTTGAAAGATTCCTATTTGGACACATGGAATTTTGTGGGGAGTACCTGATGATAATCCCGGATAGATATGTGCTGTAGACAATCTGGTGGAACAATCAAGAATTACTTATTTCCCCTAAGAGTATAGGTTGACTGTCCTCTGTCCACTAAAATCTATTTAGAGACCTCTGAGTCCCTTGTGTTCCTAGACCTGGCTACAGGTAAATGGGCGTCTAAAGAGGATACAGTAAGTTCCATGAATGAGGTTAATTTCAGTACTGTGGAGAACAGGAGTCTCCTTAATGGACCCTACTAGGTGGTATAGGATGTCAGAATGTGGAAAAATACATATTGTGACACTGGGGATACATTTGTTAAGATTTACGAAAGCCAGTCAAGATCAAAATAATAAAGCAGCCATATTGGATATCTTCAGAAGCTAGGTGGTCATAGTCCATAACTTTACTACAAGGACTCAGGATTAAGAATTAGAGGAATCTTTGTAAAATGAAGGCCCCACTGACTTCATGAAATTAATCCAGTCTTAAAGATATAACTCACAATTGGGTCATGGATGTTAAAAAAAAAAAAACCCTCCACATACCGGGAATTTGCTTGTTCTACTCTGAGCACACTGGACCCAACTATCCATTCAGGACAACCCTAAACCCTCACTTCCCTGACATTCGAAAAATATAGATGGCCCTCTGATGGGGGAGAGACCTCCCAGGGTGCTTCGATAATCCAGAATTACAGACCCTGAAATGCTGGCACAGCTTTGTCCACTGGGAGAGTAGGGTAGAAAAAGAGAAACTCAAAATGCATCCACTAGATGAAGAGATGGGAAGACGGTAATACATGAAAACAGCCAACAATAGAAAGACAAGCAGTACAACACCAGAATGTAGGGAATCTAAACAAACTATACCTGAACACCTCAAAGCAGAGAAACCAAAATCAAAAGACAACACATTAAAAAAAAGTTCATAAAAATAATACTTGCCCTCAAAAATGATGTCAGAAAATCCTTTCAAGAAATGAAAGAAAAATAAAACAAAATATTAGAAGAAATGAAAGAAAAGACAACCAAATAAATGAACAAATCTCTTAAAGAAAGTAAGGAAAGAGAAGAAAAAACAATCAAACAGATGAAGAAAACAATTCAAACCATACAAGACATGAAAACTGAAACAGAGACAATAAAAAACACAGATTGATGGAATGCTGGAAATAGAAAAGCTGGGAAAACAATCAGGAATTGCAGATGTAAGCATAACCTACAAACCAGTAAAGATTGAATAGAGAATCCCAGGTACTCAAAATACGCTACAGAAAATAGTTTCATCAATCAAGAAAAATCTTAAATCAAACAAATCCTTAACACAATACATCCAGGAAATATCAGACACCATGAAAAGACAAAACCTAAGAATAATAGGTATAGAAGAAGTGGAAGAAGCCCATGTCAAATGTGCAGAAAACATATTAAACAAAATCATTGAAGAACATTTCCCACTGTGAAGAAGGAAATGCCTATGAAAGTACCAAACACTAAATATATTAGACCGGAAAAATATCCCCTTGCCACATAATAATCAAAACACCTAACATACAGAATATAGAAAGAATATTAAAGGCAGCAAAGGAAAAAGTTCATGTAACATATAAAAGCAGACATATAAAAATTATGCCTGACTTCAGTATGGAAACTCTCAAGGCCTGAAGTTCCTGGATAAATTTCTACAAATTCTAAGAGTTCTGGAATGCCAGCCCAGGCTACTTTACCCAGCAAAACTCTCAATAACTATAGATGGAGAAAACAAGATATTAAATGGCAAAGCCAGCTTTTCACAATATATATCCACAATTCCAGCCCTATAGAAAGATGTGGAAGGAAAATTCCAACCCAAACAAGTTAATTACACTCACATTGACATAGGCAAAAATAATCCCACTTTACTTAAACATCCTTCAAAAAAGGGGGCAGATATAATCATAATACCTCTGCCAAAAACAATTCTAAAACAAAAGAGATATCAATAGTCCTTACTTTTTTTCAGCATTAGTGGTCTTAACTCCCCTGTAAAAAGACAAAGGCTAACACAATGAATATAAGGACAGAATCCTTCCTTATTCTCTATACAGTGGACACACCTAAGCTTCAAATATAGGCAATACCTCATGAGAAAGGGTTTGGAAAACTATATATATATATATATATATAAAATTAAATGTACCCAAGAAGCAAACTGGTGTAGTTATTTTAATTTCTCACGAGTTAGACTTCTAACAAAGATCAATTAAGAAGGTCATTTTATATTTTCAGAGAAGTACAATCATACAAAATCTCAATACTGAACATCTGTAACGAGTATGTTTTCCCTGCTGGTCGGTCCCACCACCATGCCTGCACCAAATAACACACTGAGACTCTGTATTTGGCGAGTTACTATTTTCCTATCGGCAATATCTGTCGTAATGATTAACCCATTTCTATCAATATAAGTATTTCCATGTGGTCTCATCTTACTAGAGAGTAGGCTGGATCTCTGTTTTCTCCGGTCTCTACATGCTGTCCCCTCCTTACTACTTCCACTTACCTCCTTGTCTCCTAGTCCCTCCTATTTTCCTTTCCTATTGGCTAACATTGCTTTATTCATTAACCAATACAAGAAACATATTTACAGAATGTCATCTCTCAACATCTCCTCTTTTCTGTCTAAATTAAAAAGGATTTTAACCTCAACATAGTAAAATATATCACAGAATAGCTATCAAATAAGAATCACAGTTAACAATATTTTTCCATTAACATTTAGTAATGTCATCTTTGTGAATCTAAAATCTCTTATGTAACTTATCTTTAATCCTTACTAAGGAAAACTATAATCATAACTATCTGTCTTCAACTCCTTCAAAGACCACAGAAGGATAATATATAAACTCTAGAAATGACAAAGACAACTTAATACCTGGTCAGTCACCCGAAGTTCTTTTTTAATGTTCCATTTTCAGCCTATATTACAATGTGTGCCCCAAATACAAAGGCACCCACATTCACAAAAGAAACACTACTATAATTAAAAACTCACATATAACCTCACACACTCCCAGTGGGAGACTACAACAATCCACTTTCACCATTAGACAGGACCACCAGATAGAAACTTAACAAAGAAATAAAGGAATAAACAGAGTTATGTCCCAATTTGGTTTAACATGAAACTATAGAATGTACCAACCAAACACAAAAGAATATACCATGCCTCCATCCACATGGAAAACATTCTCTAAAATCAACTAGAAAGTAGGCACAGTCCCCTGTATCTAATCAAACCACCATGCATTAAAGTTGGAATTCAACAGCAAAATGCAGAAAAATTACAAACTCAATTGCACCATTCATGGATCAAGGAAGAAATAAGAAAGAATGTACAGATTTCCTAGATTTCAATGGGAATGAACACCCAACATATCTGAACTAATGGAACAATTTGAATGCAGTGCTATGAGGAAATGTATTGCACTAAGTGCCCATATGAAGATAATGGAGAATATTCACATTAGAGAATTAACAGAACAAATGAAATCCGTAGAACAAAATAAAACAAGCTCATGCTGGAGAAGTAGACACTAGTAAATAATCAACTTGAGGACTGAAATTAATGAGGTAGAAACTAGGAAAATAATAAAATTGTAACAAAGTTGTTTTATCTGAGAAAATCAACAAGACAGACAAACTTTTACCCAATCTAGGCAAACAGCAGTGAGAGAACATGCAAATCAACAATAGCAGAAATGAAAAGGGGGGCATTATAATAGACACTGAGGAAATCCAGAAAAATTTCAGGTCATACATTGAAAACCTGTATTCCACCTCAACCAGCATGGGGGGAGAAGGAGGGGTGGGAGTGTGGTCGGGGTGCATGTGAAGAGGGGAGGGGAAGAAGAAAGGTGAGAGGGAGAAGGAATTGGGATCAATATGTAAATTAAAAATAAAAAAATAAAGAAAAAATATAAAACCTCTACTCCATCAAATTAAAATATTCAAAGGAAATGGACAAATCTCTGGATGATGATCACATAATAAAATTAAATCATGAACAGATAAGCAACTTAAATATATGAAATAAAAGCAGTCATCAAAGCCTCCCAACCAAAAAATCCCAGGGCCAGATGTCTTCAGTGCAGACTTGTACCAGAAATTCAAAGAAGAGCTAATAACAATACTCCTCAGATTTTTCCACACAATAAAAGCAGAAGGCTTATTACCAAATTCTTTTCATGAGGATATTATTCATTGGTACATATGCCACACAAAGACACAACTAAGAAAGAAACCTACAAACAAATACCACTCATGAACATTAATGGAATTATACTCAATAATATACTAACAAAAAGAATCCGAGAACACTTCAGAGAAATTATTCACCGTGAGAAAGTAGGCTTCATCCCAGTGATGCAGGGATGGTTCAACATATGAAAATCTATCAACTGAATATGAAAAAATCATATTTTCATCTCACTAGATGCAGAAAAATCCTTTGACAGATACAAAACATTTTCATGATAAAAGACTTGATGAAATCAGGGATAACAGTAACATACCTAAACATAATAACAGCAATAAACAATAAACCTACCACCAATATCAAGTGAAGCTCCATGATTTCCTCTGAGTATAAAACTGATTGAATTAGGAGTTTCTTTTTCTCAGTCTTTTAATCATATCGTTTTATTTACTTTCACTCTTGTCTGTATAATTTCTGCCTACATTTCATTTTTCGCAGGTGCACCTAGCAAATATTTTATAACATATAGTGAATATATGTCAATATAAAAGGAATATACAGATAACCCGTTTTGTATAGTTTCTAATCTCAGAATCATCAGACCCTGATATTACAACAAACTAAATCAGCATCAAGAAGGAGAAAGAAGATAGTTTCTCCAAGTAGACTTACTATCAACATCCAATATATAAATTAAATGCATTTCAAAAGGACTTCATCTAATTATAGAAGTGATGAGTCTTCATTTAATGAAGATTAATGAAAGGACTCTTGAATGAAAACAATCACAATGCTATTACCTAATTTTAGCCTTTTTGTCAGGAACTAAAAGCGTATATCCGATTGTTTTTATTTGCATTTTTGATGATGCCTAAGTGTGTTGAGCACTTTCTTAAGTGTCTTTCATCCAATTTGGATTCCTCTATTTGGAATTCTCTATTCAGGTTTGTACCCTAGTTTTTCATAGGGTTATTTGTTGTTTTGGTGATTAGTTTCTTGACTTCTTTGTATATTTTGGAGATGGACTCTCTGTGTGACATGAGACACAATTTAATTTGACTTAACCAGATTTTCCCAAAAATATGATGTGATCCATTTGCAGGCTATTTCCTTGGCAATAATGTTCTTTAAGATAAACAACTGTTGCTGTCTCAACTGCAGACCTTCCTGTCTTAACTAGGCTAGCAAGAGATAAACATAGAGACTTCTGAAATTTGCCAAGTCAAAGTACCACAGTTTTTCAAACTTCCCCCTCCTAATATGGTCTGTCAGATACTATAGGCCATAGGCAAATTTGGTTGTCCTTACATTACTGTGACTCCTTGGTTGTATCCCCAGGTAAGCTACTTCTTCTGTCATTTTTTCACCTTTAGAATGTTACCTGGTTGTACTTCCTGATTACCCTAGTAATGTTATTGTCATTCTCAGGAGTTTGATTAATTTGACTAGTAACAGTGAATATCCTCACTTATATTATCAAGAGCATAATATGTATAAGATTTAGATATTCCAGAATAAGAAATATCTTACAGTAATCTCTGCTATATGATATTACACTTGGAAAGGCATTTATGATGTGTTTCTTGATTAATATTGTTCTTGCTTGTTGTAGGTCTGAATTTATATATGTTTGCTTCTTTCATCCTCATGAACTATACTTTATATTTTTTATGTTTGTATATATTTTATTTATCAGGCTTAAAATCCACTTACTTAGACAAAAGGGGGAAATATAGAGGCATCTTGTTTGCCAGTGAACTTTTGGTTTTGCTACACCCTAAGAGCATGGATTCTGCTGTGCAGTTTTGACCCCGTAAATGGAATAGGAGGGACTGCTTCACTTTCTGGATTTGCGGTGAGAGAATCAGATGAGCAGAGACTGCATATTCTGGAGCAGGAAGAACACAGTGGTCTTACACATCATTTGTGTAAGTGCTTCCCTAATAATGCCTGCTTTTATATATGTTGGGTCCTTCTTTCATCCTCAGCCTTAATATAACACAAAAATGTATTCATTTTTTCCAAGATGGTGTTGACACTGTCCAACAAAGCTTTTAAATGATTTCAGATAGAATATGTTGAACAGCTACCAATTTACAGAAAAATCACATTCTACATCAAAATTAGTGTAGTCAAAAATGCTTTAAAATATTGTTCTGTACTGAAAAAAATGGAATGGAGAACTCACACTTTTGTAGATGATATTGAGTCCTTAAGTGCCATAGACAAAACTTTACTTCTTATGGAAAGCAAATTCACCAACATAAGACTTGGAACAAATTCTTCTTCACTGATTATATTAAGTGATAATATGTGCCATCACATTGGTTAACCAAAACTGTTGGAAATGCCCAACACTTTTGCCATAGGCTCATCTGGAAAGTCAACTGCAATGTAGCTGATATTAAAAGTTGTACAATGGCATTTACCATAGGATAGTAAACTAATAAAGTACAACAATGCATCAGTTGACACCTCTTTCTTGAGCCCATGCTATGGGCAGAATGATTTCTATCACAGTTATCAGGCAACAATTATTTTGTATCTGAATGTCACAATCTAATACACCCACTTATGTCCTCACAAAATATTCTTCTGAACTTAGCCAGAAGGAATTTTTTTTTCTCTGACTTCAACAAATTTTACTTCTGCGACTCCAAGTTACCTACTAAGGGTTTAGTCCAGTACACATGTAAGTAAATCAATGATTATTAAATTCCAGTTGGTTTATGATCACATAGATATATTTCTTATGCTATAGTTCTCATAATAGGGACAACCCTAAGTTTCTTTTACATTTTAGGAGCATTTGAGACCTCCCAGTGTTTCTCTGATACATTTTGGGATATTAGATATTGGACTTTTTAGGTTTTGATAAGTTTGCCATATAGGTAAAATTTTATAATAATGGAATAAACGTCCATGTATTAACTGGAGGATGTGTTGTTCATAAACGGAGGGAGCAATATTGTAATCACATAATAATCTAAAAATTATACATAACCCATTTTTCACAAAAAATTGTGTGACCGCAACATCAAGAGTAGATACTAGAATAACATAAACCATTTGAGACCAAGAGAGGAGGGGGTTTAGAGAAGCAAGTAACAGCCAGGCATACTCTATTTGATTCTGTGTACTTGGAATAACTCAGTTCTCTGCTGAATAAGTATAAAGTGGCACAGAGTATTTATTCCCTTCTACAGTAATTCAAATAGACCCCATGCTTTGTATAATTATGCATCACTGCTTAATCTGCCTACCAAATGAACTGGTGGGTAGTTTATGCTTTCTGCTTTCTTTTGGTAAACAATTTTAAAGTTGTCACCTGCATTGGAAACTGCTCTTCACTGTGGGGTATAGGCTTTAAACTCCCAAAGTACCTATGCTTTAAAGACAGAAATCTCACCTCCAATGCATGCTGACATCTAAGGTTTTATAATGGATAGACTCTATATTTCAGCTCTTCACCTGTGTTCTTCAACCAATGATCTGTTTTAAAGTATTCCACATTGTTTCACAGTGAAAAATTCCTTGACAGACAATCTGGAGCTACAAACCCAAGCATGACCAACAGAATACAAACATAGAAGACAGAATCACAGGCTCTGTAGATAAACTAGAGAAAATAGATTCATCGCCCAAATAAAATCCGAAGTCCAACTTATCATAAACACAAAACATCCAGGAAAAATGGGACACTGTGAAAAGGCCAAACCTAAGAATAATAGTCGCAGAAGATGATGAAGAAGCCTCGCTCAAAGGTTCAGAAAACATATTCAACAAAATCAATGAAGAAACCTTCCAATTTGAAGAAGGACACGCCAATGAAAGTTCATTAAGCATACCAAACACCAAATAGACTAGATCCCCCAAAAGTCCCCTCACCACATAATAAAACAACTAAGGTACAGGATAAAGAAAGGATATTAAGGGCACAAATGGAAAAAAGCCAGGCAACATATAAAGCCATATCTATCAAAATTGTAACTAACTTTTCAATGTAAATTTTCAAGGCCAGAAGTTTAAGGACAGAGTTCTACAAATACTAAGAGCACACAGATGACAGGTTAAAATACACAGCAAAGCTCTCAGTCACTATAGATGGATATTTTAAGATATTCAAAGACAAAGACAGTTTTTCATAGTATATATCCACAAATCTATTGCTACAAGAAGGAAGTTAACTACTCACACAAAGACATAGGCAATATACAATACCACTTTTGGAGAACCAAAAAGAAAAAGCAGGAAAAATATGTTCATTAAACCACAACAAACAACAAATCTAGTACAAATAAAAATTAGCAATCAAAGGCTCTTACTTTCCCTGAACAATAATGGTCTCCCACCAGGCTATAAGATGGCCAATGCTAACAGAATGCACAAGAAGAGAGAATCCATCCTTCTGCTGCATACAGAAAGCATGTCTAAGCTTCAAAGACAAACCTCACCTCAGGGTAAAGGTTTGTGAAAATATCTTCCAATCAAATGGACACAAAAAGTTCTAGTTAATCTATTATCTAACACATTAGACTTTATACCAAAATCGATCAAAGGAACAAAGAAGGACATTTCATTTCCATCACTGGAAAAGTCCGTCAAAATGAAGTATCAACTGTGAACATCTATGCTCAAAAAATGAACACAACCCCATTCATAAAATCAATGCTACTAAATTTCAAATCTCACATACAGCCTCAAACACGTATAGTGGGAGACTTCTACACCCCACACCCACCATTATACAGAACCACCAGAAAGAAACTTAAAAAGGAAAAAAAGAACTAATAGAAGTTACATACATATTAGTATTAACAGACATCTATACAATATTCCGTTCAAAGAATATTCAGCTCCACATGGAACCCTCTCTAAAATTGACCACATACTAGGGAACATAACAAGCATCAACAAATCACAAAAAAAAATTCAAGTATTCCCCTGTGTCTTATCGGACCACTGAACTATGTGCAACTGCATCATTCCTGGGTCAAGGAAGAAATAAAGAAGGAAACCAAAGATTTCCTAGAATTCAATTAGAATGAAGACACAACATACATGGAAACTAATGATACAAGGAATCTTCATTGCACCATGTGCCCATATGAAGAAAATGGAGGATATTCAATTATTCAATTGGATAATTAACAGCACAACTGAAAGCCTTAGGACAAAAAGAAACAAACTCCACCTGGAGGAGTAGAAGACGTGAAATAATAAATTTGAGTGCTAAAATCAATAAAGTAGAAACTATGTGAGTATATGAGTGGGTATGGTACTAGAATGAGACAGAATGGTACATCATAATTGTTGCCCGGTAACTCTTGTGGAATTCTGTATTCCCATATCATGGCCTCAAGAAAAGTACCTGACATGCTGCATTATCATTGGATAGTTTACTCTCCCAAGGTAAGTATTCTGTACAGCCTCTAATGACAGCATACCTGAAATTTGATTTGGCAAAGAACAGCTGTACCACAGTCAGGGATGGTGTCCTGCATTTACCAGAATTACACAAGACAAGAGTAGCTAATTTCAGGGAGAAGAATCAGGAAAAAAGGATCAAAGACTTTTCTTTGATGAATGTCCTCCTCTTTAAGAAGTAAAACAATGAATTAAAAAATGAAAAGACTTAAATATATGTATCATGGGGGAAGGGTAGCATTGTAAATTTCCTTCAGCAGTATTTTAATCTGCCTCTTAGACTAGAATGAGGGAAAATGTAGTGAATGTTTATGTCTAATGAGGTAGCAGCCAAATTCATATATTGGCTTACCTCAAAGAACATGGATACACAAAGTCAATACCAACTTTGAAGACTGTACTCATTGTGGCTTTCATAAAACTTGTTGTTCAGATGACAATTTAAGTCCAGTACCATTGTTCATGCCAATCACTGCTGCCTAATGAGAAGTCTTTGGATTTGGCTCGTGGGCAAGTGTCAAGGAGATTTGAGCTGAGAGTTCTAGACTCTCTGACAACTAAGAGGGAGGTTATCTTCAGCTTTCTGTATGTTTGTACCCTCAGGAATGAGGTGATGCAATTTGTACTGGATGAGTGCCCCATTTTGATGTAAATGAAAATCTTACGCAAATTTCAATACCTACACCATTCTAGGGAATCAAGCTTGAAGAAACATTTGTGGTCTTCATTGTCAAAATTTGTT
Source organism: Cricetiscus sungorus (assembly GCA_030556225.1). Taxonomy (NCBI): domain Eukaryota; kingdom Metazoa; phylum Chordata; class Mammalia; order Rodentia; family Cricetidae; genus Cricetiscus; species Cricetiscus sungorus. The sequence continues at coordinate 197,546 of JANBXA010000496.1, read as the reverse complement.
CCTTGCCACATTGGAGTCTTGTGGTAGGCAAATGAATGTGGATTTGAAATGCACAGGACCTGTGAGTGAATAAAAAATGAAGACAGCTTGGCTTTCTATGTAAATACTACATATACATATAATTGTTTAACTGAAAAATCTCTTACATTTCTCTATTTTTCTTCTTAGGGCATGAATTGTAGGCCATCTAAATTTATCTGTAAAGGGTAACAGCAAATCCATGGAGTTTTAAGATCAGTGGAATCAAAGGGATTGCAGCTTCCTAACACATGTGTACCTCTAGAATTCTTGACCAAGTCAAAACAGAAAGCACATTTTCCTATTTCCACTGGAGCCTATGCTTACCATGGAAACAAAATAATAATGGGACAAGAGTCTATGCATGGTGCTGCAAAAAGAGCCACACATGCAATTGCTCACTACCTGTCTTCTTAGCTAAAAGCTGATACTCCAATTCCACTGAGGTGCACTTAGACCCAAAGCTGTTTCTGCGCTATCTTAGGACATCCAGTCATTATGTCCTGAATTCACAATATGACCTGATTGTTCAAGACTCTCCCCATGGAGTTCATGTTAAAATGTTCTTCCTATCAATTCACAGTTATGTTTTTTTAATTTATTTTTAACGCTATAATTATCTTATTTTATTTCACCTCCTTTGCAGCAAATAAAACTTCCCATTTACATTTGCATTTTTCCTCCAGTTTTATACATTTACCATTATAACAATATAAACATGAAGTCAAATATCTGAATGTAGACGTGAACCCTACTCTATCATGTAGCAAATAGTGAATAATGTTGGGAATCTTAGAAACTGTATTGCTAAGAAGAAATAAAGATTAATTACCCAACCTTGTTCCTTGATTTTATATTAAATAATAAAATTTTAAAATTTTTATTCATGTTCTTATTAGGACACCTTAATCTAAGCCTTGATAATTTATGGCCAGTTTATCATGACTTGTTACAAAAACCATTAGATATGTACAAGTATATACCACTGGTTTAATAAATATGATCTATTTGGATATCTATCCAACATCCAATTTTTAATTCCTTGGGACTTTTTGTCTTTAATATTTTCCTATGTCCTCTTACTAATTTTGAGATCTGACTTTTAAATAGCTACATTGTATTTTCTTCTGTACTGCATTTCACTTTTTGGTTTTAAATTTCCTTCAATAGGAGATGTGATTAATAATGTTAATAATGTCATTGCCTGATACTTTCCTGTCATAAAGCATTTCTCCTCGTTTTTTTTAACAATCCCAGTTCCCTCTCTCACCTCCCCCCCCAGAAAACCATCCTGTCTCATTTTCACCCACTTGACACGAAGGGTGAAGCCTTCTAGGAGGAATCAATAAAATCTGTCAAGTCATTTTGAGTAGGGCCTAGGCACTCCCTCCTGTCTCTATGTTAAAGGACTGTTCCTCCATGGGGAATATGCTTCCAAAGTCCTTTTGTACACCAGGGATACTTACTGCTTCCACTATCAGAGGTCCCTTAGAATGCCCAGAACTTCTAACTAAGACCCATGTTCAGGGTGTATGAGTTGGTATACTGCTGGTTTCCCAGCTATCAATCTGGGATCTCATTATTTCCTTCTTGTTCAGGACAGCTGTCTCTGTGGTTTTCTGTAGCACGGTTGTCCACCCTCTCTGCATCTGGATCCCAGTTAAGCTCAGTGTTCAGATGTGGTGTCTGCTGTTTCCCTCACCTACAATAATAGGGCTCTATGCTGCTGGATAAATTAGTTACCAATCTCATTAACAGGGAAGGGCATTTACAGACTATTGCTCAAATTGTTCTTTGGGGTCAGTCTTGTAGGTCTCCAGACATTTCTCTGGAGTCAGTGTTCTCTTCAAACTTATAAAATTTTATGAAATCTATCTCTTGTTATTTCTCTCGTTTATTCTACCCTTGACTCAATCTTCCTAGACCCATGTGATTCCCTTTTCTCCCTTTCTCTTTCTACTAGCTCCCTTTGAGCTCATTCTCAACCTAATAGCAATGTGCTCAAGAGATCTTGTTCCTTTCCCGTTCTTTACCTCAGGCCCCGCCCACTCTCACCGGCCCTGCCCACTCACTCAGACACCGCCACCCCCAGACCCAGCCCTCATCTTGCTGCATCTGCCCCAGCAGTTATTGGAAACATAAAACTATTTACCTTGTGTCATCGGCTATACACTGTAAGCTGACCAACGAGTTTTTGTGGTGGATACTCTATCCCCTCAGACTAAATATCTGAAAGTATCTTCTACATGGTGAGGTTTTCACAGTTTATCTGTCATCATTAGCCTGAACAGGAGAAAAGGAGTTGGGGGGTTGAGATTTCTGATTTGTTTGTGTGCTCTTTCATCTTTTATCTTCTCCAGTAGCAACTTCCCGAATAAGCCTATATGATGCTTTCTAAACTTTTGTATCAATAGTGTCAATACCACTTGGTAAAAGTAAATGCACTGTGCATCACTGTTGTAACTGGTGTTAAGAGAATAGATGAAGATTGTGCAACACTGTCCATGTATTAGTGTTGCTGCAGCATGCTGAGAGGTGTGTGCCTCTAACTCCTGATCCAGTATTAAAGGTTTTGTTTCTTAATCCTCTTGACCTTGTTCTAGAAATACTACATGGTTCAATGCATCCTTCTATTTTATTTTTACAGGCTCTAAACATTCCTATGAGAGCCTTGTTGCTCTTTATTTGGGAATGAGAAACCTATATAAGCTTCAACTCAAACATTTTTCCAGATACTCAAGATTGGGGTCCCAAATCTTGCCTAAACTTCAGAAGATAAGTTCTGGCTGCTTGGGTACATTTGAGAAGCAATTAATTGTAAGCATTTTCCTTATAGAGTGCCCAATGAGTGACCCTGTTTAACAACCAATCAATTTTCTTTCTATTGAAAAGAAAGTGAAATTCAGAAATTTTGTGTGAATACACACATGATTGACTTTAGACATCTCTACAGCACTTGAATGTAAGTGATCCCAATTTCAACTGGTTAGGATCAGGGCTCCTTCTATCTTAGCAGCCCATACTCCTTCAAGGTCTAATTCCCCTAATGAGCTGTGGAACAGCATAAGACTTGGGTAGTTCTAGTGTTTTCTACCTGATATATACAGAATACATATTCTAGATTCTGATATATACAGAATACATATTCTAGATTCATTTGAGACAGTTGTTAGCAGGGATTTAAAACAGGAGTTGCATAAGTGTCTCAATATATGGCTTTGGCTTAGGGAAAGCTTTATTTGCCATTCTCTCTATCCTACCTTTTTCCAATCCATCTCTTTTCTTTTATTCCTTTCTTTTCTTTCCTTTTTACTTAACTATTTGTTTGCAACTATGTTTAGTCCTATACCAGCACTATTTTAGTATGCCTTCTGGAAATATTTTATTTGATAGGTAATTATTTTTTATTTTTGTTTATCCTTCTATGAAACAAGTATTTATTTCATTGATTCTTCTGTAAGATTAATTCATATTTAATTTTATGATTATTGTCTCAATATTCTCTGTTGTTGTAGGGGTTAAGGCTTAGGACCAATTAAATTTTGATCTTATCATAACAAGCACCACAGACACAAACACTTCACTACACACACACACACACACACACACACACAGAGAGAGAGAGAGAGAGAGAGAGAGAGAGAGAGAGAGAGAGAGAGAGAGAGAGAGAGAGAGATTGAACCAACCAATCATTGTAGCCACCTGACCTGGAGATAAAAGATATAGCCCTATAAGAATTCCCGTACATACCAACTTATCTCTCCTTTTTAACCCTGGGATGACCAACATAACTTTTACTGTTAACTTTCTGAGACTGTTTTGGGATCTCAGAGAACTAGATTCATTTCCAGTAAACACACAGAGCATTAACCCAGACACCTAGACAACCACACACAGGCACACACACACACACACACACACACACACACACACACACACACACACACACAAATAAATACTCAGAGAGAGAGGAGAGAGAGAGAGAGAGAGAGAGAGAGAGAGAGAGAGAGAGATGTTCTAGGGCTCCAGATAGTTCCTTGTGTTGATTTTAGAAACTTCTCTAAGTATTTTAATAGCTGAGATTATACCTGGAATGTCAGAGTAAGACAATTGCCTTTTTGACAATTGACAGTCAGATTTCTCCCTGTGTTTAAGGCGATAGGAGCTAGTTAGGAAATCAAAGGACTATGCACACAGCATGAGTGCTCTGCTTTACATAGAGGAAACCTGTCAGGGGTGGTGGCAACAGTGACACCTGGCCTGACATGGATGGTAACTACAGGACTGCCAGGCCTCAATCAGTTCACATGGAACTCTGGTAATTTCTATTTGGATTAACACTGAGCCACCAAACTGGCTCTTGGGACCTTACCCATAAGGAATACAAAACAAGCTTGCATATGATAATGAGGTTGGTGTCTAACAGACACCTTGTAGGGTTCTGGGGATGTAGATCAAGACCAAAATCTTTTTTTAACAGGTCTCAGTTGCTGAATTCCCTCTGCAGCACAGCTCAAGAAGAATGCAATGCCTAAGAAAAACAAAAAGAAAGCCAGATAGGAGGCTGGCAGATGAAAATGACAAAGGATGGTAATAAAGGAGTTAATAGTGTGGCAGATATTTAAACACAATATCTGCATGGTGCTGAGACCCTGAGAATAGGTGAGAGATGCTCTGCAGTGTGTATGTTTTCCAGAATTGAGCTGAGCTCTGGGTGCTGCTGAGAAAGCTTCAGCAAAACCATGGTATTTCCCCAGGTGGCCTTGTGCTGTATACAATATGGAGGCTGGAAAATTCCCCATGTGAAGCCAGAAACATTTCAGGATGTAGAATCCCAGCAGATATTTCCCTTGATCCCGCCAGACAAGGCAGGCCCAGGACCCAGGAGACTAATTTTCCTGTGTCCCAGCAATGCAAATTGAAGACACCCAGCCTGCTTCACCAGGACACTGAAACTCGCAGACTCCCTGGGGTCAAAGATACTGCAGAAGATGCACTTATGTCCTGTAGAGCTAACACTGGCATCCTGTAGCCTTGTCCAGACATAATATGCTAGAAGGAAACAAAACCATTCTAATTGACAGCAGTAGTGCACTGAGAATGCCAACTACCAAGATCATGTGTAGAGTCTGTCAGTACATTCCAAAGCAACAAAACCCCGAATAAGCTAGTATTATGCTCCAAAATAGCCACCAACCATTGTGGCTGTAGATGGGTCCTAGATCTGATGTAAGGAATGAATCAAAAAGGATGTGGATGATGCAAAGTGGAGGGGCAAAATGTGGCTCACTGACATCATGGGGTCCTCCATTGCACTGCTTCTGGACACACTTCTTTGGAACATGTCATTCCAGGGAATGCCACTTGGGAGGGCACAGGGAGGCTCACAGTCAAGCCTGCACCAGACTTGAAGGAAGCCTACAGGATCCTTATGCAAATTTAGACCACAGTGAATGAGACTACCAAACTCAGGGACCTGGATTCCAGGGGCTGAGTGCTGTTCTCACTGCCAAACCAGGTTATTTTGAAAGTGACCTCCCACTTCATTCATAGATCTAACAGCTATCACATTGACTATAGAGACCCAGGTGACTACCCCAGCTACTACACCAGGCTTGTGTATGCTTGCATCCTGCACCCTCAGTCAAACCAAAGTTTCTGTTCAAAGCAACCAGACAAGAAGCAGCTTTCCATGCTGACCAAGGACTGTTAAGGCAGCAGTATTGTGGTGTCTCAAAGAACAGGGGACAAGGGAAGAGGGGCAGAAAACAGAGGGGTTAGTTTCACTCAACTAAACCCAGCACTGACTTTCCACCTGGCAGAAGTATGGGCTGGACACAGGGTGAAGGGCATGGTAATGTGTTCACTTGGAAGGGATCCAGCTTTTCAGGACAGTGGTGCCATGAGCCACATATTCTGATTAGAAAGGAATAGGCTTCAGGAAACCTTGGCCTTCATGCACATAATGCCCTTCCTTCTGGGTTCAGTTCGATGCTGCCACAGGTTATTTGCAGCAGTGGCCACTGTGTGTCCTGGGATATTGGAAATCCATGATTTGGGGTTAACAGTTCCTGGAAAGTTTAAACAATCCGACAAAATTATGCCCTTTCATATGAGTCCCTGGGCCTGGGCCCATACCCTAACTATCTAAATAGGTATTACCATGAAACCAATTTGAGCTATCCCCAGCTGTATCATATGTGGACCAAAAAAGATCCCCATCACAGATATCGAGGTTCAACTTTCAAGTTGCATATTAAAGAAACAAAATATTCAAGGCACTATATCTTACTTATGCTCAGATGAAATGGCAGTCCTGTCTCCTGGGATCCTCAGCAGAAAGAGGCTATCATATTCCATCTCTTCTTCCTTATATATCTTTCTCCACTTATTCATATCACACCCATGTACACTTCACTAGTTCTTGGATTATAGGAATGAGATCAATAGTGCAGAGATCACATTTATGAGATGTGTTTCTAGAACAATATCTCAGAGTCAGTGTGACCTTGAAATAACAGAGGTCCATCATAATATTGAGTTCTGGGACTAAAGGTATGTACCACCACCACATCGAATCTAAAGAAAAGAGTATGGATGACTTGCAATATTGATTTCCATTGTCTTTCATAAATTATAAAAGTATATCTCAACAACCACAATGTCTCTAACATCAAAATTCTTCTACCTTCTATCCCTATCAGGCCCCACTCAAGCAATTCCTATTTCTCAAAAGTCTTCAATTTCCCCTCAGATATAGAAATTTCTGTATCAAATGTGGACATGTGTCTACCTATTGCCAGGTCTAGCATGCAGGGGATTCAGAGATCTCTGAAGATATTTGAGTGAACATTGTAAGGCATTCTACATATTGAGAATAAGCAGTACCAGCTCATCATACCAGGAGGCTTAAAGCACATACACACTCCCATTATCCTCAGGGTCTTCTGACCATATTCCATGTAGTCTCACAGGAAACCCACAAGTTTACTTCATATTTCCCTACAGCACCCCAGAGACATTGAACAGAAACAAGTGTGCATAGACAGAAAGGGACAACATGCACAAATACCATCCCACATAAAATCAACTAAATTGTATAATCTAACTTTGTTTAACCATGTATCTATCTGTCTTCCTAAAGATCTACCTCCTCCTCTGTCTCTATCTCCCTCTATCCCTGGCTTCCACTCATGTGTCAGTCCTCTGAATGAGATCACAGGGAGACTCACAGGCATGCCTGTAAGAGACCCTAAGTGAAGTCTACAGTAACCTAATACAAATATGGACCATAGAGGAGAAGCCCCAGGACCAAACTCACGGACTCTTGAACCAGGGATGACTGTTGCACTCTATGTGCACAGCCCTGCCATTCTGAAGGTATATATAGCACAAATGACCCATTTTGACCAAGTAATGTAAACACCATATGGAGATTCTTCTATGCCAATTATCATTTTATGTATTATATTGGTGCTGTTTGGAGCAGACATGTCTCACTGTCATGAAAATTCTCAGGTTATTAAACATCTTGAATGCCATATTCTGGAGTTCTTTGAATTGTTTGAAGGTCATCTTTCCATCTAAATATACCTGTTTAACCATGAAAGCATGCCTGATATGACTACATGTTTGATTACTAAAGATGAGTAACTACTCACCTGCATTTCTTAATTATACATTCACATTTAAATATGATGCATAAGTGAAATAACTTCAACAAGAATAGAAACATCCAGGAAAAGAAAAAAACTTTACTATACTATAGCCCATACTATACTATACTATACTATACTATACTATACTATACTATACTATAGCCCATACCAATGCAAAATATTTATAGTTAATGTTTCTTTTTACCTTACATTCTGCATAAATTATGGCAAACATCCATAACCATCAAATATCTATAAACCACCCATCCTAGTCTTATGAATATGGATGCTTTATTCTCTAGACTTCTTCCTTTTGTCTGTGGGAAAAGGTATCTTCTTGAGATGCTTCTGATTTTTTTACAGTCATTTTTCAGGAGTCCAGAGAAAGCTATTTGTTCTTGTTGCATGGAAGTTCTGTGGACATGGGTGTTTCTTAGCATGACTGTCAGTTTTGTGTCCAATGTGGTGTGTGTGTGTGTGTGTGTGTGTGTGTGTGTGTGTGTTTATTTCTCTTTGTGCCTTTTTTCATTGCTATAATTATTTGCTGACCTATTTCTCCCCATATTTGCACCTGCACCATTTGACCAAGCTGTGCTAAAGTTAAGAGAACAAACAGAATCTTATTTTCATTTCAGTAAAAAGGAATGGATTAAGGTAGAGGCCAATAATTGTATTTTTATCCTGGAAATGAGAATATTGGAGCTTAGGAAATACGACTGAATACTCATCAATGCAGTTGAACGCATAATGATGCTTTCAGTTTCATGTGTATATCACTATAGTTATGTTGTTGTTTGATAGACTTGAAAATAAGTATAACTCAAAATAGAGCCTTGCATTTTTGGGAGAAAATCAGTGAGGCAATAAGGTTAGTCCATTAGTGGGTGTGCCTTTAAGCAAGTGGGAGGTGTACTAGAATGGGACAGAATGTTGGATCATAATGTTGCCTGGCAACGCTGCTGGATTCTATATTCTTGTATCACGGTCCAAGAATCAGAGAGCAACTTAGATTGGATTTTTACTCTCCCAAGATAAGTACCTAATAAACCTTTTAAGGACAGCATTTGTGGAAATTGATTCTCCTAACCAAGTCATAGCCCTGGAAGTTGGGCTACAGCTATTAATATTACTCAATTCAAGATTACCTGATATCAGGAATTATAGTCTGTGGAGAATCAGTTCAAAGACTTTTGTAGACGAATGTCATCTTCAATAAGAAGTACAACTGTGGATTAAAAAGTCTCACAATTATTCAACAAAAGGTGACTTTTTCATTGTTCACTTCTTTCAGGAAGATACTGATCCATTTATTAGAATGGAATGAGGGATAATTGGATAGCCGATCATCTCTAATGAGGCAGCTGCCCAAATTCACCTATCTGATGTCCTCTTAAACCCTGAATACAAAATGACATTTAATCATTTAAACATCTTACTACTCTAATATGATTAAATAATCAGATTGGCAACATTATGTAGTAGCCAAGTAGGAGACAATATGTGGGTTCTGAGTGTCATCCACTGATTATATAATTATTTAATTATTAAAACAGGACATTAGATAATTGGTGATCAGTGGATTTCTGCACCATATTGTGGGTGTCATATATGCAAAACTATCTAATTATTATGTCATTGTATTATTTAAATCAGTGCTGAAAAAATTGTGAGTCTGGTTTGCAGCCACCTTGGGGAAGTAGATGATGCGGTATCTCATTTGTTTGATTATTTAGTTTTACTAAACAATGATTATGTCATCCACAATACCTGACGTTTGGTGCCAACATGCGGGATCAAGTATTCCAGGTAATCTAATTTCATAATTAAATTATTTAAATTGATGATAGGTGTTAATATGCAAGATCATCTATATTTTCATATAATTATTTAAATAAATGATCCTCTATTCCATGAAGAGTCCAGTTAAGCTCCATCTTGCTGAGTTAATTATGCAATATCTTTACTTTTTTGATTGTTTTTTTTATTTTAAAGACAATTTTATTTTTACCTCAAATAAGGTTACTCACCTCCATCATTCACATTGCTCAGAGATTTATTAATAATTATCTTTTGGTCAGAGAAATGCTCTGAGCATAAAAATTAATTGTGAGTTGTATATCTGTCACTTACCACTTTCCAAACTTTTCTTTTTTTATTGTACATATGGATCACTGTTCCTTCTCCCTCTCTTTGTCCTTCCCTCTCTCCCCCACTCCAATGCACCACCGTCCACTCTCCCCCCTCCATCCCCCTCTACTCCACATGTAGTGTGAAACTTTCAGGAAGACTCAACTAAATCTGTTAAATCATTTGGAGTAGGAACTACGCCCTCCCTACTGCCTCTAGGTTAAGGGAGTATCCCTCCATGGGGAATTGCTCCCAATGTTCATGCATGCCACAGGGATACATCCCACTTCCACTGTCAGAGGTCTCTTAGACCATACAGGCCTTCTAAATGAGACCCATATTCACAGGGTCTGAGTCAGTCCAATGCTGGGTACCCAGCTTTCCATCTGGGGGCCCATTAGCTTCTCCCTTTTCAGGTCAGCTGTTGCTGTGAGTTTCTGTAGCCTGTTCGGTTCATCCCTCTCTGAATCTGTATTTCAGTTCCACTCAGTGTTTAGCTGTTGGTGTCTGCTCTGCTTCCATCAGCCACTAGATTATGGCTATGTGACTATGTATAAGTTAGTCATCAAACTCATTATCAGGGAAGGAAATTTATGGTAGCCTTTTGACTCTTGCTCAAATTGTTAGTTGGGATCAGTCATGTAGGTCTCTGGACATTTATCAAGAGTCAGTTTTATCTTCAAACTTTTTGTGCTCTCTCTCTCTCTCTCTCTCTCTCTCTCTCTCTCTCTCTCTCTCTCTCTCTCTCTCTCTCTCTCTCATTTATCCCGTCCATGACTCAATCTTCCTTGTCCAACATGCTTTGCTCTCCACCCCTTCTCTTTCTTCTACCACCCTCTCTAATCAATCCCCCACTCCCAATATGCTCAGAATATCATGTCACTTTCCTCTTCTGTGATGGAACTTGTAGAAATCTGGATACACTGGTGATCCTTTACTCTAAGTCTAAAAATTATATATGAGTGAGAACATCCCACGTTTCTCTTCTCGTGACTGGGTTACCTCATTCAGGATGGTTTCTTCAAGCTCCATCCACTTTCCATCGACTTTCAAGATTCCATCTTTCTTTTTCCACAGAGTAGTATATCATTTTGTAAATATGGCACATCTTCTTTATTCATTCTTCAATTGAGAGGAATCTAGGTTGTTTCCATGTTCTTGGTATTGCAAATAATGCTGCTATGAACATAGCTGAGCATGTCTTTGTTGCATGGATGTGGATCATTCGGGTGCATGTCTAAGAGAGGGATTGCCAGTTACTGTAGTAAACTGATTCCCATTTTACTGAGGAATTGCCATACTGATCTCCAAAATGGTTGTTCAAGTTTGCACTCTTACTAGCAGTGTAGGTGTGTTCCCTTTCTCCACATCCTCTCCAGCATGAGTTGTCATTGATGTTCCTAATTTTTGCCATTCTGGCAGGAGAAAGATGGTATCTCACAGAGGTTTTGATTTGCATTTCCCTGGTAGCTAAGGATGTTAAGAATGTTCTTAAGTGTCTGTCAGTGATTTTGATTTCTTATTCTGAGAATTCTCTTTTCAGTACTGTACCCCATTATTTAATAGTGTTATATTTTTTTAATAGTTTCTTGAGTTCTTTATATATTTTTGAGATCCGGCCTCTGTCAGATGTAGGACTGGTGAAGATCTTTTTTCATTCTTTGGGCTGTTGGGTCTTGTATCTTTCCTTGGCCTTGGATAGCTTCTCAATTCGAGGAGTTCCCATTTATCAATTTTCAATCTCAGTATCTGTCCTAATTGAGATATGTTCAGGAAGAAGTCTCCTGTAACAATTTGTTCAAGGGTACTAAACAAATACTGTTCTAAGAGGCTCAGTGTGGCTGAATTTATGTTGAGGTGTTTGAACCATTTGGACTTGAGTTTTGTGTATGGTGATAGACATGTGTCTATCTGCAGTCTTCTACACACCATCATCTAGTCGTTCCAGTACCAGTTGTTGAAGATGCTTTCCTCCTCCCATTGTATACTTTTAGCTGTTTTGTCAAAAATCAGGTATTCGTAGGTGCATAGGTTAATATCAGGATGTTCTATTAGATTCCATTTGTCTACTTGTCTTTCCTTGTTCGAATCCTAGGCTGTTTTCAGTAAAATCGCCCTATAGTACATCTTAAAGTTGGGGCAGGTGATGCTTCCTGAAGTTCCTTTATTACAGAGGGATGTTTTGGCTATCCTGGGTTTTTTTCATTTTTTTGTATTTAGTTGATTATTATCATTTTATGGTCAGTGAAGTATTGTGGTGGGATTTATAGGTGATTGAATTGAATCTGTAGATTGCTATTAGCAAGATTGCCATTTTTCCTGTTTATGCTACCTATCCAAGAGCATGGGTGATCTGTTCATTTTCTGGTATCTTCTTTATTTTTTTGTTAAAATACACTAAGTTCTTGCTATATAGTTCCCTCACTTGTTTGGTCAGCTTTAACCCAAGGTACTTTATTTTGTTAGTGGCTATTTTAAAGGGTAATGTTTCTGTGATTTCTTTCTCAGCCCCATTTTCATCTGAATAAAATAAGGCTATTCATTTTTTTTGAGTTTATTATCAGCAAACCCTGCTAATTTGCTGCCTTTCAATTTGGATCTCCTTTTGTTGTCTTATAGCTTTAGCTAGAACTCAAGTAGAATATTGAAGAGATATGGAGAGAGAGTACAGCCTTTTCTTGTTCCTGATTTTAGAAGAATCGCCTTAAGCTTCTGTCCGTTGGTTGTTGGTTTACTGTATATTGCTTTTATTATGTTTAGGAATGTTCCTGTTATCCCTGATGTCTCCACGAGCTTGGTCATGAAAGAGTGTTGAAATTTACCAAAGGCTTTTTCAGCATCTATGAAGATGATCATATATTTTTTTTCTTTTTCAATTTGTTTATATGGTGGATTACTTTGATAAATTTCTGTATGTTAAACCACCCCCTTCATCCCAGGGATGAAGCCTACTTCGTTATGGTGGATGATTTCTCTGATTTATTCTTGGATTTGCTTTGCCAGTATTTTATTGAGTAGTTTTGCATCAATGTTTGAACTGCAACTGTTTGAATTGTTTGCTTCATCTGTTTGTTTTTTTCTTGGCGTTTCTTAATTCTTTAAAAAAATATTAATTTTTGCATTTTTGCTAGTCTTCACTTTTATTTATTCCAGTAATTTTTAAAAATTATTCTTCCATTATTTAAGAGTTTTTCTCATATCCACTGTGATGGCCTCTATCGTTTTTATGAAGTTATTTTTAACTCATTCTGTTCTAGTTCATCTGCTGTGTTGTGTCCAGGTGTTGTTTGGGTAGATTTCCTAGATTCTTATGGTGTCATTCTTGTCTTTCTGTTGTTTGGTGTCTTCTTGTATTGCCATTTATCCATCACTCCTTCCAGTTGTTGAATGTGGAATTTCTCTCTTTCTACCCTAGTTTCCCAGTGGGCGTAGGTGTGCCTCTATTTAAATGTCTGTAAATCTGGATAATCCTAGCTCTCTTAGAGGTTTCTCCTCCAACAGATGGCCATCTGTGTAGTCCGAAGATTAGGAAAGTGAGCCCTTATGTTTATCCTGTATGGATAGGTGGGCTCTTTGTACTCAGAGCAGACCCAGCAACATCCAGGCAGGTCAAGGGGTTGTTGAACATGTACCCTGGCCCAATCCTAATATATTTCTTTTAAGACTTGATCAATTTCATGCAGTCTATGTGGCTTACTCCTTACAAAGTTTCCTCTACTTCTTAATCCGGATTCCTTTTATTAAAGATTTGGACTACAAATACATAGCTTCTAAAGATATCCAGTTTGGCTCCTTTGCTATATTGATCTCAACTGACTTTCATAAACCTTTATCAATACATCACCAGTGTCACAATATGTCTTCTACCACATCCTGACATTTTTCACCTCCTGGTATGGTCCATTTAGGAAAATGATATTTCCCACAGTCCTGAAATTACCTTCAGACATGGAACTTAATTCTTGGGTTACCTGCATTAGAAATGAAGCCTATTAGGGGTTAGGGACAAGGATTCCCGAACTGGTCTGCATGTTACCTACAGATCTGCCTGGGATCTTTGGATATTCTTCAGTCCATACTCTACTCCAGATGCTTCAACTCAGATTCCCTGCCTTGAACTCTATGCCAGTTTGAATATGATCATGAGGCTAGTGCCTCCCAGACCACTTCAAAAGTTCAGGTATTGTCCTCTGGATCAGAAAATTTTTCTAAGGATTCCCAGTCACTGAAATATACCTGTATCCTATAACTAGCAAAAAAACATGTCTAAGAGAAACTAAAGGAAATCCAGACACAAGACTTTTAAAATGGGAAGAAATGATGGCATTCAATGAGTTATGAATGCAAGAAAATGACAATCTGGCCTTGAGACACTGACTGTAGGCCGGAGATACTGGGGACTTCGTTGTTTCCAAAACTTTGTTGTGGGTGAAGCTGGGCATGTTCAGGAACAAATGGGGTCCAGGTGGTAATGTGCACAAGCTGCAGGCAGTGGGATGAGCAATTACACACTCCAGGCCAGATGTAGTCCAGGATGCAGTATCCTTGTAGACTTGTACACTGACCCTGCATGACATGGGCACTCTGGACCAAGCAGACTGACTTACCTGGGTATAGAAAGCTAAGCCATGTTGCCTGGACTGTGGCACTAGGACCAAGTTTCTTCCAAGTTATCTCCTGTGCAAAGAAGAATGCAGGAAACCTGCTTAGGACTTTAGGTCCAGCACTGAGAGCTCCTTCCTAGGCAGCGTGCAGCCATGCCAAAGAAATACCGAGATATGATTTCATTTTCTGCAAATACATTCTGTTTGAGGGCCTTAGTGCACCCAGAGTGGCAACTTACTCAGGATATTGTTGTACACTCACTCAACTCTTTCCAAAAAAATAAACAAACAAAAACAGACACACTTGCAAATTCCTTTTGCATCATACTCCAAAATAGCCAACAAAGGACCAAGGAAATCCACAAATGGAACACTTGTATTGCTGCAAGGGCTGAATTCCAAGAGGTGTGGAGAGACAGGGTGTGGAAGAGTGATGGGGAACACAGAACTCACAGGGTCATCTTCTTCACTGCTCTGAAACTATTTGTTTTTGGACCCTGCCATCCCTCAGTAGACCCCAAGAGGGAACACAGGTAGGCTTACTGGCAAGCCTTCATACCACCCTCAGTGAGACTACAGAAACATCATGCCAGTCGGTAGCATAAGGGAAGGGCTTAACAACCAATCTCCTTGACATGGGTATTGGCCTGAGTGATGCCCCTAGCTGGGCATCCAAGTTATTCTGAAGGTCACTCCCCATAAACATCTGAAATTCATAATCTATCTACTTAACCATGGCCATCCATAATCACCTCAGCTGCCAGGCTGGCCTTTGGTCAGCTAGATAATTGCACACTGCAGAAAACCAAAGCATAGTCAAGCATTACAGCAAAAATGGATTACCATGTTCAGGTGAAATGCTATCACCACATAATCTGAAGCAGGAACCATCAGTTGCTTAGATCAACCTTGATATTTTCCCAGAAAGCAAGCTGCCCAGTTCCCTAGATGTGGTCACAAGGACACATTAAATGAATAAACATTCCATCCCACCTTCCTCCTTGCCTACTAAAGGCTGTCTCAGAGTACCCTACCTAACCTCATCCTAAAAATCACCAGACACCCATTTTTAGATATTTTCAGGTCTGTTATAATCTACCTCCTGTCCGAGCCTTCCAATCGACACCTTTCAGCAGACACTACATAGGAAACTTCTCTTTCCTTTCTCCCAAGTCCACAAGGCACACTCACACATAGGACTTCCTGGATCTGTGTTTACTGTCATAGGCACAAGAGATTCAAGTGGTCTGAGGTAAGGCATGCTACACATATATAGGGAAATTATACAACTCTCTGATGTCACAACAGGGTGCTTACAGAATATATCCTACCTTGTATTTTACAGGGCCTTCTCACAAAATTCCAAGTGTCCCCACAGGATGCTCTTTAGGTCCCTTCACCCTTTACCTACAGGGCACCAGGTACATATAAAAGAATCAAGTGTCCATAGACAAAATGGGACAACTCATCAACCTGCATGTAAAAGACCACCCCACACCAGAACACCTGAGCCTGCATACACAGACCTCTTTTACCTTTTATCTGTCAACCTTCATAGCTACCTCCTTCACTATCGGTGTCTCCCTCCCTGGCTCCTATATATATTCCCACCCATGGTATCCGGGACAGCTAGCCCAGTCTGGACCCATATGATATACCATAATTTATAGGGAAATGCTTTTCAATACACAAAAGAGACCCAGTCTCATATAAACACCGGTACAGAGTACAGAGCCCCTTCTTCACACTCTCGATATCTTCTAAGAAGACTGCTAGCTGAAGACCACTGCGCTAGCCTCCTGATGACTACCTTGTATAATGTATTCCAATTCTCCCACTCTACAGATGTTCCTGAGACATCAACAGTATGATTACTAAAGGCCCTCTGTAGCTACATTTGGAGGAGCTATGTGGGGAGCTATGAGTTCCTAGAATTTCTAGGCATGACACAGAAACAAGGCCTCTCTCTCTCTCTCTCTCTCTCTCTCTCTCTCTCTCTCTCTCTCTTACTCATGGGAGGGCATATTCCCCAAATGGGAGGTAAAGTCAAGAAATGGCCAGAATCCCACCTGGAGGAAGCATCATGGCATGACCAAGACAAGTGTGGAGTGTAGCAACCTCAAGGGGTACTTGCAGCTCTTCATCCACATCCCTGATTCACTGCCCTTTACTATGAGAAGGACAAGCAGCAGCACCGGAGGCAAAGGAAGCATCATAGTGATTGCCAAGGCAGAATTTCTGGGGATGACATCACAGAGAGTAAGGAGTTGCCTCTGCAGGTGACCATCACTGCTGCCAAAGCCCCTGCTGCTGTGGACCCAGTCACCACAGCAGCCTCATCATGACTGCAGTTACTTGTTGTATTGTCATGAAATCCACCCAATAGAGTTCATTAGACAAGATCTTCTGATCATCTGATTACTAAATTATTGAATATTTAAAATTGGTGATGACTGTGCCTTCATGGCTCCATTCTGGTGCATACTCTCATGATCTGATGATGTGAAAACTTCCAGTTTTTTTAAATTACTTAATCAATTAATTATTGAAACAGAGGGAGCAATATTGTATAACATAATAATCTAAAAATTATATATAACCCATTTTCCACAAAAAAAATGGGTGACCTCAACATCAAGAGTAGATACTAGAATAATCTAGACCATTTGAGACTCCAGAGAGGAGGGGGTTTAGAGAAGCAAGTAATAGCCAGGCATACTCTATTTGATCCTGTGTACTCGGAATAACTCAGTTCTCTGCTGAATATGTATAAAGTGGTACAGAGTATTTCTTCCCTTGTACAGTAATTCAAATAGACCCCTTGTTTGGTATAATTATGCATCACTGCTTAATCTGCCTACCAAAAGAACTGGTGGGTAGTTTATGCTTTCTGCTTTCTTTTGGTAAACAATTTTAAAGTTGTCACCTGCATTGGAAACTGCTCTTCACTGTGGTGTATAGGCTTTAAACTTCCAATGCACCATAGGCTTTAAAAACAGAAACCTCACCTCCAATGCATGCTGACATCTAAGGTTTTATAATGGATAGACCTATATTTCAGCTCTTCACCTGTGTTCTTCAACCAATGATCTCTTTTAAGGTAGTCCACATTCTTTGCACAGTGAAAAATTCCTTGACAGACGATCTGGAGCTATAAACCCAAGCATGACCAACAGAATACAAAGATGGAAGACACAATCTCAGGCTCTTAAGATAAACTAGAGAAAATAGATTCATCAACCAAATAAAATCTTAAGTCCAACAAATCATAAACACAAAAATCCAGGAAAAAATGGGACACTGTGAAAAGGCCAAACCTAAGAATAAGTCGAAGACGATGATGAAGAAGCCCTGCTCAAAGGTTCAGAAAACATATTCAACAAAAAAAAACATGAAGAAAACATTCAATTTGAAGAAGAAGACGCCAATTAAAGTTCATTAAGCATACCAAACACCAAATAGACTGGACCCCCCAAAAGTCCCCTCACCACATAATAAAACAACTAAGATACAGGATAAAGAAAGGATATTAAGGGCACCAAAGGAAAAAAGCCAGACAACATATAAGGCCAGATCTTTCAAAATTGAAACTTACTATCAATGTAAATTCTCAAGGCCAGAAGTTTCAAGACACATTTTCTACAAATACTATGAGCACACGGATGACAGTCCAGGTTAAAATACCCAGCAAAGCTCTCAGTCATTATAGATGGATATCCTCTCTTTATGCAATTACTTAATTATTAAAATAGGATATTAGGTAACAGATGATAAGTGGATTTTTACACCTTTTTGGAGATAATTGTGGCACATCATTTCATTATAATTATTTAAATCAATGATGGTATCATTTTCTTACCTCCCCATGGGTGAATTATGAAATGCTGTCTCATTACTCATTCACTATATTGTTAAAATCTATGATTAAATAATCAATGATCTCTTGAGTTTTTCCAAGTCTTGTAGAAGTCAAGTATAAAATACATTCAAATAATTCAAATTTTTAATCATTTATTTATTAAAATCTATCATTATTCAGTGATCACTGGAGTTTGAGCCTCTTTGTAAGAGTCAAATGTGCCAGACCATCAAATCATCTGAAGTTATACTGATTTACCTATGAAATTAGTCATTAAATAATCAAATATCACTACAATTTGTTTCTAACTTGTTTGATCAACTATGCCATATCATATCATTATGTAACTAAATTATTCAAAACGATGATAACATTATGGACCATTAGTATAATTTGAAGTCAGATTTTGGGAGTTGGTGATGTGACATCATATCACTATTTGGTTAATTAGTCATTTAAATAGATCATTACATCAGCCATGATACTTTGAGTTTGGTGCCACCTTGCTGAAGTTTACATACAAGGTTATTTAATAATTTTCATTTGATTGTTTAAATCAATCATTATTCCAGGAAGAGTTCAGTCTGATTTCACTATTTGGGATTTAAGTATGCAAAACCATCTCATTATTCAATTATTTTATCATCATATATTAATCATATAATTAATTAATGATGATGTTGTCCTTCTTGACTGGAGTCTGGCCAGGCTTCCCTGGAAGTTAATTGTGTGTCATTATTTAATAATAAATATATTACTTCTTTGACAATCACTGGAGTTTGGTTCCATCTTATGGGCATTAAATATGCAAGACAATCCAATTATTTACTTATTTGTTTACTTAAATGATGATGGGGTCATGAGTTAAGGTTTTGGCTGCTGTGTGATTAACACTGCAGATGATTGGAGCCAGGAGCAGCACCCATAGCTTGAGGGACACTGGGAGATCCAGTGATTACTGATTACATAATAATATTTTTTATGATTAAATGATTACGTAATTTAAAACACTGGATGGTTTCACATCAATTCTTTAGAAAATGTACTTAGAGAAACGAGCCATGAAGGACAAAGCCATCAACAATTTTAAAAATTCAATAATTTAATAATCAGATGATCAGAAGATCTTGTCTAAGGAACTCTGTCCAGCACGTGTCATGACACTCCATCAAGTCACTGCAGTCATGATGAGGATGCTGTGGTGGCCCGTTCCACAGAGGCAGGATCTGTGGCTGCAGTGTTGGAGGTGCCTTTATCTGCAGAGCAAGAGACAGCAGCTCCTCAGTCTCTGTGATGTCATCCCCAGCAATGCTGTCTTGGCAACCACTATGATGCTTACTATGTCTCTGGTGCTGCTGCTTGTCCTTCTCATAGTAGAGGACAGTGAAGGCTGGGATGTGGATGAAGAGCTTCAAGGTGGCCCATGAGATTGCTATACTCCACCTTGTCTTGGTGATATTATGATGCATCCTCTAGGTGAGACTCTGGCCATTTCTCGACTTGACCTCCCATTTGGGAAATATGTCCTCCGAAAGAGAGAGAGAGAGAGAGAGAGAGAGAGAGAGAGAGAGAGAGAGAGAGAGAGAGAGAGAGAGAGAGACTATTTTTGTATCTGTGTCATGCCTTTCATGAGTAGGAGCTCATAGCTCCTCACATATCTCCACCCAATATACACACAGAGTGCTCTTTGTAATCATAAAGTCGAGGTCTCAGGAAACTTTGTAGAGAGGGAGATTGGGAAGACATTAGATAAGGTAGTCACCAGGAGGCCAGGGCTGTGGTCTTCCCCTATTAGTAATCTTAGAAGATATCAACAGTGTGAATAAGGGCCTGTGTTTATACGAGACTGGCTGTCATTTGTGTATTGAAAAGCATTTCCCTACAAACTATGGTATATGACCTGGGTTCAGACAGGTCGAGCTGTGCTGAATGCCATAGATGGGAGTTTATATACAAGACAGGGAAGGAGACCCAGATAGTGGTGGAGGTAGCTATGAAGGTGGACAGATACAAGGCAAGAGGGACCTTGTGTTCAGGCTCAGGTTTTTTGATGTGGAATGGTGTTTTACCTATAGTTTAATATAGTTTAATATGTTGTCCCATTCTGTCTATGGACACTTATTTGTTTTATATTTGCCTGGTGCCCTGGTGGTAAAGGAAGAAGGTACCCAGAGGGCATCACGTGGGATCACCTGGAATTTTGTGAGATGTCCCTGATCATGACAGGGGAGGATATATGCTATAAGCACCCTGCTGTGACAACAGAGAATTGTGTATTTTCCCTGTGTGTGTAGTTTGCCCCAGATCACTTTAATCACTTGTCCCTATGCCAGTAAACACATAGGTGAATTTCTACATAAGATCCAGAAAGTCCCATGTATGAGAGTGTGTTGTGGAATTTGGGGAATGTAAAGACAAGTTTCCTAAATTGTGTCTGGTGAATGATGTGGAGTGGAAGCCTGTGGACAGAAGGTCGACTTTAACAGACCTGAAAGTATCTAACATTGGGTGCCTTTTGATTACTAAGATATGGTTAGGTAGGGGTCTTGATCCACCCCTAGGTAGGCAAAGAGGCAAGTGGGATGGAATGTTTGTTATTTTATATGACCTTGTGTCCACACATAGGGAACTGAGCAGCCTGCTTCCTTGGACAAGGTCCTAGTTGTTCCAAGCCCCTTGATGATGCTGCAGATTATGTGTTGGTAGCATTCCACCTAAACAATGATGGAAGGTACCAACAGAATAAAGACAAAAGTTCATCTTTGTCATCTGTACATTATGAAACTGCATCCCTCATGAGTGCACACATCTGCCTTCAATTTATCTTGTGTTCATTCCAGACAAGCCTTCTGCCATGTGAGAAGACAGTGCTGATCTTAGGTCCCAAATGGGATGGGTTGTCCTCACTCTTATATCACTTGTACACCTTCCTATTGGCATCTACTTTTGGATAGCGCAACCCTGCTTCCATCCAAGCCCTGTGTCAGTCTGTTAGTCTATTTATTGGCTGACAAGACTGACTAGAACTTTGGTTTTCCCTGGTGTGCAATGATCTAGCAGACCAAAGGCGAGCCTTGCAGCTGAGGTGATTATGGATGGTCCTGGTTATGTAGATAGATTCTGAATCTCAGATAGTTGTGGGGAGTGGCCGTCAGAATATCTTGCATGGACAGCTAGGGACATAACTCAGGCCCAATACCCACATCCATGAGATTGGTTGTTAAGCACTTCCCTTATGCTACAGACTGGCATGTAGTTTCTGAAGGCTTCACTAAGGGTGGTATGCAGGCTTGCCATTAAGCCTACCTGTATTCTCTTTGGGGTCTTTTGAGGGATGGCATTGCTATTCAGCCTTGCAGCAGTTCAAATTTTCTATTTCTGGACCGTCTTGGTTGTTTGTTAGCTATTTTGGAGTATGATGCAAAAGGACTTTTAATTTGTCTTTTTTGTTTTGTTTTGTTGTTGTTTTGGAAAGGGCTGATGAATTAGAAGAGACAAAGAACGTCATATGATAGATTCACAAGAGAAGTACATCAGTACAAAATCTCAATTATGAACATATATGACCCAAATAAAAAAGCCACTAACATTCATAAAAGAAGCACTGCTAAAGTTTAAAAATCTCATAAAACCTAACACACAAATTGTAATATACTTCAACAATCCACTTTCACAATTAGGACTAATTGAAAATTAAACAACAACACAAATCACAGAAATAAAGTGATGCAAACTGAAAAATGTGCAATTGCACCATTCCTGGGTCAAGGAAGAAATAAACAAAGAAATTAAAGATTTCTTTGAATTCATATAGTATAAAGACACAACATACCCAAACATATGAGACACCTTGAAAGAACTGCTACAAGGAAAGATCATTGCCTTAAGTGTCTATATAGTTGTTTGGTAATATGAAAATAATTATAACCCAGAAAAGAGCCTTGCATTTTGGGAGAAAATCAATGAGGCTATAAGGTTAGTCCATTAGCAAGTGGGAGGTGTACTGGAATGCGACAGAGTTTTGGATCATAAATGTTGCCTGGCAACCCTGCTGGAATTCTATATTCTGGTATCATGGGCCAAGAACCAGAGAGCAACTTGGACTGGATATTTTAGTCTCCTAAGACAAGTATCTCTTAAAACTTTTAATGACAGCATTTGTAGAAATTTATTCTCCTAACCAATTCATAGTCAAACCATGTGAGTTGGCCTATAGCTATTAATACTACCCGATTCAAGATTACCTAACATGAGGAATTATAGTCTGTGGAGAAACAGTCCAAAGACTTTTGTTGATGAATGTCATCTTTTCTAAGAAGTAAAACTATGGATGAAGAAGGTAAAAACACTCACAATTAGTCAATAAAAGGTGAGTTTTTCATTGTTAACTTCTTTCAGGAATGTGTTAATCCTTTTGTTACACTATACTGAGAAATAATTGGATAGCAGTTTATCTCTAATGAGGCATCTCCTCAATATCAACTGTCTGATATTCTCGTAAATCCTGGATACCTTTAATCACTTACACATCTTACTGCACAAACCTGTTATTAATCCATCATTCGCTTAGTTTGGCACATTTTTTTTTGTGTGTGAGCTAAATAACAGACAACTTCTGGGTATCCATTATGACAGATTGTCTTATCCACTGATTATGTAATTATTTATTTATGAAAAGAGAACATTTAATAATTGGTGACCAGGGATTTTTGCACCACATTTTGTGAGTCAAGTATGCAAGACCATCTAATATTTAACTATGTAATTAACTTATTTAAATCAATGATGACAATATCGTTCATGAGCCTAGTTTGGAGCCACCTTTGGGAAGTGGATGATCTGATGTCAACTGATTATTTAGTTTAATAAAACAATGATTATATCATCCACAATACCTGATGTTTGGTCCCACCTGGTGGAATCATGTCTGCCAGATCAACTAATTTTATAATTACATTATTTAAATTGATGATAGGGGTTAGAATTCATGATCATCTGTATATTTGAATAATTAAATAAATGATCCTCTATTCCATGAAGAGTCCAGTCAAGCTCAATCTTGGGGAGTTAAGTATGCATTATCATCACATTTTTTGATTAATTTTAAGTCAATTTTATTTTTAACACAAATAGGGTTATTCACCTCTATCATTTAAAGTTTTATTAAACATGATGTTTGTATCAGCTAAATTATCTGAGCATGAAAAACAATTCTGTCACTCAGCAGTTTCCAGATTCTTTTCCTTATTTTACATATGGATCACGGAATCCTCTCACTCCCTCTCTCCATCCCTCCCTCTCTGCCACCCTCCCATGCAACCCGATCACCACCCTGTCCCATTAGCCCCTGCTCCACATGTAGGGTAATGTCTTCTGGAGGCCTCGACTGAATGAGTAAAGTCATTTTGAGTAGGAAGTAGGACCTTCCTCCATGGGGAATGTGCTCCAAAGGCTATTGTGTACCATGAATACAACGTGCTTTCACTGTCAGAGGTCCCTTAGACTGCACAGGCCTTCTAACTGAGACCCATAGTTATAGGGTCTGAATCAATCCAATGCTGGGTTCACAGCTATCAGCCCATTAGCTTCTCCTTGTTCAGGTCAGATGTCTTTGTGGGTTTCTGTAGCCTGGTCAGGTACTCCCTCTCTGCGTCTGTATTTCAGTTTGTCTCAGTGTTTAGCTGTGGGTGTCTGCTTCTGCTTCCTTAAGCTAATAGATGAGGGCTCTATAATTGTGGATGAGTTAGACTTCAAACTCATTAACATGGAAGGGAATTTATGGCAGTCTTTCCACTGTTCCTCAAATTGTTAGTTGGGATCAGTCTTGTAGGTCTCTGGACATTTCTCTAGAGTCAGTTTTCTCTTCTAACCTATAATTACTCCCCATGTATGGTCTCTCTCTCTCTCTCTCTCTCTCTCTCTCTCTCTCTCTCTCTCTCTCTCTCTCTCTCTCTCTCATCTACTCCTTCCTTGACTCAATTTTCCTAGTCCAACGTGCTTTCCATTTCTCCTCTTGTCTTTCTCCTAGCTCTCTCCACTATTTGCCCTGCCTCTCCCAATATGCTCAGATCATGTCCCTTTTCTCACTGTGAGGGAACTTGTATGAATAACTTAGACTTCTCTTTGTATCTTAGTTTCTCTGGTGGTGTGAATTATAAGCTGGTGATCCTTTGTTCTATGTCCAAAATTGATGTATCAGTGAATATATACCATGTTCCTCTTTTTGTGACTGGGTTACCTCATTCAGAATGGTTTCTTCAAGTTCCATCCATTTTCCTGTGAATTACAAGATTGCGTGTTTTTTTTTCTGCAGAATAGTATTTTATTGTGTAAATGTGCCACATCTTCTTTATCCAATCTTCGGTTGAGGGACTTCTAAGACTCTTCCAGGTTCTTGGTATTTCAGTAATGCCACTACAAATATAGTTAAGCACATGCCATTGTTCCATGGATGTAGATCATTTTGGTATGTGCCTAAGAGGATTGCTGGGTCCTATGGTAGACTGATTCACAATTTACTGAGGAATCACCATGCTGATATCAAAAAAACTGTACAAATTTGCACTCTCACCAGCAGTGGAGGAGTATTCCCCGTTCTCCACATCCTCTCCAGCATAAGTTGTTATTGGTATTTCTAATATTAGCCATTCTAGGTGGAATAAGATGCTATCTCAAAGTTGTTTTGATTTGCATTTTCCTGATAGCTAAGAATGATGAACAATTTAAATATATTTCAGCATTTTTTATTTCTTCTCCTGAGAATTTTCTCTTCAGTTCTGTTTCCCATTTTTAATAGAGTTATTTGTTTTTTGGGGGACTAGTTTCTTGTGTTCTTTGTATATTTTAAAGATCAGCTCTCTGTCAGATTGGTGAGGAACTTTTCCCATGTTGTAGGCTGCCATTTGGTCTTGTCAACTGTGTCTTTTGCCTTAGAGAAGCTACTCGGTTTGAGGAGTGCTCATTTATTTATTGTTTATCTCAGTGTCTGTGCTACTGGTATTATGTTCTGAAAGCAGCCTCCTGTAGCAATTTATTTAAGGGTACCTCACACTTTCTTTTCTAGGAGACTCAGTGCGGCAGGATGAATGTTGAGGTTTTTGATTCATTTGAACTTGGGTTTTGTGCATGGGGATAGACGTGTTTATCTCCTATCTTCTACATACCATCATCAAGTTGTGACAGCACCATTTGCTGAAGATGCTTTCCTCATCCTATTGTATACTTTTAGCAGTTTTGTCAAAAACCTGGTGTTCTTAGGTGTGTGGGTTAATATCATGGCTTTTTGGTTCAATTAGTTTGGTCTACTTGTCTATTTTTGTGCCCATACCAGGCTTTTTTTAGTACTATAGCTTTGTTGTACCGCTTAAAGTCAAAGGTGGTGATGACTCCAGAATTTTCGATGTTGTACTGGGTTTTTTATTTGCTATCCTGGGTCTTTTGTTTTTCTATAGAAATTTGAGTATGATCTTTTCAAGGTCAGCGAAGAATTGTGCTGGGATTTTAGTGGAGATTGCATTGCATCTGTAGGTTGCTTTTGGCAAGATTACCAATTTTTACTGTTTATCCTACCTAGCCAAGAACATGGGAGATCTTTTCATTTTCTGGTATCTTCTTTAATTTTTTTGCTTTAAAGATGAACTAATTCAAGCTATGTTATGATGTTTGTACCTATTGTAAATGTGATGTTACCCTGATTTATGTCTATGACCCTTTTTTGTCTGCATATAATAGGGCTACTAATTTTTTTTTTGAGTAAATCTTGTATCCTTCTAATTTGCTGAGTGTGTTTATCAGCTGGAGAGATTCCCTAGTAGAATTTTTTGGAGCACATATGTAAACTATCTTATCATTGGAAAATAATGAGTTTCATTTCTTCTACTGAAATTTGGATCCCCTTGATCTCTTTTTTGTCTTATTGTCTTTGCAAGAAACTCGCATATAATATTTTCTATTTATCAAGAGAGTGGCCAGGGTTTTCTTGTTCCTGATTTTTGGATGAATCATCTGAAGGTTCTCTGGATTCAGTTTGATGTTGGCAGTTGCAAAGAGAAATGCTTTTTCTTCAAATAGTACTAGCACAACTGGATGATGGTGTGAAGAAGACTGCAGAAAGAACCATGTTTATTTTCATGCACACAACCTAAGTCCAAATGGATAAAATACCTCAACATAAATACAGTCATACCAAAACTTTCAGAAGAGAAAATGGCAGGTACCCATGAGCAAACTGGTAAAGGAGACTGCTTCCTGAACATAACACGAGTAGGTAAACAAAATGGCTGAAAGACACTTAAAAATGTGCTAATCCTCCATAGCTATCAGAAAATGCAAATAAAGACAACTCTGAGATACTAGCATAGTCCTGACAGAATAGACAAATTTAGGTAATAACATTGTGTTTGTTATTCATTCAGGAGTCCTTTCAATATTCTTCACTGAATGAAGACTCATCAATTTTGCATCTAGATAAGGTCCAATTGAAATGCATTTATTCATACATTGGGTGCTGATAACACATCAACTCAGAGAAACTATGTATTTTTTCCTTCTAGATGTTGAATTAATTTCTTGAAACACCAGGGCCAGGAGTTTCTGAGATTTGAACTTACACCACACCTTCTATCTCTATATTCATTTTATATTGACTTACATTCAAACTATTTTACAAGTTCTTTGCTAAGTACACATGCTACAAAATGGTATGTAGGCTGAAATTATGCAGACAAGTGTGAATGGAAATAAAAGGATATATTTGGAGGATTGAGAAAGAAGAACTCCATATTCCATCAGATTTATAATCAGAGAAATTTATCTAGTGAGATGACAATATAATTTTTTATTTTTCAGTGGATTGTATTAATAGATTTACATATGTTGAACATCCCTGCATCACCAGGATGAAGCCTACTTGATCATGATGGATGATTTTCCTGATGTGTTCTTGGATTCTACTTGCCAGTAGTTTATTGAGTGTATTTCCATCAATGTTCATGAGGTATATTTGTGTCAAGTAATCTTGCTTATTTGTGTCTTGTGTGGCTTGTGTACCAACATAATTGTAACCACATCAAAGGAATATGGTAATGAACCTCCTGTATTTATTTTGTGATACAATTTGAAGTGTATTGGTATTAGCTCTTCTTTGAATTTCTGGTAGAACTCTACCTTAAAGACATGTCACTGGCCTTTTTTGTTTGAGATGCTTTGATGACCATCTATAGTTCAATAGATGTTAGTATTATAATTATTTATTTTTCATAAAGTAATATTTGTGCATGTCCTTTTTTAACATTAATTTAATTTTGTTTTACATATCAACCCCAGTTCCCTCTGCTTCTCTCCCTCCCTTTATCCCTCCCTCCTTTCTTCATTGCCTCTCTTCCACCCTCTCATGCCCCCAGACCAACCATCAGCCCATCACCCTCCACTCCACATTTAGGGTGATGCACTCCAGAGGGGTCATCTACACCAATCAAGTCATTTGGAGTAGGGCCTAGGACTTCTCTCCTATCTTTATGTTAAGGGAGGATCCCTTCATGGGGAATGTGCCTGCAAAGTCCTTTTGTGTACCAGAAATACATCCTGGTTCCACTGTCTGTGGTATCTTAGACTGCTCAGGCCTTCTACCTGACATCCATGTTCAGGGGTTCTGAGTCAGTCTCATGAGGTATTCACAACTGTTTTGAGGCCAATTACCTCCTCCTTGCTCAGGTCAGCTGTCTATCTGTTTTCCAGCCTGGTCTTTTCTTCCCTCTCTGCATCTGGATTCTAGTTTGGGTCAGTGTTCAGTTGTGGGCATTTGATTTATTTCCACCAGCTATGAGATGAAGGCTCTATGATGGTGGATAAGTTAGTCATCAATCTCTTTATCAGTGACAGGCATTTATGTTACCCTTTCCTCTGTTGATGAAAGTGTTAGTTGTGGTCAGTCTTGTAGGTATCCTGGCATATTTTCCTGCAGGGTAAGCTTGCTAAATTTTGTTCTAAGGCTTTCAGTTGCCTAGTATGGTTTTATTTTTGTTGGGGAAGTATGGAAGGAGAGAGGCTTCCAAAATGATACAAAAAAAGTTATACAGTTGCTATTCTAAGTCTCTGATCTCACAGGTTTTACCATATACTTAGAATTTGAGTATTATTAAAATGATGGAGATTTAGTTACAACTGCCTTTAGACTTGTCAGCAACAGAGCTGGTGCATGAGAGAATAAAACTCACCAGAAGCTATGGCCATAGCAGCATTGCACTAAAATTAAACAGCACTATCCCTCCATCTTCACCAGCAATGGTTAGTGACCGTGCTCAGTCAGCGAAAATGCTTGCCCGATTCTCTGCTACTCTTGAATGTGGATGCTCCCATCTCTGATTATTTCTCTTGATGTAGTCTTCACTTTTGATCAGGTTTTACCGTCTGACTTCATTTGAAATGGCTGGTACCGGGATCCTATATAATTTTGAGCTTTTAGCCCTGTATCCCGACTGTACAGGGACAACCCACTCTTCAGTTTGTACCTCCTTCATTCAGGCCTTCACAAGAAATTGAGAGCCATGGACATCAGGTAGTGGATCTACCTCACGTGTGGGAAATGCATCATTGTCTCTACCACACCTGTGACAAATGTATCATTGTCTCTACCTCACCTGTGGGAAATGCAACACTGCCTCTACCTCACCTGTGTGAAATGCATCCTTGTCTTTACCTCACCTGCGGAAAATCCATCATTGTCTCTACTTTAACTGTGTGAAATGTATCACTCTCTCTAACTCTCTTGTGTTAAATGCATCACTGTCTCCACCTCAGCTGTGGGAAATGAAACTGCCTCTACCTCACGTGTGGGAAATGCATCACTGTCTCTACATCACCTGTGGGGAAATGCATCATCGACTTTACCTAGTCTGTGGGAAATGCACAATTGTCTACACTTCACCTATGGAAATCCTTCTTTGTAACTTCCACACCTGTGGGAAATGCAACATTGACTCTACCTCACCTGTGTAATATGCATCATAGTCTCTACCTCTTCTGTGGGAAATGCAGCACTGTCTCTACCACACTTGTTTGAAATGCATCATTGTCTCTACCTGACAATTGAAAAATGCGACATTGTCTACACCTCAACTGTGCTAAATGCATCATTGTCTCTACCTCATCTTTGGGAAATGGGTCATTGTCTCTACCTAACCTGTGGGAAATGCATCATTGTCTCTACCACACCTGTGCCAAATGCATCATTGTCTCTACCTCACCTGTGGAATAACCATCATTGTCTTTACCTCACCTGTGGGAAATGGATCATTGTCTCTACCTCACCTGAAGGAAATGCATCATTTTCTCCACCTCAACTTTTGGAAAGGCATCATTACCTCTACCTCAACTTTGTGAAATGTATTACTTTCTCTAACTCACATGTAGAAAATGCATCACGGTCTCTACCTCATCTGTAGGTAATTGATTATTGTTACCACATCACCTGTGGAAAATGCATCATTGTCTTTACCTCACCTGTGGGCAATGCATCACTGTCTCTACCTCACTTGTGTGAAATTTATTATTGACTCTGCCTCAACTATGGGAAATGAAACATTTCTTTTCTTCACGTATGGGCAATGAATCATTATCTGGACCTTACCTGTGGGAAAACGCATCAATGTATCTACATCACCTGTGGGAAAAGCATAATTGTCGTTACTTCACCTGTGGAAAATGCATCATTGTCTCTACCTCACCATTGAGAAAAGCATGATTGTGTCCACTTAAATTGGGGGTTTTGAATCATTGTCGCCAACTCACCACTGGGAAATTCACCATTGTCTGCACTTCACCTGTGGGAAAAGCATCATTGTCTCCACCTCAACTTTGGGAAATGCTTCCTTGACTCTAACTCATCTGTGGGAAATGCATAATAGTGTCCAAATGCATTATTGTCTCTACCACCCCTGTGGGAAATGCATCACTTTCTCTACCTCACTTGTGGGAAATGCATCATTACCTCTACCTCAACTGTGAGAAATGCATCTTTGCCACTACCTCACCTGAGTGAAATGCATCACTGTTCTACCTTACCTCTGGGAAATTAATCATTTTCTCTATCACAACTGTTAGAATTGCATCACTGTTCTACCTGACCTGTGGGAAATATATCATTATCTGTACTTCACCTGTGGGAAATGCATCATTGCCTCTACTTCACTCATGGGAAATGCATCATTGTCTCTATCTCACCTGTGGGAAGTGAAATATTTTCTCTACCTCACCTATGAGAAATTCATCACTGTTTCTACCTCGACAGTGTGAAATGTATCATTCTCACCACCACAGCTGTATGAAATGCATCATTGCCTCTAACTCACCTAGGAGATATGCATCATTTTATAACCTCACCTGTGGGAAATTCCACATTGTCTCTACCTTGCCCGAGGGACATCCATCACTGTTCTAGCTCACCTGAGGGAAATGCAACATAGTCTTAAGATCACCTGTAGGAAATTATCATTTTGTCTACATCACCTTTGGAAAATGCATAATTGTCTCCACCTTACCTGTGGGGAATTCATCGTTGTCTGCACCTTCTCTGTGGGAAGTACATCATGGTCCCTACCTCAATTATGGGAAATGTATCATGGTCTCCACCACACCTGTGGAAAATGCATCAATGTATCTACCTCACCTGCATAAAATGCATACATGCCTCTACCTGTCCTGTTGGAAATGCATCATTGTATCTAACTCGCCTTTGTGAAATGTATCATTGCCTTTACTTCAGTTCTGGAAATGAATCAATGTTTCTCCCTCACCATTGGGAATAAATTATTTTCTCCACCTCACCTGTGGGAAATTCATCATAGTCTCCACCTCGCCTGTGAGATATTCATCATTGTCTCCACCTCACCTGTGTCAAATACATCATTGTCTCTACCTCACTTATGGGAAATGCATCATTGTCTGCACATTCCCTGTGGGAAATGCATCATTGTTCCTAGCACACTTATGGGAAAAGCATCATGGTCTCCACCTCACTTGTGGGAAATGCATCATTGCCTCTACCTCACCTGTAGGAAATGCATAATTGTCTCGACCTTACCTGTGGGAAATGCATTGTTGTCTCTATCTCACTTATGGGAAATGCATCATGGTCTCCACCACACCTGTGGGAAATTCATCATTATCTCTACCTCACGTTCGGGAAATGCATAATTGCCTCTAACTCGTGTGTAGGAAATGCATCATTATCTCTACTACACCTGTGATAAATGATTATTGCATCTATCTCACCTGTTGGAAATGCATCATTGTCACTACCTCACCTGAGGGAAATGCAACTTTTTCTTCCTCACCTGTGGGAAATGAATCATTTTCTCTACCTAACCACTGCTCATTGTCTGCATTTCACCTGTGGGAAATGCATCATACTCTTCCTTACCAGTGCAAAATGTAGCATTTCCTCTACTTAACATGTAGGAAATGCATCATTTTCTCTACCCCACCTGTGGGAAATACATCATCATCTGTACTTCACCTGTGGAAAATGCATCATTGCATCTACTTAATCTGTGGAAAATTCATCATTGTCACTATCTCACCTGGGGGAAATGCATCCCTGTTCTACCTCAATTATGGGAAATGTGTCATTGTCACCACATCACCTGTGGGAAATGCATCATTGTCTCCACTTCAACTGTGGGAAATGCATCACTGTCTCTACCTCACCTATGGGAAATTCATCATTGTCTCTACTTCATCTTTGGAAAATTCATCAAATTTTCTACCTCATCTGTGGGAAATGCATCATAGTCTCTACCACCCCTGTGGGGAAATGGATCATTGCCGCAACCTTAATTGTTGAAAATGCATCACTATTCTATCTAACCTATGGGAAATTCATCATTGCCTGTACTTTACCTGTGGGAAATTCATCATTGTCTCCACCTCACCTGTGTGAAATGCAGAATATTTCCTACCTAACATGTGCATAATGCATCATTTTCTCTACATCACTTGTGAGAAATAAATCAATGATTCTACCTCACCTGTAGGAAATGCCTCCTAGCTTCCACCTCTCCTTTGTGAAATGCATCATTGTCTCTACGTCACCTATGTGAAATGCATCAACGTTTCCACCTCACCTATGTGAAATTAATCCTTGCTTCTTCATTTCCTGTGGAAAATGTGTCATTGTCTCTACCACAACTGTGTGAAATGCATCAGTGTCACTATATCACCTGTGCGAAATGCATCATTTTCTCTACCTCAAGTTTGGAAAATGCATCATTGTCTCCACTTCCCTTGTGGGAAATGCATCAATGTTTCTACCTCACCTGTGGGAAATGCATGATTGTCTCTACCTCACCTGTGGGAAATATATCATTGTGTCTATTACACTTGTGACAAATGCATCATTGTCTATACCTCACCTGTTGGAATTACATCCCTGTTCTACTCATCTGAGGGAAATGCTTCATTGTCATCATCTTTCCTGTGGAAAATGCATAATTGTCTCAACCTCACCTGTGGGAAAATTATCACAGTCTCAACCACACCTGTGACAAATGAATCATTGTCTCCCTCTCCTGTGGGAATCGCATCACTGTTCTACCTCATCTATGGAAACTGCATCCTTGCTTTTAACTCTGCTGTGGGAAATGCATCATAGTCTCTACCTCTCTGGTAGTAAATATATCATCTGTACCTAACCTGTGGGAAATGTATCATTGCCTCTACTTCACCTGTGGGAAAAGCATCATTATTACTACCTCACCTGTGGGAAATGCATGAATGTCTCTACCTCACCTGTGGGAAATACATCACGGTCTCCATCACACTTGTGGCAAGTGCATCATTGTTTATACCTCAGCTGTTGGAATTACATCAATGTTCTAACTCATCTGTTGGAAATGCTTCATTGTCTCCTCCTCGCCTGTGGAAAATGCATTATTTTCTCTACCTCTCCTTTGGGAAATGCATCATTGTATCTACTTCACCTGTTAGAAATGCCACCTTGCATCTACCTCTCCTGTGGGAAATGCATCATTAGATCCACCTCACTTATGGGAAATGCTTCATTGTCTCTATCTCTCCAGTGGAAAATGCATCATTGTCTCTACCTCACCTGTGAGAAATGTGTCAATGTTTCTACTTCCCCTGTGGAAAATTCATTCTTGCTTCTTTGTTTTTTTGTGGAAAAGGCATCATTGTCTCTACCTCACATGTGGGAAATGCATCATTGTCTATATTTCACCTGTGTTAAATGCATCATTGTCTCTTCTCACCTATGCGATTTGTAGCATTTTCTCTACCTAATATATGGGAAATTCTTCATTGTCTCTTCTCCTTTGGGAAATACATAATTTTCTGTTTCTAACCTGTGGAAATTTCATCATTTCCTCTACTTCATCTATGGGAAATCATCATTGTTTCTACCTCATCTCTGTGAAATGCAACATTGTCTCTACCTCACCTGTGGGAAATGCATCATTGCCTCTACTTCAACTATGGGTAATGTATCAATGTTTCTACCTCACCTGTGGGATATGCATCATTGCCTCTATTCACCTGTGGGAAATTCATCAACATTTCTACATTTCCAGTGGGAAATAATCATTGTCTCTACCTCAACTGTGGTACACGTATCATTATCTTCCCTACCAACTTGAAACCTCATCATTGTCTTCATTTCTCCTGTGGCAAATGCATCGATATCTCTACTTCATCTGTGGAAAATGCGCCATTGTTTCTACCTCACCTGTGTGAAATGCAGCATTGTCTCTAACAATGGGAAATGCCTCGTTCACTCTACATAACCTCAATGAAACTTATCATATTCTGCACTTCCCCTGTTGGAAATTCATCACTGTCCTACTTCTTCTGTGGGAATTCAGCATTGTCTCAATCTCAACTGTGGGAAATGTGTCTTTTTCTCCACCTCACTTATTCGAAATGCATCATGGTCTCCAGCACATCTGTAGGAAATGCAGCATTGTCAGTACCTCACCTGTGAGCATTGCCTCAATATTTCCACCTCACCTATGGGAAATTCAGCTGGCTTCTACATTTCCTCTGGAAAATGCATCGTCTCAACCTCACCTGTGGGAAATAAATCATTGAACTCGTTCATCTGTGGGAGTGGCTTCAGTTTATCTACCTCACGTTTGGGAAATGTATCACCTCACCGGTGGGAAATGCATCATGGTCTACTCCTAACCTGTGGGATATTCAGCATTTTCTCTAACCACCATGCGGGAAATGAAACATTTTCTCTACCTCACCTCTGGAAAATTATCATTATCTGTACCCCTCCTGTGGGAAATGCATCATTGTCCCTACTTCACCCGTTTGAAATGCATTTTCCACTGGAGAGATAGAGACAATGAAGCATTTCCCATAAGTGAGGTGGATCTAATGATGCATTTCCCACAGGAGAGGTAGATGCAAGGTGGCATTTCTCACAGGTGAAGTAGATACAATGATGCATTTCCCAAAGGAGAGGTAGAGAAAATAATGCATTTTCCACAGGCGAGGAGGAGACAATGAAGCATTTCCAACAGATGAGTTAGAACATTGATGTAATTCCAACAGCTGAGGTATAAACAATGATGCATTTGCCACAAGTGTGATGGAGACCGTGATGTATTTCCCACAGGTGAGGTAGAGACATTCATGCATTTCCCACAGGTGAGGTGGAAAAATTGAAGCAATGCACACAGGTGAGGTACAGACAATGCTGCATTTCCCACAGATGTGCTGGAAACCATAATGCATTTCCCATAAGTGAGGTGGAGAAAAAGACTCATTTCCCACAGGTAAGGTACAGAGAACGATTAATTTTCACTCAAGTGAGATACTGAATGTGATGCATTTCCCACAGGGTATTTGGAGATAATGATGCATTTTCCACAGATGAGAATGAGACAATTCTGCATTTCCCACAGCAGAAGTAGAACAGTGATGAATTTCCAAAATGTGAAGTGCACAATATGATGAGTTTCGTAGAGGTTATGTAGAGTGAATGAAGCATTTCTCACAGGTGAGTTAGAGACAGTGCTGCATTTCACACAGGTGAGATAGAAACAAGACAGTTTTCCCACAGATGAATTAGAGATATCGATGCATTTGCCACAGGTGAAGTGAAGACAATGATGAGGTTTCAAGTTGTTAGGGAAGATAATGATGCATATACCACAGTTGAGGTAGAGACAATGATATATTTCCCACAGGGAAGGTAGAAATGTTGATGAATTTCCCACAGGTGAAAAAAGGCAATGATGCATATCCCACAGGTGAGGTAGAGACAATGATGCAATTCCAACAGGTGAGGTAGAACAATAATGCAATTCCAACAGGTGAGGCAAAGACCTCACCTTTGGTAAATGCATCATTGTCTCAACCTCCCTTGTGGGAAATGCTTCATTGTATCCAGCTCACTTGTGGGAAATGCATTAATGTCTCTACTTCACCTTTAGAATTGTGTCAATGTTTCCACATCACCTGTGGGAAAAACATCTTTCTTTTACATTTTCTGTGGAAAATATATCATTGTCTCCACCTCACCTGTTGGAAATGCATCCTTGTCTCAACCTCACCTGTGGGAAATGAGTCAATGTTTCCACCTCACCTTTGGGAAAGTCATGCTTGCTTCTACATTTCCTGTGGAAATGCATCATTGTCTCGACCACACCTATATGAAAAACATCATTGCCACTACATCTCCTGTGTGAAATGCATCATTTTCTCTACTTAATTGTGCAAAATTTATCATTGTCTCTACCTCAACTGTGGGAAATATATCATTGAATTTACCTAACCTATGGGAAATTCATTATTGTGTGCACTTCAACTGGGTGAAATGCATCATGGTCTCTTCCTCACCTGTGGTATATACATCATTTTCTCTACCCACCATGCGGTAAATGCAAAATTTTCTCCACCTCACCTGTGGAAAATCATCATTATCTGTACCTCACCTGTGGGAAATGAATCATTGACTCTACTTCACCTGTGGGAAATGCATCAATGTTTCTATATTACCTGCGGGAAATGCATCATTGCCTTTGCCTCCTCTGTTGGAATTGCATCACTATTCTACTCACCTGTAGGAAATGCATCATTGACTGCACCTCACCTGTGGGAAATGCATCATTCTCTCTACCTAACATCTACAAAATACATCATAGACTGCACTTCAACTGCTGGAAACACATCATTATTCTACCTCTACAGTGGGAAATTAATCATTTATTGTCTCCTCTTCACCTGTTGAAAATGCATCATTGTCTCCACCTCACCTTTGGGAAATGCATCATTTCTACCTCACCTGTGGGAAATGTTCAGTATCTCTACCTAACCTCTTGGAAATTCATCATTGTCTTCATTTCACCTGTGGGAAATACATCATTGTCTCCTCTTAACCTGTGGGAAATGTAACATTTTCTCTTGAATATATGGGTGCTACACCAGTCCCAGTTGAGACAGTGTAGCAATGGCTGAGAGGAATCACAATGGCTATCTGTCCAGAGGTTCGCTCCACACGTGGTTATACCTCCTGGGGAAAAGTGGTTCAGGTCCCTGCAGGTGCTTGCGTGGCTGGCTGTTTGGAATGGGTGCTAGATGTGTTTTGTGCTATGATAAAAATATTGCCTTTTATTCATGGATATTTTAGCCTGCAGCTCCACTCGTAATTCAGAGATGCCTAGAGAACACTTAGATATATTTTAAGGAACTGAAAGAGAAACAGATCAGCAGTCAATAGATGGGTTTTGCCCTCTGTGACTTTAGACACAGATCCTAAGGCACCAGTTGTGACTTCAGATGTCAGTCAGGGCCTGATAAATCAATTAGGGCTAAGGGTGTAGGAAGCAGCCCACAATGAGACCCTGTCTGTAATTAACCCACCCACAACAAACCTGCTGTGGGATTCACAACAATACTCTAATTTGGGATATTAGGGTCCCTAAATCAACACTATAGAAGTTTACTATCTAGAGACAAAGGTTATCCTCCAAACTCAACATATCAAATCTCTGATATGCTGACCACAAGCAGGCCAAAATAAACAGAGGCTCCCAATTATGCACTTGCTGAGAAGTATTTACAATCTCAAACTTCAAAGGGAATTGTTGACATCTATAGAATGCCTGTTTATCTTTAAACTGTGACCAAAGATCTGTTCTTTGAACTTTCTGTATAAAAACCTGATATTCTGAAGTAAACTTTGCAGCAGTTTACAAACCTCCTCAGGTGTGTTTGTGTCTGTCTGTCAAGCCAAAGCCACTCCTGACCTGATCATCCAAGTCTTGGTTTCCACACAGACCTGCAACCCACTGAGCAGTCTGCGGCATATGGAAAATGTATCATTGTCTCTTCTTCACCTTTGGGAAATACATCATTATCTGTTACTTATCTGTAGGAAGTACATCATTGCATCTACCCCATCTGTGGGAAATGCATCATTGTTTGTCCCTGAACTGTGGGGAATGCAACATTGTCTCTACCTCTCCTGTGGGAAATGCTTCTTTGTCTCAGCCTCACCTGATGGAATTGCATCACTGTTCTATCTCACTTTTGGGAAATACATCATTGTCTCTACCTCACCTGTGGAAAATGCAACATTCTCTCTACCTAACCTCTAAGAAATTCATCATAATCTGCACCTCACCTGTTGGAAATGCATCACTGTTCTACCTCTCCTGTGGGAAATGCATCATTGTTTCTACCTCACTTGTGGGAAATGCATCATTGTCTCCACCTCAACTTTGGGAAATGCATCCTTGTCTCAACCTCGCCTGTGAAAAATGCACCAATATTTCCACCTCACCTGTGGGAAAGTCAACTTTGCTTCTACATTTTCAGGGGATAATCTAAAACAGATGGTTATTTTTGTTGTTATTGTTGGTGTGTTTTTGAGACAGAGATTTTCTGTGCAATAAATAGTCTTCCGTGTTGTAGGTATATCTCTGTATCTCAGGCTGGCCTTGAACTCACATGGATGTACTTGCCTGTGCCTCCTATGTGCTGTAGTTAATAGCATGGACCACCACAACCTCACTCCTAAAACAGATTTTGCATTCCACATATGTTGCCATCTTTAAGTATTTTCAATATCTGACTCGAGCTTATATTTTGAGGAATTTGAATAGTGACAGGATACTGCAAGTTGGGCCAGCGAGGCAATATAAGCCTTTAACAGAAAGTATAGCATCATAATCATTTCATAGTACAGGAGTAATATGAAACAGCAGGTCACACTTTACTGGCAGGTATGAGAGAGAAGTGTCAAAGATGAGAAAGATAGGTAAGGCAGAACAAAGACAAGATGAAAGCTGGGGCAGGGAGGTATTTCCTAAGCTATGTTTTATTCTAAGTAAGCTTCTTAAGAGGAAAAGCATCTGGTATACTACTTCCATGGGGAAATGGAAGGAAATGGTGACCACTAGGACAGCAAAGGGGTTAGCATTCAAGAGGACAAATTTAAGAGAAAGTTACACAAACAATGTAGTACAAGGGGGACTTTACTGACTAAGCCCACACTGTTCAGGGGTGTAATAACCACAGCTCCATGTGGTGGGAAGGCTTTGTTCTAAGGATTTTATGCAACCCTTTCATAAAGACTCTGGCCCCGGACAAATGCACTCTCTCTCAAGCATATTCCTTCTTTTAAATGGGGAGCTTTATTTTATTATCAATAGCTCAAAGCCTGATGGAGAACACCTAACACTAGACTCCAAGGCTCTTATTTTCTGTGCCAACCACTTTCCTGGGTTTCAGAAGGACTTATGTAACTTCTCCATGTGTGAGGACCTAATTTGAAAGTTTTGCTTGCTCAGAATAGCCCACAACACATCACTGTTTTCCTTTTTAAACAGTTGAACCCTGAACTCATAATGCCCATATGACAGAGCCATGATTTTCTCCAGAAGATCACTAGATGTCTATGGCACACCAGGACTTTATGTTCATTGTGACCCAGTAATACTCCTTCTAACAGTGTGTAAAAGCCCTACTGTGTTGGAAAATTTAATTCCTTGTACATTACAACTTTCTTCATCAGCAACCAGATGTAGAGGTTCCATGCAAACAAGGTTGAACAAAGAAGGTTGTTTTCAAAACTTCATTGTGAGTAGTGCAGGTGTACATTGACTCCAGGTGTAGGTGGTGAATTACTTCCTCCTATGCTTAGCCATCCCATGGCACATTACTCTCTGTAATGTGTAAGCAGCAGCTTCTTCTCAACTTCTCATTGTGGTCTGTTAAGAATTTCAATCCTAACACCCTCCACCAATCTCTCTACTGTGGCTGTGCACGAGCAGGACTACTCAATGGGCTTTGGGGTTGTCTGTAAACCAGTGAATTCTCCATTGCCATTGTTTGCACCCAAATGCCTGGTTTACCCTGGGGAATAAGTGTCTATTTTAGTATCCTACTCTCTGACATGCTTGGTTAGCATAATAGCAATCTTCATTTTATATTCCTACGGGCAGCACTCCCTCAGCTAAATTCTATTTTGAGTGACAAACTATCCCCCAAGAATTGGTAAACCCTGTATATCAATAATTCCACTCTTCCACATCACAGCTCAGTGGTGGAGTACAATCCAACACAATAATGAAATTTACAAATAGCTTTATTGGCCATCTGTGAAGAATGCAATTTAGAGAAAGCACAAAATTAACATTGAATGTGTATACTCTCTTAGCCTGGAGACATGAATGATTGCCTGTGCCAACACACAAATGACATGACAGATTTTGATAATCCCTCCTAGAATGCCTCAGCCTCCCTGAGGAATGTATGGGGGATGGGTTTAGGAGGTTGCTGGTGGGAATAGGAGGATGGCAGTGAAAGGCAACTGGAATCAATATGTAAAAGAAGATATTTTAAATTAATTTTTTTCAAAGAGGAAAAAAGATATTTTGATCGTAAATGGCAAAAAATAAAAAATTGACTCCTCATGGATCTGTCCTCTAAATGTTAATATGTGAAGGGCAGAACTTCTAAAGGCTTTGGAAAAACTGTACCTCTCCTTGTTTGGTAACTTGCCATCCCTGTTCACCAAAAGTGTAATGGTCCTGTCTATAACTATGTTTCTACATAAAGCTCCCTGATTCAAATCCCATTCCTCTGATGCAGCCCAGAGAGTCAAGTTTTCATAGGCCACACCCTGGCTGGGGAAGCTTCTAGGACCACAATGGGCCTCACAGAGCACTGATGTAGAGTAGGTTCCTACCCAACCTCCCTCCCCATTCCCTCACTCACTAAGCTGCAGCTTCTGTGCTCACCCACACTTCCTTCACAACACCCCATAACAGCACCCACAGAGCAACAATCAATACTCTGGCAAATAAGATATAAATCCAAGCATTCAACATGGATTCAGAAAATTTCCTCCAAGACCTAAGACTGACAGGTGGCCCAGTGTCCCTCATTGGCTAGTAAAACTTAAGTGACAAGTGTTTCAAGGGTTACATTGTGCTTAAAGACACAGCACAGCCCCTCCTGGCCCTGGATTCTACTCTAGAGCTAGACATTTCAGAGGCAAATATA
Organism: Cricetiscus sungorus; assembly: GCA_030556225.1. NCBI lineage: Eukaryota > Metazoa > Chordata > Mammalia > Rodentia > Cricetidae > Cricetiscus > Cricetiscus sungorus. The sequence continues at coordinate 156,750 of JANBXA010000496.1, read as the reverse complement.
GAGAGGAATTTCAATTATTTTGTTTTTTGTTTTTTGAGACAAGGATTTCCTGTGTGGCCCCTGCTGTCCTGGAACTCTCTCTATAAACCAGGTTGGCCATTCCCTTAGTAAGTATTATTAACAATCTTTTGTTATTGTTTAGTAGATTTTTCTCATTAATTAATTTATGTTTATTTATTTACTTTGGTTTTTTGAGACAGGCTTTCCTTGTGTGACTTCTGCTGTCCTAGAATCCACTCTGTAGACAATGCTGTCCTCAAACTCACACAGATCCACCTGCCTCTGCCTTGGAGTGCTTGGATTAAACACGAGAGCCAACACTCCCTGGAGACACACAAATTTCAATATTGCTTACTTTGTCTTGAATTGACGACCCAGCTATCTTCCTGCAGTATAGAGATTCATTATCTCCTTCATTCTGCACACAATGTACAGATCTTGCACAGACACAATTTAGAATGAAATTATTCTCTTATTCAACAGATGGAAGGATTCCCAGAATATTAAAAAGTAAAGTGAAATGTTTTAGGACATAAAAGATGTTTGCTCTGTGGCTTCTTGATGAGGTCTGGAGACCTGAGGTTACTTTTTTCCTGGTTGTCACAGGACCCTTGGACAACAATGAGAGAAAGGGAGGAGCTATGTCACAAATACGATGATGTATCTTTCTCCTGACTGGGCAATAGGTCCATTGCATTGGCATTTTATTCCTGAAATTTGTGTTGAAATCTTGAGAAATGAATAATAATAAAAAATGTCATCTCCAAGGTAATCTGAATATTCACAAAGCGTGAGGCTCAAGAAAATGCATGTATGAGCACTATGATGACCCAAAACGGCTGCCTCAGTGGGCAAATGAGAAAACAGCTTCATTATTCAATGTTCTCTGCTCAATCAGGACTGGTATAATGAATCTCTCTCTGTTTGTAGAAAGAGGACTTATTGGAATGTCTCACAATCTCTGTACCAACTAGTCCAACAATTACGGCCTAACAATGGAACTTCGAAGAACTTGGTAGTTGTTTGGTTTATGGATGGAATGATTAGCTGGTCAGCAGGATACTTGAGTAATTTAAAGAAATAGGCTTTAAAGCTATAAACTGATAGACTCAGCAGGATCCACATGGCATTAAATTTCTGTAGAATGTAATTGTTTCTCCACATGTCGTGGTATTTTGTTTGTGCTTAACCAAATGAAGCCTGTCAGTTCATGGTGGCACACACCTTTAATTTTAGCACATGACAAGCAGAGGTTGGTGGATCTATGTGTCTTCAATTGAGTTCCAGATAAGTTTCAAAATTTACACAGAGAAACATTGTCTCAATAATATAATGCAACAAACAAACAAAAAATAATCTAAACAAAACAACAGCAATAACAAAAACTTACTTTAAGACTAGACTGTGGAGCTATGCAATAGTTAGCCATCAAGGACAGGCCATGGTGGAGCACACCTTAATCCCAGTATTTGGGAGACATAATAAGGTGGGTTTCTCTGAGTTCGTGGCCGCCCAAGGCTATACAATATTGAGCTAGTCTAAAGCAAAAATAGAGAGATTTGGTGTCTCATTCATTTATCCCTGTACTTGGGAAGTGGAGTCAGGAGTGGTATGGGGGGGAGAAGAGAGAAATATATGATGGAAGGAGACACAATCTCATTGTGTTCTGACTGAAGTCTTTTAGAGACAGCGTGGCCCATTTGGTCTCAGGTTTCAGTACACGTAAGATCTAGGGGCTGTCTGCCCTGCTTCTCTGATCTTTCATCGTTAACCCCTTACATAAATCCACATTTTTATTATAAAGACCAATTAGCATTAGTGCTACAATCTCAAATATAGAATATGTGTCACAACTAAACTGTGGTGAAAGAGAGTAGAAATAAGGTAATAGAATTGATGGTACAATGATTTACCAATTTACAGGGTTTATTGGTATGTTTTGCAAGTTTTTGCATGAGGGAGAATGTTTTCTAAGGGTATACAGTTTATGGGATAGATGTAGATAATTATGAGATGCTTGATTATCAGTATCTGATCTCTGGTGATCCCCAAAGAAAGATGTACTGAGACCTCTGCCCAGATGTGCAACATGTTTTCTTTGATGAGCTAAAACTCGTCCACAGATTAAAAACCTAATGATTCTTGGAAACATGAAGCATCAGAATTAATATTATTTATAACATAAGCTTGCAACATAAAATTAATACCATCTTATGGCAATGAAGAACAATTTATAACAAAATGTTGATTACAAAGGCATACTAAGAAAACTGTTTTGTTGGAAATAATCAGAATGCTCAATGGAATTAAGAAAGCACAGCACCCATATTGATACAATGTGACTTCTATACTTACCACAAAGTTACAAAACTCAAACTATGTACAATAATTGTAAAAGAATAAAGGTGATAAAGAGAATAACCGAAGTACAGAGGCCAGGAAATACAGTCAACTATTAATCTAAAAAACAAAGGAAACAAAGCCAGGAAAAGTGTGATCTTGACCAATGATATCCAAATACCTATGAATAGATATGTAAAACGATTATATAAACACAACCTTGTAAATTCCAATTAAATCAACTTGAAGTTACCCTTCAACTGTTTTAACCCTCCAGTTAATGTTATTTCTCATAAAGACAGAAAGTACATGCTCTAGAGCTCTCTCTGCAAAAGGAGGCGATCTCCTGCTATGGCTCTCCAGTCCGTTATGACTCGTTATGATTTCAGGTAAACCAAACCCCAGTAATTCCCACTCCCAAAACAATATAAAAAATAAATGAAAATATGTTTCCTGACACATGGATTATGGCACAAGATGAGGATCCTGCCCTAACTCACTGCCCCAAACCATACACACCTGAGAAATCTCTGCAGATTAGAAAGTCCTTTTGTCCTCTGGAATTATACTTTACTGAATCACACTATTGTGACTGGTAGTAGCAAATAGTTTAACCATTTTAATCTTGTATTACTGAGAAAAAATCCACAGCAGCATTTTTCTACCACATTCTAAAGTATTTATAAGACAAACCTGAAAGTGGAATGGATTATTCAGAACTTCAAAAAAAGAAAATTTCAGTTTCGCAATATATGCTGTCAGAGCACACTGAAAGCAGTGCCTGTGTATGTACACTGGATGGTGATATAACAAGCAGCGCATCCTCCCATGGCAGGGCTGCAGAGTCTCTCATTTTCCAAGAAATAAATGTAAAAGGAGGCGCAGACAACAAGTATAACACATTGACCAAGAGAACCACAGTCTGTCTCATGGGCCCTACAAATCCCAGCAGAAGTGACACCACATCAGACCTACTCTTATCACCCTACCCTCACCATGGTATGGCTTATGATCTTCCTTGCAACTCCCTAGAGCAGAAGAAGAAGAGAAACCGGGAAAGAAAAGGAAAGCTACCTGCCACCACAACTACAGATTTCTAACCATTCTCAGAGTACCTCATTTGCTGGAACCTCCCAGCTCAGGCTAGAATATTAGCAGCTCCCCTCCCAGGTGTTCATAGTTCAAATGACTCAGCAAAGTCTTTCTAGCTCTGTCTTACAAGCCCAACAGAGAGGTGTCTAGTCAAGATATTTTACATTTTAGTAGATTTTCTTCTGATCTCCTCCAACACATCATGTTCCTCATGCAAAAACAGTGCCCTTATATGCACAATCCATTGTATATTCTAAGTGCACTGCCAGCAATTCTTGGCCTCATATCTGGAAAATACTGCAGCCAAACATACGTCACATTCAACCAGTAACTGGTCTATGTGCTGTTTAAGTAAAACAGGCCATATATTACAAAACAGTTTGGATTCAGATTCAAATTTTGCAGCAGGAAAGAGAACATGGATATGGCATAGATAGAATCCAAAATGTTTATTCTGAAAGATACAAGGAGCTTTATGACTATGTGCTCCTGAGACTATGGATTTCTACTAGAGCCCATCAAGAAGATCTTAAACCTTTTTTCTCAGACTGTACATACAAAAAAAGCATGTGTTCTGTTAGGCAGGCTACAACAGTTTACCTAGATCTGTTTTGTCTCAAGTACTATAACTATAGCAATTTTTTATACAATAAGGTCTGTCTTCTATCCAGATTCTGGATTGCACATACCTGTGAACCCCAAGAAATGGCCAATCAGGACAATTATGGATCATATAGGATTGATCATCTAATTCCACATTGCTCATGTCTACTACTGTTTAAGGAGCCTCCAGCTTGCCTTTCCCTTTCTGCACTATGACTCCTACAGTATCAAAGTTGTTCATGAACTCAATCCTTCCACAGATCACATTTCACTAATAAGTCCCCAACAAAAAAAAGAGCTTGGGGATCATTTACTAACTGCTCTATTTTTTCTTCTCACTGACTCAATGAGGTACAGAGAGGAAGGAGGTGCAGGACTGTCTTCCCAGTCCTGGGCAGGAGAAGGATTTAGTGTTGACAGAAATTCTTAACTAAACAGCATGAGGCAAGCCTCAAGGTACAAACTACTTCGCTCTACACAGCTATCAATAATCAACATTACTTGAGAGAAAAGGAATGAAACTAGTTAAAACCTAAAAACATCACAGAGCAGAAAAATAAAGATAAAAGCAGTCATAGACTTAAATAAGATATTTAAATTATATTAATAAGTGATTTTTGACAAATGAAAATAATGTATTTTTAATTTTTTAAAAGCTTAGCTATTTTGATATCAAAAAAGGCCACTGCCTTTGAGAGAATATTATTTGCAGCACAAGTTGTAAGATATCTTTTAAAAAAATCACTCAGAGTCAGCTAACAGGGTAAAACCTGAAGGATTACAGAAGCCTAATGGCCAGCCACTACAGTTCTTATCTCTACACATGCACAGACCAAAGGGGAGATCCTGTCCTCACACTGCCTCCTCATACTTACTGCTGTCTCTATTAACCCCCAGACTCAATGCTCAGATTGAAACCTCTCACTACATGCCCCCTCATCTTATATTCCTCTCTCTGTCTAGCCAGGTCACTACTGTCTCCATCTGTAGAGTGCTGAGGTTTGACCCCAAGTACTGGGATCACCTTTGTGTGAGCTATTTAGCTTTCAGAGTGATTCTCTCTCTCTCTCTCTCTCTCTCTCTCTCTCTCTCTCTCTCTCTCTCTTACTCTCTCTCTCTCTCTCTGCTCATCTATCTCTAAAGTATTTATCTCTCATAGCCAATTGTGTCCTTCAAATCACAAAGATCCATCTGCCTCTGGCTTCTAAGTGCTATGGTGAAAGCTGTGAACCATACTGCGTGGTCACTGATGACATGGAGAAGATAATCTCCTGCCTCTATGGCTAACTAGTGACATAGTGTGTGTGGCTGACTAGTAACTTATTGTGTGTGCTTAACTAGTGACTATGTATTACGGCAGGTTTCCCCGCCAGCTGCTGCTGGTTCTGCCGCCATGGTCCCACAACCACGTGTGCCCCAAATAACACTCTGAGACTCTGTATTTGATACAATCCTGTTGGCCAGTTACCATTATTGTTTATGAGCTAGCTCTGCCTTAATTATTAACCAATTTCTACTTATCTAAGCATTTCCACGTGGTCGTCTTATCGGGGAGCCGCGGCTGGCGTCCTCCTTCCTCCCTGGGCTACATGTCGACTCCTCCCTACTACTTCCTCTTTCCTCCTCCTGGTCTCCTAGCCCCACCTATCTTGTTTCCTATTGGCCACAGGGCTTTATTAACCAGTATGAGAAACATATATACAGAATAACATCTCCCATCATCTCCTCTTTTCTGTCTAAAGTAAAAGAAGGGGTTTAACCTTAACATAGCAAAATATACCATACAACAGTTATCAAATAAGAATCACAGTTAACAATATTTAGTCCATTAACATTTTGTAAGACTTAAAGAAAATACATCTATCCTATCTTTGTGAGTCTAAAGTCCTATATGTATCTTATCTTTAATCCTAACTAAGGGAAACTATAACTATAACTATCTGTCTTCAACTCCTTCAAAGACCACAGAAGCATAATAGATAAACTCTAGAAATGACAGAGACAACTCATTGCCTGGTCAGTCACCCAAAGTTCTTCTGTAATGTTCCATCTTCAGCCCATAGGCCATAGTGTGTGTCCAGACACCTCAACAAGGCAGGAATCTTTAAACTGCCCACCTATATTGACAGTGTGTCAGTCATTTTTCTCTGTGTCCTGCGAATGTCTGGCTGCCTTTTCCATGAAGCAGGAATCCTGTAGCAATGTCCATCTTGCATCAGCAGTCACTTCTTTGTGGGTCCTGCATGTCCAGTTTCTACAACATAAAGTCAAACAGTCCAGAAGAGCAGTACCTTGCCCAAATGGCTAGTCTTGCCATATTAGAAGCAAACTTTGTAACGAGTTTCTTCAATGTCCATCTTCCTTTATTATGCAAGTGGTGTTACCAGGAGCAGTTGTGCCTCACTGACAAGAAAAAATCCCTAAACCATTTTAAATGCCATATTCTGTAGGTCTTTGAAAGTTTTGAAGAATGCCTATTTATCTCAAATACATCTCTGCATATCTAGAAATCCTAACTAACTTAACACCAAGTTTTAATTATCATAGGTAACTCTCTATAATCTGTACTAAATTATACATTACATTTTCCAATGAGCTATATAAACATAATATCTAAACAAGAGGAGAAATATACATATTACAAAATTGACCTTAAATTGTATCAATAAAAGAAAATCCATTCCAAAGCAAAGTATTCATATCTATACCATAATTCCCTTTTTACCATTAAAAAGATTGCTTGTGGCTATAGCCATTTATAACCAAGTCCATATAAATGAAAACAAACATTTATAAACAATATTTGGGAATTTGGGCGTCGTTCTTTCCAAACTACTTCCTGCTGGTAGAGGGCGCTGTCATGGGGTTCCAAAGAAGATGCAGAAATCTTGGCTGTAGTCTGCAAGGCTTTGTCTCAACTGCTTTGAATGTTGGATCACCTGGGGATCTGTTTCAGGGGGTCTGGCTTGATCAAACCACATAAGTCTGGAAGAAATCCATAGCTTTTCATTTTCTGTAGAAACAAAAATAGAAATCCTTTTCCCCAGTAACTTGTCCTTAGGCTTAAATTTTGGAGTCAAAACATTTTTAAACTATATAAGTTGAATTAATCCAGCAGCATTTCTTTTATCAGTAGTTATTTTCTCAGCAATCATATAATTTAAAGACAACAGAAGCGCGTATGTTATCCAAAATTTCTCTGTGTTTTCCATCTTTACGTGGCTTTTTTATTACTCTATTTATTCTACTTCTATTTTTACATATTTTGAGACAGGGTTTCTCTGTGTAACTTTTATCTGTCCTGGAATTCATTGCATACCAGGTTTGCTTTGAAATCACAGAGATCTGCTTGCATCTGTCTCCCTAGTGCTGGGATTAAAGGCATGCGCCACCAATGCCCGGCCATTCCATTTCCTTTTTTCTTTTTTAAACCATTGTATCCCGTTTCTTTTTCTCTCCCAAGCCAGCATAATTTTTAAAACACAGTGTAAACCTTCATTGCAGCTCTTGTACACACCAATGAATTGTTAGCAGAGCTCTTTAAAAGCAAGGCGGCTTTTTTGCCACTTATGCTAATTTTGGAAACCTCCCTTAAAGGAGCCGCAAAACTCTCTGTCTACAGCAAAACAAATCCAACTGAGAAAATGCTGCTACTAAGAAGTCTTGCTAGTCTCTGTTCCCTTGTTTCTAAAAACTATTTTATAAGCTTTTGTTAAGTTTTAAGTGAAAGTTCTCAATCCCAGTTCTGACACAACTATGTGTGTGGCTACCTAGTCATTTTGGTGTGTTACTAACTAGTTACTTAAGTTCGTGGCTATCTACTGGGTTAGCTGTGTATCTAACTATTGGCTTAGCATTTAAAAAGGAGTGTAGCTATTTAATCAGCTCTGCAAATTGATCTTCAAGCAATCCTTATTTACTAGATTACAAACAAAATACCACCATCAATGAGAGACAAATGGATGCTTTCCATTTGCATATGTTGTTTGCTGACCACAGTGATCTGTCACATACAGTCAGTGACGTGCTCCACTAAATTCTGAGCTAACATAGCTATATCAGGCAGAATTTAAATATTTGCACTGGAGAGTTACCTCATTGTAAGTTCAATACTTTTTGACTCAAGACAACCTACCAAAACTACATCCACATACTCGCATCTGTTTCCATGCAAATGCTATGAATTAAAACATGCTGAAAAACTACAAAATAACTCTCCTTAACATAGTGAGGTCAATTTTTATAATGGTGACTCTGGCAGCTGATTGCTCACCTTGAACCCTTCTGCATCTAAACTGTGCCACTTATGCTCATCTGAAGGAAGACGGAATGCTGAGCATGGGAATCTTTTATCCTTGCAAACATTGCACAGTCAAATACATGATGCAAATGGACAATTATAAATTACTGAGGAGGTGCAATCATTGAATAATTTTAAAGGTGTCCTACAGATGACAGCAAGGTCACTGCCCTGCAAGGAACTGATTGCAATCAAAGCTACCTGATTCAACTTAGAGAGCTGTTCTCAAAAACATTTTTCTAACAGGATAGAAATGCTACTGTTCTAGCATTAACATGTCTTTCCATAGAGATATCATTTCCTGCAGTGAGATTAGTGAATAAAAATACATATAAATGAAAACATACATACATCTCTGTAAAATACTCAAAGGTGATCCAACCAAGACACAATTTACATTTCATAGATACTGTCATTCCTAAGTGTCTTTTAAGTTCATGCTCCTATTTGCACTTTGAACAATTTAAACAGAGACAGGAGACAGAATGTCCAGCTAATTTAACAGATGTTAAACGTCCACAGCAATAGTGTTCCCACATTGTTTTTTTTTTTTTTAATTTTATTTTTTAGGGGTAGGATGTTTGAAACCTAGTTCCTCTTCTACTTTTGATCCTGTCCTGGAACTATCTCTTGTACACCAGGCTTGGAACTCATAGAGTTCCACAATTCTCTGCCTCACGAGTGCTGGAATAAAATGCCTGAACCACTACTGCTCAGGTCCATAATTGTTTCTTAAGTACACCAGAGACCTGAAGCAGCAGGAACTTCTTTGCTGAACAAATCTTAATGTGAAATTGTTGGGGATCAGAAAGATAGGAAATGTAGAAAGTAGAAAAAGAAAACAAACAAATTAACTGGGATCGAGAGACCTTGCAAACAACTTATGTGCCATGCCAAATAAACTTCTTAAGGAAATTAAAGGAAGAGGAGACTTCTACGAAGTCAGGCGAAACTGTCATTCAATGTGATAAACTCAGATAGGATGCTAATAAAACAATGCTGCACTAGGGGAACTCAGGATAACTCAGGGTCATTGCAGACTAGGCCGTAAGAACCAATAGTTCCAGGGTTACTGGCCCTGGAACCAATAGTCATAGCTCCATGTAGTGGGATGAATTTTATCCAGCAGATCTGAAGCAATCCCTCCACAATAACTTTGTTCCCAATCATTACCAGCTACCTCAAGGAAACTTCATTTATTAGACAAGTCTCTGTGTTTTTGTTTTGTTTGTCATTACAACATGCCTTTAGGGGAAGCATCCAAGCCTAGGTCCCAGGTTGTTACAAGACTTCCCCTAGAATGTTTCTACTCCTTGCCTGATGGCCTATGCGAGAGCATTGACTGATCAGGCCAGTCCACAACACAATAGTGTTCCGCTTTTCAAATAGTTCACATCTGGTGTCCTATCACCCATCTGGCTGAACTAAGCTTTTCTTAAGAAGATACCTGTAACTATATGACCCACAAAGCCTTCATATTCCCTATGACCAAGTAGGAGCGTATAGGAAGTCAACAGGACTAAGGCTTCCTTGAGCAGCTTCTTGCAGGTCTGGTCTTTGAAATGGGATTGGGCATAGAGGCTGATTGTAAATAAGGGATGGCTCATTTGTAAAGGTTTAGAGCCAAATGCAGGGACAATCCTAGTAAGTTAATGCCTGTCCTATCATCATAATTTCAAAGAGCACTGATTAGCAAAACCTTATCTTTGGGTGATTTAGAGGCAGTCCTCACTCCGGTAAATTCTCCTTTGAGAGACTTATTGTCTCCTAAGCATTTGTAAATCCTTACTGTTACCAATTTCATCTTCTACATCATAGCTTAGTAGTGGAATACTACCCAACACATGAGATGCATTTTACAACCCCCACAAAATTGGTAATAATTAAATCTTAATGAAAAGTGCTGACCATCTTGATGTTACTGAAGAAATGAGTATTGCTGACCTGCTTTCCTTGGGTGAGACAAATGCATGCAAATGTTGACACTACAGAAGTTTCTACAAACAGCTCCATACAACCAATGCACAGGGCAGAGGCTGCCAATAGATCGAAGTCATTCAGAGTCCTGGCTCTGGACCAATGGCATTTGAAGGCCTTCAATGAAACTCAGGGATTTAGTAATATGCCTGCAGCTCTGCATGCAGATCCAGAGAATACCAATCACAGTGGATCTAGCACCTCATCATCTGCAACTCCCCAACTGGAAACGGCATCCCCTCACACACTATGATGTCCTTTTCCAGCTTGAGCTTGCTCAAAGCACAACATACCTAACCCCTGGCCATAGATTCTCTTAGAAGCCAAGCCTGAAGCCAGGTACAGGATGGGTCCTGCACCACTTGTGACTGGCAGGCCATCTAGAGCCCTGATTGCCTAGCATTGCCTGAGTGACAGGAGCACCTCCTAGTTTTTAATCCAGGTAAAAGAGATCTTGAACAATGTTACATAGCTAACCATGATTGTATGTGTTCAGAACTTAAATAAACAGACTCTAACACAATTAACTCAAAAGGACAACTTATCTGTTATGCTTCTGACCATCCAACTACTGATAATTGTTCCAGAGACACTCCATAGTCTAGAGCACTCTATACAAATGTAAGTAATCTCCTGATATGGTAAAGAGAATTAAGTTTTAATTTAATGAATAGTGTTACAAATTAATGAGTTCTGATTATTAAATATATCCATAAAATGATTGGTATCCACAAACAAAAATGTTTAAGATACGTTCTCACAAAAAACCCACTGAGGTCATAGAGTCACTTAGTTTAAGAAGGGGTAATCAAGAGGACCAGAAAAAACACTGCCCAGAGAGTTAAGAAATAAATAACAAAATATCTTTGCAATGACAAAATGCATTAATTTCCAGCTAATGATCATAGACAAGAGAACCTACAACAGATGGTTATTTTTGTTGTTAATGTTGTTTTTTTAGCAGAATTTCTCTGTGTTACAAATAATGTTAGTTATCCTAGGTATATCTCTGTAGACCTCGCTGGCCTTAAAGTCATATCGATGCACTTGCCTGTGCCTCCGGAGTCCTGTGATCAAAGGTGTGGACCACCACAACCTGGCTCCTAAAACAGATTTTGCATTCCACATATGTTGCCATCTTTATGTGCTTTCAATGTCTAACACCAGCAGAAAATTTGATAAATTTAAATAGTGACAGTATATTACAAGTTGGGCCAGTAAGGCAATATAAGCCTTCAGTAGAAACGATAGGACTATAATTATTTCATAGTACAGGAATAACATAAAACAGAAAGTCACTTTACAGACAGGTCCTGAGGAAGAAGTGCCAGAAGATGAGAAAAATATGGAAGGCAGAACAATGATAAGATGAAAGCTTGGTCACGGAGGTTTTGTTGAAGCTGTGTCTTATTCTAAGTAAGCTTCTTACGAACAATAGTTTATACTACTACCAAGGAGAAATGGAAGGAAGTAGTGGGCTTGTAGGAAGTCAAAAGAAGTTACCATTCAATGAGCCAAACTCAGGAGAAGGCTCCTCAAATAATGCAGTACAGGGTCAACACAGGGAATCCCAATAACATTACTGACTAAGCCCTCAGTGGTCATGACCCAATAATCACAGCTGTGTGTGGTGGGAAGAGTTGTGTTCTTGGGATCTTAAACAACACCTCCTCAAAGGCCCTGACCACAAACAATTGCCTTCTCTCCCAAACATCTTACTTGTTTCAAAGGATTACCTCTATTTTATTTTCCATAACTTTCCACCAAGAATTGTTAAATCATTATATCAACGACTCCACTATTCCACAAAACAGCTCAATGGTGGAGTGTGGTCCAACACAAGAACATCATTTATACATGTCTTTATTAAATCTTGCCTTTAACCTAGCACTTGGGATTCAGAGACAAGCAGATCTCTATGAGATTGGGTCTAGCCTTCATTACAGAGAAAATTCTAAGTCAGGCTGCAAAGCTTCACAGAGAAAATCTGTTTCCAAAAATTACATACATACATATATACACATACAACTATATAAATATATATATATATATATATATACATATATATATATATTAAAGAAAAATAAATTAAATTATGTAATTGGGAGCACACACAAAATAAACTCGAAATGTAGATACGCCCTTAGTCTAGGAACAAAACTCAAATGACTGGACAGATTTTGATGATCCCTCCTGGAAAAGCTCAGGTTCTCTGAGGAATGTATGGCGGTCAGAAAGGGAGGGCACCAGGGTGAATGAAAAGAGGGAGAGGGAACTGGGATCTAGATGTAAAATAAGACCTTCTTATTTAGATTGCTCCAAAAGTAGAAGAAAAGCTATTTTAGTGGCAAAAAAGACAGTAACTACACATAGATCTGACCCCTAAATGTTAGATGTGAAGGGCAGAACTTCTAGAAGGCACTAGACAAACTGAACCTCTTCTTGTTTTGTAAATTGCTATTCCTGTCCACCAAAATCATAATGGACCTTACTAGAAAAATTTCTACACAATACTCCATGATAAAAATCCTTTCATCAGAAGCAGCCCACTAGGTGAAGTATTAATAGCCCGCACCCTGGTCAGGGGAGCTACTAGGACCACAATGGGCCAAACACTGAATGTGACAGCACATTCTAGCCCAGCCTCCTCCTGGGGTGCCTGCCAAACACACTTTCATGACTCCCCATCCCACCATCCCCATCCCCTCACTCACCATGCTGCAGCTTCTGTGTTCATCCATGCTGCCCTCACAATTCCCCACAGCAGCACTCACAGAGCAGCAATCAATCTTCTGGTGACTATTCTGATATGAAACCAAGCCTGCAGCATGGCTCCAGGAAGTCTCCTCCCAGACCTGAGACTGGAGGGTTGGCTCAGTGTCCCTGATTGGCTAGTGAGGCTTGAGTGACAGGAGCACTTACTCAAGGGTTAGTATGTGCTTAAAGACACAGTAAGCCCTGCACCTCCTTTGTGCTGGATACTACTCCAGACCAGAGAGCTGCAAAAACAGGAGCTACATATATTTTCCTGCGTGTTCACTCATGCATGGAGAAACCCCAACCACACCTGCCAGCCCACTTCACCAGCGAAATCCTACAGGACACATGCAACCCACCCCGCCCTGCCTGCTCCCAGCCTCAGCATTGCCCTGGCCCTGCCTCTGCCAGCCCCTGCTGGTCCCGCCTAACTTGCCCCCTCCAGACTCTGCTCACCACACCCATCCCCACCCATTCCATTTCAATTCTTGCCCCAGGGACTCCCGCCAGTGTCAGAGGTCCAGGAAGAGGTCGGGGCTGTCAATCAGTGACCCGGGGCTGGGACTTCCTGCACTAGGCATCAGTCAGGACTCGGTGTCAGTCACAGGGGGGGGGACGACTTCCTGCGAATTTTCATTTCAGCCAGAAGAAATGTCAGTCAAAGCGGCAGAGCGGGAATTCTGGATAAATGGTTATGTATTTAGTCCTGGGTATTGTCAATCACGGGCGAAGTAGCGGGACTTCCTGCCTCCTGTGTCAATCAGTGAGGATGGGGCGGGACTTTCTTGGAAACATACTTCCTCATCATGGAACTGTCCATCAGAGTAAAGGGGGCGGATCTTCTGCTCAAGCTTTGATTTGTGGTGCAGCCACGAGTCAGACACCTAGAGTCATAGGGCTGAATTTCAGCTTAGGAGGGTGGGCGAGACTTCTTGACAGGACCTGGGGGCGGGATCTCCAGTATGAGTGAACACTGACCACAGGAGAAGGAAGTGTCCACCCCGGCCCCGTGAGTGACAGGTGGTACTGGACTTGCCAGGATGAACAGGAAGTTCCCTCCAATAGCCCCGAGAGTGACAGGCACAACAGAAGCGCCTGCCCTTGAACCCGTGATTGACAGGAGCAACTGGAATTGCCCATTCCCACCCAAAGTTCTCAGCTTGTCTGGTGCAGTCTTATGTTCATGCCTCTGGTGTGGGTCAGGGCGGTGTTGCATGTATGTTTTCTTGTGTCCTTTGTGTGGGCACAGATGCCTTCTTGCATATGTGGTAGTGGCATGCATAAGTGTGCGTGTGTGAGCATGAGGGCTGTAGGCATGCATGCATGCATGCATACATACATACATGCTTGCATGTGAACATGTGTGTGGACACACATGCGTGCAGGCATGCGGATCGGTGTGGCTGTGCATGCATGTGTACACTTGTGAACACACATGCTCACACATACAGACATATACTTGTGCATAGACAGGCACACACACACAAGCTTAAACTCACACATACAGACATACATGCATGCATTGTAAGGATGGAAAAATTCACCCTAACCCCCCCCCCAAAAAAAAACACATTGGATTAAAAATACACAAGAAAAAAAACTTTTAATTACACATGTAAATTAGGAGCAGTAGAACTAGGGCAGAGACAAAGAGTGCTTACTGCTATTGTCAAATACCTGTGTTCATTTGCCAGTACCCGTGTCTAGTGGCTTATAACAGACTGTAACTTCAGGTCCATGTAATCCAGTGATCTTTTATGGATTCTGCAAGAAGTCACATGCATGGTATGCATTCATACAGACACAATTCACATAATGAAAGCACATATTTGTATTAAAATTTTATTAGAGAATAAACTCAACCCAGTATCAAGCTGCAATCAATCCACATTAGGAATGGTAATGGTAATAAAACCTATTTCAGGGTCCAGTCTAGAGGACCTGAGTAAAATGTTAGAGTGTCATGGTGAAGAGAATAGTCTCCAAAGCTTTCTTCTGATCTACACACACACACACTCTCTCTCTCTCTCTCTCTCTCTCTCTCTCTCTCTCTCTCTCTCTCTCTCTCTCTCTCTCTCTCACAAACACACACACATGGACACACACACACACAAAAGGACACACACACTGTGGGAATGTGAATAAGCCCAACAGGCTAAGAAAGCCTTGAATGATGCTTATTAAAGTTCAATAACACTGTGAACCAGAAATACTCCATTGTGGAGAAAGCAATAACTAGTCAGGAAAGAGAAAAACACATCCCAACATTATTGTACATGACAGAAACATTGGAAACATTTTTTTCAATATTAAAAATTGCAAAAGTGTTTCCTTAGGGCAGGGCTTGAAAAGTAGGAAGACAATTAGGACACATGAGGTATTTTATTTACCATTTTGTGGGATAAATAAACATTTTTTTGCTGCAGGGGTCTTTTGTTTGATTTTCCAGATTTTTTTTTGCACTGTGATTCCCAGGCTGTCCTGGAAATCATTTTGTAGATCCAACTATTCTCAAGTAGAAAGCATTCTCTCTGCCTACTGAGTGCTGGGATTAAAAGGCATGTGTCATCACTCTTACAGCTAGTGTCCTTTATAACTTTTTATAACACGAATGCTTTGTAATTAACAAGGGAAATAATAGCACACATAAAAGTATGGGACACCGTAGAATAATAATTGGTTCATTGGATTCTCTCTCCCGCTAGGCAAACTGCCACTGTTCCTACCCTCACACAGTCCTCTTCCTCACTGTAACTCCACACAAGTCCTCTCCAGGGCCTGTGTCTTCTTCTTAGGTAACATTTCCAGGTCACAGACCTCTCCAATGCTTAGGTTCCTTTCATGCCCTGGAGTCGATCTTCTCTGCTTTCCACAGGGAAACTTCCCTTCCATCCTGGATCTATCTTTCAGAGATGATCACTCTACAATGACATTTCAAAGGCTGCCAAAGATGGATGGCTAAGCCATGTATTAATTAAGTAACTCCATAAAGGCTATGCATGCAGAGGCCAAAAGGAGTTGGGACAATGGAACCTCCATGACTCCAATTTCAATGGCCCCAACTGCAGAGCCTGTTTCTAAGCTGCTCCATTCCTCTTCATATGCAAGCAACTCCTGCCAGTTTTCTCTCTTTCTATTTCTGCCCCCAATTAATCACTCCCTTTCCTAATAAACTCCTGTAGGTTTGTTGATTTTTTTTTTGGATCCAGTTTTATCACTGAAAGTTGCAGCAAAGAATGAAAAGAACAACAACAACAACAATAATAATAATAATAATAATAATAATAATAATAAATATTAATTTGCAGAAGAACTAATTGTAAGTAGTGAATCTGTTGGGCTAGCAAGACAGTTCAGGTTAAGGGTAATTTTCTTCTTCCAGAGAACTGGATTTCTATTTCTAGCCCTCAAGCCTGGTGTCTCTAAACCACCTGTAAATACAGCTCCTAGACATGATGATTTCCCCTGATCTCCACGAACATTTGGATATTTATGTACATATGTATACATAATTCAGGGTAACACATACACACACACACACACACACACACACACACACACACACACACAGGTATTCTCTTTGTAACCTTTTGATTTTCTTCAAGTCAGTGATCCACTTGCCTCTGTATCCAGAATACTGAGTATAAAGGCAGGAAACATCATTGCTTGGCTAAATTTTTTGTTTGTTTGTTTTTGTTCTTTTGACACGGGGTTTCTTTGTGGCTTTGGAACCTATGCAGGAATTCTCTCTGTGTACACCAGGCTGGCCTCAAACTGACAGAGATCCAACTGCCCCTGCCTCCCAAGTGCTGGGATTCAAGCTGAGTACCTGGATGCCAAATTCTTTTTTAAAATTCATTTGCTTTCCTGATGATTGAATAGGAAAATCCCAATTAAGTAGCCTCAATAAAGTTCCAGATGGCAAATATTAATCATATTTGTCTAACTGGAGTTCACTGCCCCCTATTGCGATTTAATAAGGATCAGGATAAACAATTAGGCTGAACAGAAGTGTATAAAGGGAGAAATAACTCACAACATAGGCAGATGTACACGGTGGGTTCCAGCGGATCCTGAGCCTTCCAGCGTCCACCACCAAAAAGGGGCGGCCCGACCCTCTCCCAGCCTTTACTCCCCGCTCCCATCCGGCCCTGTCTCTGCCCCAATGGACAAGGCCTAAGCCACAGGTGCAGACAAGGTGAATATCCCGCTACAGCCCCCTGCCTCTGTGATGCCTAGTTTAAAATCATGGCAATCTGTGGGATCTGGTAGATCCAGCTACAATTCCCCTTTTAGTCTAAAGAAAAGATTTGGGTTTGATACAAAACTATATACAAAACAGTGAATAACAAGTGTGCTCTAAGAAAAGGAAAATTGAGAACAAAATGACCTACATATCTAGTCCTAGGATGAAAATATAACGGAGTTTACAATAGAATTATCCTAAGCTAGAAAGCTTAAGCCTAGTACCTAATCTATCTAACTAGGAAGAGAGAATAATAGTTGTGATGGTTTAATCTACAACCTCATCAAGACCTGAGAAGGAAAATAGCAATACTAGGGTAGACAGGAAGTGCAGATGGGCAACTTACAAAAGATGTCTTGAAGACAGAAACAGCAAGCTACCTGGACAGTCACCCAAGGTCTCAGAGCAATGTTGGTACAGCCAGTTTTGGCTAAGGCCAAGAGTAGCTGACAGATCACAATAAAAGCAGGGAGGAAGAAAGGCTGTCTTACCCTGACTTGGCAAGGTTCAGCAGTCTTCTGTTTGTCTCCTGCAAGCACATAGGACCACATGTCCAGATCAGTTGTCAAGGTAGGGGCAGTTCCTTGCACAAGAGGCCATGGCCAAAGTGAGGGTGAACTCCAGAAGGAGCAACAACAGTGTCCAACATACTTTCGGGAAAGTGCATGGTGCTGTCAGGAGCAACAGTGTCTCATGTCAACAGAGTACTAATATTAAAACATTTAAATGCCGTGTTCTGCATATCTATGAAGTGATTGGAGATTAAGCATCTATTTCTGACTAATCTCATAGGCAAAGGAAACAGGGGTGAGGATAATCTGCAATATTCAGGAACTTAGCTAAAAACCTGATTAAAACTTCCTTGAGTAAAGCAAGGATACATACCTAAACAATATAATTATGCACATGTAAATTCCTAAAATAGAGGTAGAGTAGAAATGTCTAGACAAGAGGGCAGCAAGATAAATATTCTAAATTCTATCAATATACAAAATGTCTTGAACGCCAACAAGGTATACATACATAGAATATAGCGAGAATAATGTGCATAAAACATAAATGGAAAGATTTCACACAGTATGACAAAATATAATATACAATTCTTCCAGTACATAGATTACCACGGATAAGAATATAGAACAGTGTAAGCTGAAATACTAATATCTCACTCTTACTAAACAATTAACAAGAAGGTAGGCCAATCTACCTATATCATTCTGAACCATACCTTTCCCAACCATACCGTATCCCTGTCTAAAATAGATAACTGAGTCTAAATATCACTTTCCATACCCAACCCCAAGTAACTAAAACCAACCCTATGAAGATGAATATTATCCCTAAATTCCAAGAGTGGGAAGAGGGGCGTCCTTATCTTAAGATTACGACCTGCTGAAATGGGATGATGATTGTTCCATGGGATCCTGTAGGAAGAAAATGTTTAGCAACCAAATTTTTCAACAGAAGTGGCTGTGACATATGTAGGTATTCATAGTGTGGCAGAAAATGTTTGACTGGAGTTCTATTTGGAACTCTGGCCAGGTTGTAATACGAAGGTGCACCATTACAGCTAGCTAGTCAGGAGTTGTCTTGAGCAAAGCAGTCCCAAACCAGTTAAAGGGTGAAGTTTGTAGCTCAGATGCATCAGGATGAGTAGAATGGAAATGTCCATTTGGGGACCCATCTTCCTTCCGGAGTGTTCAAGGATTGCTGTTGGGAACTGTTATTATTCCTTGTGGAAAACTTAAATATCAATATCAAAGTAAAATTTTCAAGTTTTACTGTATGCATTATGGGAAAGGCAACAATAAGCATTAACATGTACAAGAGAAAATGAGGATTTCATAGAGAAAAGTGCATATAAACACATGAGTCCCTAGATTTTGTTTTCTTCTGCCATACATCATTTGGCTTCTTGATATAAAGCAGAAACTGTGAATTCAATCTTAAGAACATGCTTGGATTTAGAGAAGGAAAGCCAAATCCAACTCCAAAGCCAGCATTGATTTATATGAATCGGGACTACAGGAATACCAAATAGTAAAGAGAAATAGATTTACGTATAGAAACAGTTTATTAGACTTAAATATTTTTACCATAAATCAGATTACTCTTCATTAAATGATTCTTTCTGGAGAGCTATCTTCTGTAGGTACCTACATGTTCCTTGTCTCTTGGTTGTTTGAAGATGGGTGTTCTCTGTTTTACTGTAAAGACAAGAAGAGAACACTTCCCCTACCTTTGAGAGGTCTCCACACATTTTGTGGGACCCAATTTGTTAAATGACTTGTCATTCCTCTTCATTAACATGTTTCTCTTGTTCAACTCAGATCTTGATCAACTTAGACGGTATCCATAGCTTTTTTTCTCCTGTAGATACAAATGCGAAACACCTACCCCAACGTAACACACATCCTGGTTTCCATTCTGAGGTCAATTCATCCTTGAAGTACACCGGCTGATTTAGTTCAGAAGATTTTTTCTATTGTCCAGTGCATTTCAGCAGCTGTTTGTCCTTTTTCATTAGCATTAAGAAAATTTAATATTAATAAAGCATTATGTAATCTGTGTTTGGGTGTCTTGGTTACTCCTGCCTGTTTATGGAGCATTTCCTTTAAGGTACGATTGGATCTCTCAATTACTGCTTGTCCTTTAGGACTCTGTGGTATACCAGTTCTGTGCTTTATGTTATAATATTCAAAAAACTGTTTCAATTTGTTGGAAACATATGCCAGAGCATTGTCAGTTTTTATTTGTGCAGGTATGCCCATAATGGCCATTACCTCTAATAGGTGTGTAATAACAGAATCAGACTTTTCAGAGCTCAGAGCAGTAGCCCATTGAAACCCTGAAAATGTATCTATAGTATGGTGCACATATTTTAATTTTCCAAATTCTACAAAGTGAAACACATCCATTTGCCATATTTCATTTCTTTTTATACCTTTAGGGTTACTGCCTGGTGGTAAAGGAGTTTGGTTATAGAATGAGCAAGTAGGACATTTCCTTATTATTTCCTTGGCTTGTTGCCAAGTGATAGAAAAGTCCTTTTTCAAACCTTTTCTGTTCACATGATGTTTCTTATGAAACTCTGATGCTTCTAGCATACTGCCTATCAATAATCGATCAATTTCATCATTGCCTTGTGCTAGAGGACCTGGTAGACCCAAATTGGATCTAATGTGTGTTATATACATAGGATGAATCCTCTTTCGGATAGTATCTTGTAACTGTATAAACAATGAAGTTAAGTCTGTACCATCAGGAATAAATTCTGCAGTGTCAATGTGTAAGACGACTCTTTCTGCATATTGAGAGTCAGTAACTATATTGAGAGGTTCTGTAAAATCCATAAGTACCATGAGAATGGCATACAATTCTGCCTTTTGTACAGAATTGTAAAGGCTTTAAACCACTTTACTTATTTTATCTGATTTATATCCTGCCTTACCTGATTTGTTTGCATCAGTGTAGAATGTATGAACTCCAGAGATAGGTGTTTTTCTTACAATGCGTGGAAGGATCCAAATCGTTTTCTTTATGAATTTTATCCTTTCACTTTTGGGATAATTGTTGCTAATCATTCCCAAAAAGTTACTGCATGCTCTCTGCCAATATTCATTATCTTTCCATACAGAGGAAATTTCCTCATTAGTCAAAAGTACTATCATTTCTGCTGGGTTTCTTCCTGTCAGTTGACGAAGTCTTAATTTACCTTTTATAATCAGGTCAGAGATCTTTTCTATATATGTTTTTAGTTTTTTATTCTGTTTATGTGGTAGAAATATCCATTCTAATATGATATCTTCCCTCTGCATCAAAATCCCTGAAGGATATTCTCTAGATGGTAACATAACCAGAATACAGTCTAATTTTGGATCCACACGATCCACATGTGCTTCTAATATTCTCTTTTCTACCCATTCTAATTCCTTTTCAGCCTCAGCTGATAGTATTCGTGGACTATTCAAGTCTTTGTCCCCTTTTATGGTCATTTTTAAGTTTTTTCAAATCATGCCAATCTACTCCAATAATGGTTTGTAGTTGAGAGATCTCTCCTAGTAATTTTTGAAGATCATTAAGAGTCTGGTAGCGATCTCTCCTAATCTGTACTTTTTGTGTCTAATTTTCTGTAGAACTATTTTGTATCCTAAGTAGTTAATAGAATCTCCTTTTTGTATTTTTTCAGGAGCAATTTGTAATCCCCAACGAGGTAAAACTTCCTTTACTTTCTCAAACATTTTTTCTAATGTTTCTATTTTAGAATCAGCTAACAAAATATCATCCATGTAATGGTAAATTATGGATTGTGGAAACTGTTCACGAATTATTTCCAGTGTTTTTTTGTACAAAATATTGGCATATAGTGGGGCTATTTAGCATTCCCTATGGCAAAACCTTCCACTGATATCTCTTCACTGGTCGAGGATTATTATAATTAGGTACCGTGAAGGCAAATTTCTCTTTACCTTGTTCCTGTAAAGGTATAGTGAAGAAGCAATTCTTTAAGTCAATAACTATAATAGGCCATTCCTTAGGTATCAAAGAAGGCAAGGGCATTCAAGGCTGTAGAGAACCCATTGGCTGAATAACTTTATTGATGGCTCTCAGGTCTGTAAGCATTCTCCATTTACTAGATTTCTTTTTGGTAAAAAATACAGGAGAATTCCAAGGGCTGGTTGATTCGTCGATAAGTCCAGCATTTAGCTGTTCCTGTACCAGGTTTTCTAAAGCTTCTAACTTCTCAGAGGTCATAGGCCATTGCCCTACCCAGACAGGTTCCTCTGTTAACCATTTTAAGGGTAGGGCTTTTGGGTCCTCTGTTTGTTCAGCGCTTGCATTCTGTTTTTGTACAGCCTGGATATTTGGTGTCTGTCTTGAATAGTAGTTTATAACACCCTTTCCACAATCATGAGGTCGTTTGTGGTTCCTATCCATTATTGGAGGAATGTTAATCTGTGTATTCCATTGCTGTAATAGATCACAACCCCATAAGTTTATTGCTATATCGGCAACATATGGCCTCAACCTTCCTCTCTGTCCTTCTGGTCCTACACATTCAATCCATCTCGTGCTCTGTTTTACCTGAGACAGGGTTCCAATCCCTAAGAATTGAACATTTACCTCTTGTAGGGGCCATCTAGGAGGCCAGGATTTCTCAGGTATGCTAGCTCAGCTCCCGTGTCCAGTAAACCTTCAAACAGTCTGTTATTCATTTCAACTATCAATCTAGGCCTATGACTATTTATAGAGGTTTGCCAAAATATACGCTTTTTGTTTCCTTTTCTCATGTTTGATTCAAATTCCATCATTAGTATGTCATCCAGAACGGTATGAGTTTTTACAGTAGGCAATGGATTTTCTAATTGTCCTGTGGGAGATTGCCCTCCACTGTGACTGGGAATGTCCGGACCACCTTTGGCATGGGGGCCTTCCAGAGTCCCCCCAAGGAGTTTCCCGATGGTAAAGGGTTTCCTTGCTTGTCTCTTGTCGATCTACATTCATTGGTCCAGTGTCAGCCTCTGCCACACCTTCTACATAACCCAGAAGGCTGAGGCCTTCTGTTAGAATCATTCCTGGGAGTGTTATTTCTAGAAATAATTTGCCTACAATTTCTTTTTAGATGTCCTTTTCTACCACAGTTAAAATATCTGACATTGTGATATATTTTCAAACCTTTGGAGATGGCTTCTCCTAGCCAAGCTGCTATCTCCTCATGGTTAGGATCTCTGTTATCTTGATGTCTTCTTGGATTTTTAGACAAGGCCTCTCCTACCCAAGCTTCAGTGTCACCATCGTTAAAACCTCTGTTATCTTGATGTCTTCTCATACCATTAGATATGGCCTCTCCTACCCAATTTTCAGTGCTATTATCATTATATTCCATGTTGGCTGTATATAGAACCCAGTCATCTAAAGTTGCTGATCGAGTTTTTAAAGGCCAAAGCACTTGTTTGCATTGAGAGTTTGAATTCTCATAAGCTAATGTTTTTATAAGTACTTGCCTAGTTTCTATGTCTGCTACCTCTAATTGCACTGTTCTAGACAATCTTTCTAGAAATGAAGTAAAATGTTCTCTTGGTCCTTGCCTTATCTTGATGTAGGATTCTATCTTTTCCCCTAGTTCATTAACCTTATCCCAAGCATTCAGAGCTGCTGTACTGCATAGAGACAAGATATGTTCATCATAGGCAGCTTGGGTTTCTGGGTCAGCATAAATACCCTCACCAAGGATTTTATCTTGGGGAGCTTTATAACCTTTCTTCAAGCCCTGAAGTTCAAGAGCTTTTGCTTCCTCTTTCCATAAAGCCCTCCATTCTAATTGAGAGGAATTTTCAAGGACAGCGGATATCAATTGATCTGAATCCTTAGGGGTTACCTTGTTATTCCTTGACCATGATTCTATTAATTGCTTCACATATGGTGAGTGCATACCATAAGAGACTACTGCATCCTTTATGTCTTTTAAATCTTTCATACTTATTGGTTCCCACTGATAGGCAACATCACCTATTGGGTGTTTTTTCGTTTCTGGTTTTTCACTAACAGATACAGGGAAATCCCCCCTGACCCTAAATGGTGTAGAAAATTTTAACACTCTTTCATGCCCTGTTCCCTGTAGTTCTCCTTCTGATATGTCAGATCGATGGTCTTCTAAGGCCTGAAATCTATTCACCATCGTTTCTTTGAGTGTCTGAACTTCTTGAACCACATAAGTTTCTAGAGCCTTCATTGCATCGGTCAGTTTCTTACTTTCTCCAACTACAAATGATTCCATATTTTTAATATTCTCATCCTTAGATATAATCTGAATGGCATGTAAACTGCCTTCCAGAAACAATGTTCTATCTGCCAGCTTGTCATTATCCTCAGACATGGAAGAGATTCTATCTGCTAATCTTTCCATCTGATGTTCCAGTTTTTTAACCTTATTAGTAGATTCGTCCAACCAGGAATGAGCCATTTCTGCTAGCATGGTAATGCATTGCATTGTTTCTGTTTTGGTTGTTGAGTTATCAGCTATGTAATAAATTCTGTTTTGAGTTGGTCATTTTTATGTTCCATGTTTTGCATTCTATCTGTCAGGTCTCTATTGACATCTTCAATATTCTGAACCTTTTCCTCTAAACATTTTATATTTTGTATTCTAATTTTAAGCCCTCCATTGTCATGTTCAGTATTCTGAAACTTTTTTTCTAATAATTCTATGTTTTGTGTTCTAATATTTAGCTTTCCATTGTCATTTTCTATATTCTGCACTTTTTTTCTAATAATTCTATGTTTTACGTTCTAATTTTCAGTTTCCCATTGTCATTTTCAATATTCTGAACCTTTTTTTTTCTAAGGATTCTATGTTTTGCGTTCTAATTTTCAGCTCTCCATTATCATTTTCAATATTCTGTGTTCTGTTTCTCAGCTTTATATTGCCATCTTCAATATTCTGAACATTTTCTTCTATACATTGCATGTTTTGCATTACAATTTTAAGCTCTCCGTTGTCATTTTCAATATTCTGTGTTCTGTTTCTTAGCTCTCTGTTGTCATTTTCTACATTTTGTATCCTTGTTACTAACTCTCTTATGGTTTTTACAAGTTCCTTATTATTTGCCCTAGTCTCAAACCATTTCTTTAAAAATATCATAATAATGATGAAACCCATTGCTATTATAAGAAAAATGTATATATTGGTTAAGTCATGATTTTCTTCTGTTAAAATTCCTTCTATACAAGAAGTAAAGGAATTTCTAAAGTCCTGCATTGTAAGATTATCCACCATAGC
Source organism: Cricetiscus sungorus (assembly GCA_030556225.1). Taxonomy (NCBI): domain Eukaryota; kingdom Metazoa; phylum Chordata; class Mammalia; order Rodentia; family Cricetidae; genus Cricetiscus; species Cricetiscus sungorus. The sequence continues at coordinate 131,655 of JANBXA010000496.1, read as the reverse complement.
TATGGGACAATTGATCTCAGATATTATCAACTTAAATTGCAGAGAATGTTGCAATTACCTTAGGTGTGATTCTGCTCTCCTGGAACTTTGGTTTTTTTATTTGCAGATCTCAACACCTCCAGCTGTAACTGCCAAATAGCATCTGGCAGCAGATGATTCTTCTGATTCAGTCCCTGCAGAATAGCTCTTAACAAACTATAGCAAGCGAGAATTTGTTAAACGAATAAGTAGAAGGACCCTGTGTAATTGCTGGGACCATGGGGCTATGGCTGCAGGAAACACACAAGCAAGGTGGGCGCAAGGGCAGGCTCCAGGCGGTGCAAGTGGAAAGTGGGGAAATGGGCAAAATATGAGAAGCAGGTAGTGCTTTCTCAGGGCCACTGTGGAGGTAAAGGGGTTGGATGGCAGAGGCAACTGTCCCACAACTTGTGGTGTGTCCACCTAGTTAGGCAAGGAACCCTGCCCGTTCAGGGATGGTGGGGGATGGGAGCGGCTTGGCTTCCACCACCTCTCCCACCTCCATCATCAGGGCAAAAGCCAGGTCCGGTGAAAATCCAAATCCCGCTTCTGACACCAGATATTGCGATTTAATAAGGATCAGGATAAACAATTAGGCCGAACAGAAGTTTATTAAGGGAGAAATAACTCACAACATAGGCAGATGTACGGGGCGGGTTCCAGCGGATCCTGAGCCTTCCAGCATCCACCACCAAAAAGGGGCGGCCCGACCCTCTCCCAGCCTTTTCTCCTCGCTCCCATCCGGCCCTGTCTCTGCCCCAATGGGCATGGCCTAAACCACAGGTGCAGACAATGTGAATATCCCGCTACAGCCCCCTGCCTCTGTGATGCCTAGTTTAAAATCATGGCAATCTGTGGGATCTGGTAGATCCAGCTTGAACTTCCTGTAACTAGAGGATTCAGAAGGCTAATGTGAGAAGACAGCCAATGTTTGATGCCAGACTAAGCAAAATAGAAAGACTCTCAAAAAACAAACAAACAACATCAAACAAACAAACAACATCAAAAAAAATGAGTGGCACAGAGACACACACTTGTAACCCAGCACTTAGGATGTAGAGAAAGAGGCAGGAGAAGCAGGTCTGCAAGGGCCTCATTTGCAAATAGAGAGATAAGGATCAGTGTTCACTAAATGAAATCTTCTGTATAGAGGGAAAGATCCCAGACAGGCATAAAATCTGCAAACCAAACTGAGACACCAGAGTTTATCAAGTTGTAACCTACGTATTTTGAAATTGTAAAGATATTTCAATTTTCCTACTGAAAGAAAAAGGGCACAAGGGTACCTTTAAACAGATATAACATATGTAAATTACATAGACACACAACACCCGGAAATCCTCTAAAGTGTTGAAGAAATCAATCCCTAACCCTGACATGTATATGACAAGTGTCATCCTTTCTCTAAAAGTTCAGTTTAAAATTGGGTAGTTGATTCCTGTAATCAAGATCTAGAAATCTCAGCTACCGCAGAATCTAAGACAGTAAAGTAGGCTACCTTATAGGCAGGAGTTCCAGATGAGTAACGTGATCTACACAAAAACTAAAAGAAAATTTAAAATTCAGGTTAGCACTTTGAATGTCACCCAGCCAGAATCCTGACATGTTCCTTCTACTCAAAATTTACTTTAGAGAGGAACAGATAAATAAAAGAAATGTGTTGCCCCACTTTAAAGCTTAGCCTCCAATCTGTATATACAGTGACGCCTACTAAGTTATCTTGGGTATGGGTAGAGTGGCTATCTCATTACAATGTTGTTCTCTCACTTCAATGTTAGGATAAAGTAATATATATTCCTAATATTTACACCATGCTGTAGGTTAGCAAAAACTATAACTTACTAATCTAGATACAGTTGGATAGAGGTAACTATGTTTCTCAAACTTCATAAAATCCACATTATGCTCTTTAATGGACAGTTTTAAAAGATAAAAAAAATGAAAATGAGAAAAATAGTATTTCAACAAAGATGAAGAAAAAGGGCAAGAAGAAGAAAGATATATAGAAATAAAATTAGAAATAGTTGATCTGTAGTATGTGAAAAAAGTAAAGGACAGAAAGTTTCAGAATGCAGAAAGATAGAAAAGAAAAAATGTGTAATTACATGTGTACATTAAGGGTGAAAAAATATTTATTTGCATGAGAAGCCAAAAAATAATAATTAAATTACTATACATTGATGTGTTATATTTACGCATTAAGTGATAAAGATGGCAGAGCAAAGGGGAAATAATAATCATATTTTTACCTCCAAATACAGATATTTTATGTTACAGAATACAACGGATGCAAGATTTTTATAAATTAAGACACCGATAAAATTCTTCATGTGGTTTTTAACCAGCTTGGAAGAGCTGCCCCAAAATTATGATTGACAAAGTTATTTCAAGATAAATTTATTTTGTTTAAGGTGGACCACAACAGAAATGGAAACTGAAAATTCCCTCATTTGAAGAAAATAAATAAATAAATAAATATTTTCATAAAAAATTTTGCTAGAAATTTCCCTCATTTCAAAAATAAATAAACAAATAATTTTTTTGCAAAAAAATGAAATGTTGCTAGAAATTTCCCTCATTTGAAAACATAAGTAAATAAATAAATGAACATTTGAGAAAAAAAAGTAGTTGTTGAAAATTTCCCTCGTTTGAAAAAAATAAATAAATGAATATATTTTTACACAAAAAAACAAACATTTCTAGAAATCTACTTTGTTTGAAATAAATAAATAAATATATGAAAAACAAAAAATGTTGCTAGAAATCACTCTCATTTGAAGAAAAGAAATAACTATATTAATTATTGCCAAAAAAAGTTGCTACAAATTCATCTCATTTGAAAAAAATAAATAAATGTTTGCAACCAAAACAATGTTGCTGCAAATTTCCCTCATTTGAAAAAAAAATTAATTTTCACCATAAAAAATGTTGCTAAAAATTTTCCTCTTTAAAAAAATAAATAAATACATTTTTTTTGCCAAAAGAAACCCATAATGTAGTCAGAAATTTCCCTCAATTAAACAAGATAAATAAATAAATTTTTGCATAGGAAAACAAAATGATGCTGGAAATCTCCCTCATTTGAAAAAATAAATATATATATAAATTTAGCAAAAAAAAAAAAAATAAGAGTTGCTAGAAATTTCCTTGTTTGAAGGAAATAAATGAATAAATAAATTTTTGCCAAAAACAAAAAAACGTTGCTAGAAATTTCCATCATTTGAAATAAATAAATAACTAAATAAAGTTTTGCCAAAAAATGTTTTTAGAAATTCCCTCTTTTGAAAATAATAAATAAATGAATAATTTAATATTTGCAAATTTTTTTTCTGTAATTCTCCGCTGTCGTTTGAAAAATGAAATAATTTTGAATTTGAAATAATGAAAAAAATTAATAAATTTATATATGTACCGAGGCATTGCTGATATTTTTGCTACAGCCAGGGTCATACAGGACGTGCTTACATGATTAATGTGTTACCGCCACACTGTTATTTTGGACCATAAATATTTATTATGAATCTCAGTGCAAACTGCACCAAATGAAAACATTTAAACCTTTAATATGTGAGGAATTGCGGGGTCACTAAAAATTAATAGTAAATTATTTTCAGGATGTGTGTGGTGTCCATGGAACAGCCTGATGCACATACGTATATATTCATTACATATTCATGTATGTAATCATATATTTATTCATGCATATATTCATTTGTATATTTGTATATTGATACATATTCATGTATATATTCATATATTCATATATATTCTTGTATTATTCACACATATATATTAGTGTATTATTCATACATGTATTCATGTTTTTATTTATGTATATATTCATATGTATATTCATGTATATTCATATATTCATATAATTTTCTGTAATTTTTTGTCCTCACCAAAGGAAATGAGGAGGGGATGGAGTGAGTCTTCACAAATCACTGTGGCCTCAGGATTTCTCTGAAATTTTCTGTAATTCTCTGGAATATTCTTTCCTCAAGAAAATGAGGACGGGATGGTTTGAGTCCCCATGATACTCTGTGTTCTCACAGAAAGGAATGAAGTGAGGAGGGGATGGAGTGAGTGCTAACAGTCTGTGTCCTCTGGAATTCTTTGGAATTCTCTGGAATGTTCTGGAATTCCCTGGAATTCTCTGTGATTCTTGAGAATTCTCTGAAATTCTCTGGTATTCTCTGGAATTCCCTGAAATTCTCTGGAATGCTCTGTCCTCACAGGAAGGAAATAGTGATGAGGGGATGGAGCCACGACTGCAAGGGTATCAGCTTCTGAAGCTGCCTTGTGAGGACTGCAGATACTGGTGACACAAGATGACATGAGCTGAACAGAGTTCATTAGGCAAGATCGTCTGATCATCTCATTATTAATTTACTGAATATTTAAAGTTACTGATGTTGGCTTCCTTCGCGAGTCATGTCCGGCATGTCATTCTGGGAATTGATGGTGTGAAACCGTACAATTATTTAATCATTTTATTATTTATATCATTCATTACCCAGTCTGTGATCACTGAAGTTTGGAGCCACCTTTTGAGAGTCAAGGGTGCCAGATCATCTCACTGTCTGATTATGTAATTACTCATATCTATGATCTACTCCAGTAACAATGGAGTCTGACTCCATTTTGTTGGTGTTAATTGCAGGGTGTCATGTCATTATTTATTTAGTTATTTTGTCATTCAAACCCATGATTAAATAATTAATGATCACTGGAGTTTAATCCACTCATGTGGAAGTCAAGAGACACCACGATATTATTTAATTACATAATTATAAAATCTCTCATTACATTGTCGGAGTCTTGAGCCAGAGGAGTCTTGAGCCAGAGCGCTATAAGAGAGAGCTTAGGGGGAGACATTATTAGAGAGAACTTTTGAGGAGGATTCAGACAGTGTTTTTGCAAACAATTTACATCCACATAATTATAGCAGAGTAGCGGGAGCCTGTTAGCTTGATAAGAAAATTTGGTATGTGTTCCATCCTTGTTAAACACCTGTAGAACTTTCATTGTCAAAGATGAGATAGCCTTACAGACATCCTTTTGCAAAGCAAGGCAGCCGTTTTTGATAACATGCCCTATTGATCACAAATGAAATAATTGTTAGCATATCTCATAATTGTTTTCTATCATAGGTGTTGGCTTCAGAAACACCATGAAATATCAAGAGAGCCCACATTCTATGTTTTATACAAGAGGGGAAACAATGTTTATAATGTGCTTAAGACATCACAGTGATTTGGTTTTGAAATGATAAAGTACTGCTTTTACAACTCCTCTCCAAGTTAATACAGGTTGTAATCCAGGTACTACTGATGAGTTCAATCTATTTTTGCCTAGATAGGTAACTATACTTTTATTTAAGCAGATACATCCTTTGTCTGAAAACCATGTGGAAATAGTTGATCTGACAGTGCAAATAAATAGCTACCACATTGTGTGAACTCCCAGAATGAGGACAACATGGATACCAGTTGACAGACACAAAGTATCTCCCTGGATTCTGCTTGGCACTGAGGGAGAATAGGATGACAGTTGGTAATAAACATGTGTGGATCTCCCAAAAATATAAACAAGAATATAAATAATAATATTTAGGTTTCCTTTGTAGAGGAATTTCTGAGGATGTAGATGCTTACTTTTTGGCTATTAATAAAAAACTATTTGCTTTGGGATCTGTGTCACTTGTGTTTGGGGGAAGTGTATATCAGTGACTGTATATTGTGGATGTCTATGTTTGTCTCTCTGTACAAGTCTGAGTATGTGCACTTGGGGGATTGTTCAATTACCTTTTTTATTCATTACTTCTAACTTGTTCATGTGTTCAAGCTCCCCTTAAACCTAGAGACAAAGATAACATATTTTCATTTGAGTGGCAATCCTTTGAGTAAGACATAGGCACAACAGTGGTGCTGTCTTCATTCTCATGACATGATACCTGCAGTATCTGCAATATACTCAAGGGATCGTCAATCCCCTGGAATGTTATGGTGATGCCTACAACTGTATGTTAGTTATTGCAGATGTAGCATTTATCAATGGAGCAAGATAAATGAAAACCATTACATTTGACGTATAGGTTTTTCTCTATAAGAAAAAGGGAATGAGATTGTAATGTGGAGTCATGAGTGCTGGGGATAATTATAACATGGATGGTATTGTGAGATTGTGAATTTGAGATGAGATCATAATTGTTTCTTTACATCCAGTGGAATTCTCTTTGACTGTATCATTAGGCCCACAAGAAGAGAGCAATTGAAATGCAGTTTATCTTTGGATATTTTATTATCTAAAACTAGTGTCATGAAAGTCCTTTTCTATTAGTGTAGGGCAGAGTTCCCCTAATTATGCCATGGAAACAAATCCATGAACTTTTCAGCTGGCAATACTACCCATCAAGAATAAGTAATACCACAAAAAACAGTGTATGTAAAGCTGTCCAAAGACTACTGTTGGTGGATTTCTTCCCCTAAGAAATAATTCTCTGTACTAAGGAATTAGTGGATTTCTTCACCTAAGAACTAAATTTCTTTCCTTAAGAAATAAAACCTTAGATTTATGACAAGTCATGTCTTCTCTGAGATAGGAGACATTCCAAATTTGTTGAGACCTTATCTGTTTACCTGACTCTGAGAGATATGCATGTCAGGTATAATTTTCTACTGCCAGAGCATTTCTGATTGTGTCTGCATTAGTAAATGTAAAGGAAAACTCATAGAATCAAAATGAACTCATGATGAGAACATTAAGTGAGAGCTTTTATTGAAAATCTTCCTGGAGAAAACTTTTGGAGAGAAACATTTGATGAGAAATTTATAGGAACAGCCTTTTTAAAGAATTTCAAGCCATGAGGAGAACATGTGTGCACCAAATGTGTGATCAATAAAATGACTAAATAATTATTAGACAACATCCTCTGACCATCAGATTATTAAGCATTAAATTTTAAAAATCAGTAATGACTGTGTCCTCCATGAATCAGGTCTGATGAATCCTCCTGGGAACGGATCATGTAAACACATCCAGTAATTTTAATTATTCAAATAATTATTTATTAAAATATATGCCTATGTAATCTGTGAAAACCTGATCTCTGAGTGTCCTTTGTACTTTGTGTGGTGCTTCTGGCACTAGACATCTGCTGTATCCACTGCACAGAAGCCAAACCCCTAATTGATAACACCTTAATCATTTAAGTAATCAACAAGTAAATAATTGGATGGTCCTGCATACTTAACTCCCATAAAATGTGAACCCACTCCAGTGATTTTCAATGAAGTAATACTTAGATAAATAAATAATGTCACAACATTGACTCCCAGAGTATAATGCGCCTATTCTCTACCAGCAAGGAAGACACAACTCTGGGAAGATCTTCTTCATGCAGTTTATTCAGGATCATTGAACAAGCTTCATCTGACCCAGAACCCTGGGGGAAATGACTGCACATGCTTAAATCCACTTGCACTGACCAACCCCAGTGAGCCACGTGAACCCTGCAGCTAGGCTACTCTAATGCAGAAGCAAACAGGCTGAACAGGCTTAACCAAATAAGGGCTTGTTTATGCCAGAGAGCACTCACCATTGGGGAGGTGGAAGGCAGAAGCCACCGCCATTTTTAAGGCGTGGCACTTCGCAGCTCTCTACAGTTCCCCCTTTTTGTTTTAATAACGCAACAGATATGGGTAGTGGTCTGGTCTCCAGTAACACAGTGAACATTTTAATGGCCCTGAATCCTGGTAGATAGCCAAGTCAGTGCCACACCCATCTGGCATCATTTTTCTGGTGGTGGGACCTTGGACACTAACCCCCATGCAACCAGACGTGCCCTTCCAGAGATAACTCGAAGTGCAGGTCTAAGCCATATAACCTGAGCGTGAAGGATCAATACTTGTTCATGACTGCGAGCCATGCTTGGGGAGACTGTCCTGCCTCAATGGCAGTAAATGCCTGGATAATCATAGCTGCATACCGCTTCTGAGCAAACCTCATCTTGCAAAGGCACCCCAGGCCCACGAAGGAGATAAGCAACAAGAGGACAGCCATGGCTCCCATTCCTGCCCACTCTTTCAGATGATCCATGGCAATGGGAATCACGATGACAATCCATCAGCCAGTCCCGCATTCACACATGTAAAATTTACTGCAATGATGGCCATTCCAAGCTGTACCATTAAGTCATCAAAGTCAGCAGACCAATTTCCTAAAAGATGGCTAGACAACTGTCATGACAAATTAGCAGCATGTGTTAAGTTCTCATACTGAATGCTGGTAACATACAAACCTGGATACTTCATTTCACATCCCAATTGGGCCACCTGCCACAAGGTATCTATTTGGTCCTGCAAGAGATCAATTCTTAGGTTTTAAATCATTAAACCTCCTTTTAGTTGAGCACCAATTGTGGATTGGGCATCCAAGGGGGTAGCCACATTCTTGGAAAACTCCTTCATCTTAGAGACTGTCTTCACTGATGTGCTCATAGGCACGGCAGCTGTGACTTTACCCACAACTGCAAAAGAGATAGCTGCAACTATGGCTGCTGTAATGCCAAAACCTCTCCCTGCAGCCTCTACCAAACAGTCCACAAAATATGAAAATGGTTTCATTGGGCCTTGCAGTATCTTAGTGAGGTTAACATTCACCTCTCCCTTATTGGGTAATGAGTTCCATGCTTTTATGACAATCTGATTTACTTGTTCAAGACTTCAGTTATTTCGTAAGGCTTTCCAGACCTCAGGGCAAAAAGAATGCCCTGTACCTTGGTCCCACCCTTCCTCACTCTGATAAGGAGAAGGCGCCAAAGGCATTGTTCTAGGAGGGTCCCTCCCCTCCCCACATGGGCATTTCTCCTCTCCCTCCCCCTCTGCCCCTTAAGGGATTGTTTCTGAACCTTTTCTATGAGGGCTTGCAATTCTTCCTCAGAATCTGTTTCATCCATACCTGACTCTCCTGTGCTCTCAAACTCTTCTGATCTTCCTTATTGTAACATTTCTAGTGCAGCTTTCCCTTTTTCCATTGACTCTTTACAGTACCTCTTGTCTTCAATACAGCTACGCACTAACTTCCAAACAGGTCAGACTCTGGACTTTAGCATCCCTTGTTCCCAAGCAAAGTCAATATCCCTGACTAATTTGTCCCAGCACGCTACGGTGATGTCTCCTGAAATTGCGAACTAAAGTGCAATGACATCGCATTTGCTCAGGAATCTTTCTAGTGCGCTTCTCTTTATTTTAAGTTACTTTGACAAAAGTGGCTCCAAAAGAGACAGAAAAATTGGATGAGACTGAGAAGACCCCATTTTATAAATTTTACTTTCAGTTCGTTAGAACCTCTCATTCAATGCCTGAGACTTTATTGCCGCTTATTTCCATGGTCTTTAAATTAGTCCCAACTTACCTGGGACTTTATTGCTCCTTACCTGAAGACCTCATTGCACCTTTACTGAGGGCCTTAACTTGGTCCAAACCAGGAACTTTATTGCTCCTTACTGGAGACCTTATCTCCTCTTTACCGAGGGTTTTAGCTTGGTCCCAACCTACCTGGGACTTTCTAGTCGCGACTGCCCTGACTGCAAGAAGTTCCGATCATAAGGTTCCCTGTACAGGCCACCATTTGTACCACTCCTACCCCTGCCAGCAAGGAAGACATGACTCCGAGAAGATCTTCTTCATGCAGTTTTAATCATGAATTTGAACATGCTTCTTCTGACCCCTGAACAGGCTTAAATCCCCTTGTGCTAACCAACCCCAGTGAGCTACATGGACCCTGCAGATAGGCTACTCTAACGCAAAAGCAGACAGGCTGAACAGGCTTAACCAAATAAGGGCTTGTTTACGCAAGAGAGTGCTCACCCTAGGGGAGGTGGAAGGCTGAATCCAGTGCCATCTTTAAGGCGAGGCACTTCACAGCCCTATACAATTTGGAAAATGTTTCTTCCCTCTCAACTATTGTCAGATATGCAAACTTTTCTGAAAACAGGTTAATGGCTGGGTCTTTGCCTCTCCTCGCTTGTCCTCCTCTGCCTTACTGTTTTGGCTCTCCTTTGACAACTGTTTCCAAATAAGACTGGAGTTATAATTGTAGACGTTAATCCCATCCAAGCTACCTATTGATTTAGGCACCAAAGATTGATGACAAAATACTTATGTGTGTGTTGTACTCAGGTCATAAATATTATGGTGGTTGGGTTATAAGTCCTTTAGTGTTTCTCCTGGTGCAACATTGTCCAATTATTACAGATGATGATAGACTACAGCAGACTAGTCTCTGTATATGAGAAATGTTTCGATAGACCAGGAAGGAGGATATACATCACAACTCAAGGAAAAGAGCCAAAATGGGTAGTACTTTTCTTATTGAAGGAGTGTAAAACCCACCACCCCAAATATTTTGAAGCAAATTATGCAAGTTTAAATTTCCACTATATTCGATTGATATCTAATGTGGTTGATATAAGCCAAGATAATTGGAATAATGGCAATTTATATCAACTAAAATGCAAAGAAAAATATTTACCAAGGATTGTGGTTATTCCAGGGGAAATTTGGTAATGTAGAAACTTGGCTGAGCTTTCTCACCTAGAGTCAATGAGAAACAGTAATTCTGTTTTACAGCTTGCCTGACTTAGCAGATGGAAAAAGCAAAGATTACCTGTTAGTTCATTTAATTTTCCTTAGCTCGACAGTCAGTTACATTGTGAGAAAGACTCTGGCTACAGTAGTATAGTGGAGTCAGACATAACCCTGTTAGCATTCAGGAACCAGATGTTATCCTGCTCCTTGTGGCAGTACAGGCCACTCAGACTGGCATGACCCGTTATGTAGATTTGAGTATTCCAGTGGATGTGTGACAATACTATTGTATATCATTTTAGTACTGCCACACTAAATCCAATAGATTCTGTGTGGTGCATTCTCCAGACTGAGGTGCCAACCTCAATTGAAGGAGGTCTCCTGGAAATTGTTGTGGAATTCTTGGCCCAAGGAAAATATGGAGCCTTGGTTCTCTTGGCAAAATCTTTTCCTCTATTCTTTTTCTCATATTATCAAAATGCTCCTGAAAGCCTATGCTGGCATTTTAAACAAAAGATACAAATGAGTAATGGTCCCTTGAGCTGTGGTCACCGACCATGAACTCATCTCCAGGTAAACCAACACTTTTCAAATCATTCATGACATTCACATAAAAATAAATACTATTAATGAAAAATTTCCCAACAATGATTGTAAATGTGTAATTGACAAAATGTTTAAACATTTTGTAAAGAAAAATTTTGAAAAGAAAAAGTCAAAATAATTCAATATTTCAAAGATTCTTAGAGCTAGGCAACAAATATTAAACAATAACTGATCATAAAGATTTATTAACTTGTTCTTCGAAAATAGGTGTTTAGCAGTGGTTAACCTTGAATGATTTTCTGATTTATTGTTAGCTTTGAATTAGTTGTAGGTTACTGTACCTAACAATGATGATGTCATTTATTCTATCTGAATTTGCTTTATTGAACACAATCTCTGAGAATCTATCCTTTATCATGGATAAAAAGCCTTGCTTAAAAAGTGCAAAATACTCTCAGATTCAAACTGCCTCTGTGTTCGTTTCTGTTTGTCACTACGGAATTTGTACCCACCTAGTCTTTGAGGACCCTTGCTCAAGGGACCCCCATACCTGGCTGGGGTTGTCCATGGCAAGTACAACTTGAGTCAGGGATGTTTAGATCTTCTGTGGGGTTATTTTATTGTTCTGAAGTGTTTGAACTATACATGGCTGCTATACAATATTATTTTAATGTGTATTACTTTTGTTCATGTTGCATATGTTTAAGTATTTCTAGGTGTGAGTTTTTTGTCTTTCTAAAACACCTGGTGTTCTAAAAAAAGAGCTGTACTTTTTTGAAATGAAAATGAAGCTGAGAATGGGCTTTAAAAATATGTAAAGAATTTTGTTGACATTTTGAAGCAGAATGCTGTTAATCTGTGAGTTGCTTTTAGAAGAATGTCCATTTTTAGATGTTAATGCTAGTGATCAATGAGCATAGGAAAGCTGTTCTTTTTCTGATATCTCTAAGATTTCTTCATTAAAGACTTGACATTTTAAACATATAAGCTTTCCACTCGCTTTGTTAGTTTCCCCATGATATTTTATATTATTAGAGGCTATTTTCAAAGTTATTTTCAATGTTTTTTTTCCCAGTGCGCTTCTCATTTGCATATAGGGGGACCACTGAATCTTGAGTCAGGTTTTATCATTATCTTATTACTGGAAATAGATTCTTTCTCAGGTATTGAATCTTAGCCAGACATCCACTCCTTAGATTTTTTTTCAAGCTAATTTGGTGAATGTGTTTATTAGCTGTAGGAATTCCCCTGTGGAATTGTTTACCTAACTTTTGTGTGTTATGATATCTTCTACAAATAAAGATTCTTTTTTTCCTTCCTTTCCAATTTGTACCCTTTTTAACTGTCAGGTGTCTTATTGATTTACTTAAGACTAGAATTATTATAGTTAATAGATATTGGAAAATGAAAACCTCAATATTGATCAAGATTTTATGTAATTGTTTGAGTTTATTTCCATTTATGCTGATGTGGACTATGGACTTGTTTAAGACTGCCATTAGTATATTTAGGCATTCTACTTATGTGCCTGTTCTTCCATGACTTTTTTCATAATGGGGTATTGGACTATGAAGAGAACTTTTCTTGCATTTAATCATGGGAAAATGTTATTCATATCTTTTTGCGGCTTAGTCATTTGGGATTTATATGGTGCATAACATTTTTTTGACTTTTGTATATTAGGCCATTCTGGTGTTTCTGGTTCAAAAGCCTAGTTCATCATGATAAAATATCTTTGAATATACTGTGATTTAGTTTGCAATTACTGAATGGCTATTCTTTCAACAGTGATTATATTGTTTTGTCCTGTGATTTAAGTATCACTGTAATATTAGATTCTTGAAATGAATTTGGTAATGGTCCATTGTTTATAATTGCTGTAATAATTTGAGGATGATGGGCAATTACTCTTACTTTAATTTCTGGTAGATAACTGTGCAAAACTATCTCACACAGGGTATTGTTGATGTTGTTTATTTGTTGGTTTGTTTTGTTTCTGTGGGGAGAATTTTTGTGATTATTCTATTTTTACCAGAATTTATAAGTCTGTTTAAAATACATATCTTGTTGTGATTTCACTTTGCTAAATGGGAACTTTTGTTTTTGATTTTGTTTATGTTGGTGTCCTTGATGATTGTGTAATATCTTTACCTATTCCTTTTGATTAGCTTTAAGCTTAAGTCTACTTTGTTAGCTATAAATAGGATTGGACGAGCTTACTTCATAAGTACATTTTCTTGGGCATTCTATTTATAGTCCTTCATTATGAGGTAATCTCTACCCATTTTTTTAAAGGTGGATTCATTGTTCCAGCAGAAAGAAGGATAGAACTGCTTTGTGCATTCACTCAGTTTGTGACATTTTCCTGGGTAATTAAAAACAACAGAAAATGAGACATACCAATGATCAATGAATATTGATTCCTAATAGTTTGCTTTTGCCACTGTTTTAAAGGGTGTTGGGTTTGTGTGTGTATGAGTATCCCTACTTTTGTATTAATTGCTCTGAGATTATTTATTCCCTGCATTATTTATAGTTGTACTGGATCGCCTTAGTATGGAGTTTTCTTTTTACCATTTCTTGTAGAGCTGGATTTGTACATAAATAATGCTTAAATTTGCCTCTATTGGAATATCTTAACATTTTCATCTATGGTAATTTAAAGTATTTGTGGGCATAGTAGTCTATGTGTTCATTTCTGGTTCCTTAGTGTCTACTGAACATCTGTATAGGCAGTTTTGGCTTTTAAAGTATCCTCAACACCTGAAAATATCAGGCTTTCCTACAATAATTTTGTAATATTTAGTGAAATTTCAGAGAGAAGACCTCGAGCCACCAGTCTTCTCAGAGAATGTCAGAGATAAAAGATTGTGCTTGTCTGTGAACTTTAGAAATGGCACTACCTGCGTTCCAAGTCCTTAAGACAATTTCTGATCAGTTTCTGCCATATTCTTTGGAGGAATTTGATACCTCCACCTGGTATGTAACTGGCATATTCTCAGAAAAGAGGTAAAATCATAATTCTTCTGCCAATGAGGGATCTTGTATTTACCCCTGGAGTTTCTGCTCAATGGACTTCCCCAGTGGTAAGATCTGTATAGAGAGAGCTGGGACAGAGTTGGGGATTGTACCTAACTAAACCAAACTCATTGTGTACTCTGGGTACTGCTTCAAGTCTGGCTACTTATGGTTGGTGAGGGTTGATGTGGCAATGGACATTCAGGAGTCATGAGTCAGTGTCAGTCGGCTTATGCTCAGAGGGAGGTATGGGTGAAAAGCATTTGGTTGGCTGCCATCCTGGAGTCCTCAGGCATCTATTACTTGAGGGACAAGAGGAGGTAATTTTCTAGGAGAAAAAACCTGATTATTCACCTATGATCAGGTCTAGTCATAGAACGAGTGATGGCTACCAGAAAGAAGGAAATGGAGATGTTCCCTAGATACTCAAAGAGACAAAGATGATAGGAGAGCAAAAATGGCCTTCATTGAGGCATCTTGTAAAGCAGGTATCACTAGCTTTATATAAGGGCCCACTTGAGCCTTTAGTTTGTGTGGATCGCACACCAAATGGAGAGATGATGTATTTCAGGGTACATGAACCATGGCAAATACTCTTTCTTTGGGGATGGGAAATGCCTCTCTAGCCATCCCGCAAAAGTGTCCACCAGAATTAAGAGATGCCAGAGTGGGTCCATTAAAACTCAATATGCCAATTCACACCGAGTTGATTTCTTTGAAGCCAGTGCAAGGGCTGGCATATCTGGAGGGTCTTCCACAGGTTGAGCTTGACACTCTTTTTCCCAGGAAATCCCAGGTAACTATAAAATTGTTGGAGTAAACTTTTCCCATGTTATCGTAGCAAAAGGTTATGGCTTTGGGTTAAATGGCATGAACATCTTTTCCAAGGTCTGGTTTTATACCAATGAAACACAAGTTTAAGTGTTTAGAATATAATCAGAGGATATTGAATGAATTGACCATGTTGAGTTAGTGAAGGAGGAGTAAAGAATTGATAACACCTGGAGGTTTCCACACCCTTTCAAATGATAACCTGTCTCTAAAAAAGGTGAACCAGTAAAGTCCACAGAAAATTAAGGACTCCTGAAAACTGTTCATACACAGTGCTTTATCAGTTTATCAATGCTAAAATTTTGAACCTCTGAGTTTACATCTGAAATACTATTTTTCCTGTAATATGAAGCCTGTGAATGTGGCAGAATTGTCAGTGTCTTTAAGAGGAAACATAAGGGATGACTAATCAGCTCCCTAATTGGTTGTAGCATTGTGGGTGTGAGAGAAAGCTGGTAACAGGTAAGGCTCTCAAGACCATAGTAATGAAACCTCACAAATTCTGAGAAAGACAAATACAAACAAAAGTGAGACAGCTTTTCACCTGCCTAAGGAAGATATCCCAGATGTCTGCATAGTCACTGGGAGACAGAATTTCCAGTCTTCAGCTGCCAAGCACAGAAGGTCTGACATACTTTCCTGTGTGGTATGAATTTGGGAAGTGTGACCTCTTCTTGGCAAAGCAGATTAAACAATCTCACGTGTTCTTCCTATTTACAGTCTGTGCAGCGACTTGACAACAGCTAAAGAACAAGTCTGTTTTACTTTTATATGTATAGTTTTGTTATTTTTTCTTATTTTCCTATGGGTACCAGTTCTCTCTTGTTCTTAACCTCCAATGCACACCTCTCTTGGAACTCACTCCTTTCTCATATCCCATTTACTACCAAGGGAGACTCTTGCCTTCCAAAAGGAATAATCAAAATTGGTCAGGTCATTTGGGGAAGGGCCTAGGCCCTCGTTAGTGTCTCTAGGATAAGTGAGTATCCCCCCCCTAGGGAATGTGCTCCCAAAGAGCTTTTGTGCACCAGGTCTACATCCTGGTGTCACTGTCAGAGGTCTCATAGATTTCCCCAGACATCCTGAGATACAAGTCAAGGTTGTGGGTTGGCTCTATGCTAGTTTCCCAGCTACATGTCTGGAGTCCAGGAGCTCCCCATTGTTCAGGCCACTTGTTTCTGTTGGTTTCTCCAGCCTTGTCTTGAGCTATTTACTCATCACTCCTCTCTTTATGAAACTGGATTCTAGGAGTTGGACTCAGTGTTTAGCTGTCATTGTCTTCTTTGCTTACATCAGCTACCTGATGGAGGCACTAGGATGGCAAATAAGGCAATCATCAATCTCCTTATTAGGGAAGGGCATTTAAAGTACCCACCATACTATTGCCCAGATTCATAGTTGGAATCATTGTTGTAGCTCTCTGGAAATTCCCTAGTGTCAGAATTCTTTTTAAACCTATAATCACTCCCTCTATTATGTTATCTTTTTTATTGCTGTCCTCCCATTCAATTCTTCCCCCCAATCAATCTTCCTGGTAACTCATATTCTTGTCTCACTTTCTATTCTCCCCATGCATTTCTTCTAATTCCCTCTCTAATCACTGTCATCTCCTGCTCACAATTTGTTCAGGAGATCTTGTCCCTTTCCCCTTCTGGGGAGGACCATATCTTTTTCTTCTTACAGTCCTCCTTGTTTTCTATTTCTTCTGGCATTTTAACTTGTAGGCTGGTGATCCATTGTTCTATGTTAAAATCGATAGATGAGTGAATACATACCATATTGGTATTTTTGTGACTGGTTTACCTCACTCGAGATTTTTTTCTTTAAGTTCTATTCATTTGCTGCAAACTTCAAGATTCCATTTTTTTTCAGATGAGTAAACCTCCCTTGTATAAACACACTACATTTTCTTTACCTATTCCCCAGAAGAGGGAAATCTAAGTTGTTTCCATTTTCTAGCTATTACAAATAATGCTTCTACAAACATGGTTGAACAGATGTCTTTGTTGCATGGAAATACATGTTTTGTGTGTATTCCTAAGAGTGAAATTGCTGGATCATGTGGCACTTGGGTGCTCATCCTGATATTCAGTCACCTAATGCCCCTATATTTGATTTCTCAATGACACGTCACAAGAATCTGACACTTCACACAGAAAAAAAAATACATATTTGAAAGTCCTTTGGTCTCAGAAGTCTGGAAATAACTTTAATTAAGGCAATTTCTGACTAGACACATTGGAATGATCTGTGATGGGACTACTCTCCATAGTTTAGATTTTCTGGGAAACTTCACTGGGTCTCCGCAGCCTGTTCAGGTATTCAAATATATGTTTGACAGTCTTGTGGTGTTCTCTCTCTCTCTCTCTCACTCTCTCTCACTCTCTCTCTCAACCACAACAAAATAAAAGCAGTCATCAAAAGCCTTCCATAATTGGGAAAAAAAATATTTATTTATTTATTTATTTATTTATTTATTTATTTATTTTTCCAAACGAGGGAAATTTCCAGTTTCCACTTCTGTTGTGGTCTACCAAAAACAAATAAATTTATCTTAACATATCTGTGTCAATCATAATTTTGGGGCAGCACTTCAAAGCTGGTTAAAAACCACATGAAGAATTATCAGTGTCATAATTTATAAAAATTTTGCAGCCGTCCTATTTCGTAACATAAAATATCTGTATTTAGTGGTAAAAAATATGAGTATTATTTCCCCTTTGCTCTGGCATCTCCATGACTTAATGAGTAAATATGATATTACATCAATGTATCCTGATTTAATTACTATTTTCTGGCTTCTTGTACCAGTAAATATTCTTTCAACCTTAAAGTACATATGTAATTACATGTTTCTTCTTTTCTATCTTTCTGTATTCTGAAACATTCTATCCTTTACTTGTTTTACCTACTACAAATTTTCCATTTCTAATTTTGTTTCTATATATCTTTCTTCTTCGTGCCCCTTTTCTTTGTTTTTGTTCAAATATTAATATTTTTTCTCATTTTCATTTTGTTTATCTTTTAAAAATGTACATCAAAGAGCATAATGTGGATTTTATGAAGTTTGCCAAACATAGTTACTTCAAGCTAACTATGTCGTTATTATTAATACATGGTTTTTGGGAACCTGTAGCATGGTGTAAAATTTAGGAATATATATATATATATATATATATATATATATATATATATATATATATATTTTGCAGATATACATATATTTTTTTAATTAGACATATATGTGTTTGGAATATTATATATATATATATTAATTAGGCATACATATATGTTGTTTAAAGAAATATTGTATATATTAATTATTCATATATATATATTAGGAATATTATATACATATATTTTAATTAGGCTCATATATTTTAATTAGGCACATATATATTTAGGAATATTATAATATTTTAATTAGGTATGTATATATTTTAATTAGGCATATATTTTTTTGTAATATTGTATATATATTTTTAATTAGGCATATATATATATATATATTTGTGTAAGGAATATTATATATATTAATTAGGCATTTATATTTTTTAGGAATATTGTATATATATTTTAATTAGGTATATATATGTATTTAAGGAATATTATATATATATATTAATTAGGAATATATAGATATATTTAAGGAATATTATATTTTTTTTCATTAGGCACATATATATATATATATATATATATATATATATATTTAGGAATATTGTATATATATATATATATATATATATATATTTAATGAGTATGTTTTTGCCAGTACTTGTGAACCATCGAAGGGCAGAAGGCAGTTTTTCCTCATACTGAATATTAGCATAAACTGAGATTTCAGTTCTCACAAGAATGATGTTAACACCCCGAGAAATAGGAAGAAAATCCCCTGTCCCATTTTTATTATGATTACATATTAAGTAGCAAGTTTGTATCTTGAAATACATGACTCCATTTTATGTTTTGCAATGTTGGGGCTCCACTTTTGGCCTGCAGGCCTAGAATATCAGGCAGATTTTTCTGTGACCCAGGGAGTTTAAGAACTGTCCCATCTTGAATTGATAGAGTTCAGCAATCTCTGTCCTGTATATTCTGCTTGTCGGTTCTGTACAGCATTCTGTCAGCAAGATATTATTGCTCAAATGACTAGTTTTGTCACAATAAAAGTAAACTCATCTTTGAAGTGTTTGAAGGTCATCTATGAATCTAAATATATATGTTTAATATTGAAAACATGCCTAATATAACTACATGTTTGATTATTATATATGACTAACTACTAACCTGCATTTCTTAATTATACATTCATTTTTTAAAAAGAGGCATAAGTGCAATAACTTAAACAAGAGTAAAACATACATCCTGTAAAAGAAAAAAATTACACTTGTATCACTATATCATAGCACATAGATTTAAAAAAATTATAGTTAACGTTTATTTTATCTCATATTCCCCCTATGGATGTTGACAAACATCCATAACCCATCAAATAACTGAAAACCACCCATATCAAGCCTTAAAAATATGTATGTTTTATTATTTTGATTTCCTATTTTTGTCTGTGGGCAAAGGTATCTATTGGAGACTCAGCTTATATTTTTTACAGTAATTTCCCAGGAGTCCAGAGAAAGCTATTTGTTCTTGTTGCATGAAAGCTCTGTGATCATGGATGTTTCTTAGCAAGACTGTCATTCTCATGTCTAATATGTGTGTGTGTTTTGTGTGTGTGTGTGTGTTTTGTGTGTGTGTGTGTGTGTGTGTGTGTGTGTGTGTGTGTGTTTATTTCCCTATGTGCCTTTGTGCATTGATACAATTATTCACTCACCAACTTTCTTTTCATGTTTGCACCTACACCATTTGGACAAGCTGTTCTAAATTTAAGAGAATGAAGAGAAGCTTATTATCCTTTCAATAAATAGAAATGGATTAAGGTAGAGGCCAATAATGGTATTGTCTTCATCCAAGAAATAAGAAATTTTGAGCATAGGAAATATGATTAAATACTCATCAATGCAGTTGAATGCCATAATGATGCTTTCGTTTTCATGTGTATATCACTATAGTTATGTTGTTGTTTGATAGACTTGAACATAAGTATAAGTCAAAATAGAGACTTGCATTATTGGGAGAAAATCAGTGAGACAATAAGGTTATTCCATTAGTAGGTGTGTTTTTTAGCAAGTAGGAGGTTTATTATAATGTGACAGAATTTTGGATTATAAATGTTTCCTGGCAACACTACTGAAATTTTATATTCGTGTATCACGGGCCAAGAACCAGAGAGCAACTTAGATTGAAAATTTTAGTCTCCCAAGATAGGTATCTCATAAAACTTTTAAGGACAGCATTTCTGGAAACTGTTTCTGCTAACAAAGTCATAGCCAAATCCCTGGAAGTTGGACTACATCTATTAATATTATTCAATTTCATATTACCTAATATCAGGGACTATAATCTGTGGAGAACCAGTCCAAAGACTTTTGTAGATCAATTTCATTATCCCTAAGGAGTACAACTGTGGAGTAAGAAGATAAAAAGGCACACAGTTATTCAACAAAAGGTGAGTTTTCAATTGTTAACTTCGTTCAGGAAGGTGTTAATCCATTTGTTAGACTAGATTAAGGGATAATTGATAGCAGATTATCTCTAATGAGATAGCTGCGCAACTTCACCTATCTGATATCCTTTTAATCCCTGATCCACAATGACATTTAATCTTTTACACACCTTACTACTCAAATCTGATTAAATAATTGATCATCCGTGTAGTTTGGCACAATCTTGTGGTAGCCAAGTAAGTGACAACTTGTGGGTGTTGAGTAGAGCAGACAGTTTTATCCACTGATTATGTTATTATTTAATTATTAAAATAGGACATTAGATAATTGACGATAAGTGGATTTTTGCACCACATTGTGGAAGTCATGTATGAAAAACAATCTGATAATTTAATTATGTAATTAAATTATTTAAATCAATGACGACAACATTGTTCTTGAGTCTGGTTGAGGCCACCTTGGGGAAGTGGATGATATGGTATCTCTGGTTGTATGATTATTGAGTTTTATAAAACAATGATTATGTCATCCACAATACCTGATGTTCGGTGACAACTTGTGGGATCAATTATGTCAGATTTCTAATTTCATAATGAAATTATTTAAAATGATAATGTAGGTTAATATGCAATATCGTCTAAATAATTGTATAATTATTTAAATAAATGATCCTCTATTCCAAGAAGAGTTCAGTTAAGCTCTATCTTGCTGTGTTAATTACACAATATCTTCACATGTTTGATTTTTTTATTTTAAAGACAATTCTATTTTTACCTCAAATAGCATTATGCACTTCTATCATTCACTTTTCTCAGAGATTTATTAAACATTATCTTTTTATCAGAGAAATGCTCTGACGATGAAAAGTATTTATGAGTTGTGTATCTGTCACTTACCAGTTTCCAGTCTTTTATTTTTTTCTTATTTTACATCTCACTGTTCCCTCTCCCTCCTTCTGTCCCTCCTTCTCTCCCCCACTCCCTTGCACCCCCTACTGCTCTACTATCCCAACACCCCCTACTCCACATGTTGTGTGATGCTTCCAGAAGGACTAAACTAAATCTGTAAAATCATTTTAGGAACTAGGGCTCCCTTCTGCCACTAGGTTAAGGGGGTATTTCTCCATCAGAAATGTGCTCTCAATGTTCATGTGTGCAACGGGGATACATCCTATTTCCACTATGAGAGATCCCTTAGACTGCACAGTCTTTCTAAATGAGACCCATATTCATGGGGTCTGAGTCAGGCGAATTCTGGGTTCACAGCTATCAGTCTGGGACACCATTAGCTTCTCCTTGTTCAGGTCAACTGTTGCTGTGGATTTCTGTAGCCTGCTCAGGTCATCCCTCTCTGCATCTGTATTCCAGTTTGGCTCAGTGTTTAGCTGTTGGTGTCTTCTTCTGCTTTGATCAGCTACTAGATTAGAACTCTATGGTTGTGGATAAGTTAGTCATTATTATCAGGCAAACTTATTATTAGGCAACACAATTTAAGGTAGCCTTTCCACACTTGCTCAAATTATTAGTTGGTATCAGTCATGTAGGTCTATGGACACTTCTCTAGAGTCAGATTTTTCTTCAAACTTTTTTATGTGCTCTCTCTCTCTCTCTCTCTCTCTCTCTCTCTCTCTCTCTCTCTCTCTCTCTCTCTCTCTCTTTCTCCCCTGACTCTGACTTTCTTGTCCAACATGCTTTGCTCTCTTCCCCTTGTCTTTCTTCTACCACCCTCTCTACTTATTATCCCATTCCAAATATGCTCAGTATATCAAATCAGTTTTCTTTACTGTGAGGGACCTAGTATGAATTTCTTAAAATCCTGGAATCGATGGTGATCATTTGCTCTAAGTCTAAAATACATATATGAGTGAGAACATACTATGCTCCTCTTTTTGTAACTGGGTTACCTCATTCAGGATGGTTTCTTCCAGTTCCATCCATTTTTTCATTGATTTTCAAGATTTCATCTTTTCTCCCCCACAGAGTATTATTTAACTGTGTAAATATGCAACAACTTCTTTATCCATTCTTCAGTTGAAGGGAATCTAGGTTACTTCCACATTCTTGGTATTACAAATAATGCTGCTATGAACGTAGCTGAGCATATGTCTTTGTTGCATGGATGTGCATCACTTGGGTATATGCCTAAGAGGGGGATTGCCAGGTCCTGTGGTAGACTGATTCGCGTTTTACTGAGAAATTGCCATACTAATTTCCAAATTGGCTGTGCAGTTTGTACTCCTACAGCAGTGGAGGAGGGTTCCCCTTTCTCCATATCCTCTTTAGCATAAGTGGTCATTGGTGTTCGTAACTTTTGCCATTCTGGCAGGAGAAATATGGTATCATAGAGAGATTTTGATTTGCTTTTCCCTGGTAGTATGTTGACAACTTTCTTAAGTGTATTTCAGCATTTTTGAATTCTTACCCTGAGAATTCTCTACTTCTGTACACCATTTTTTAATAGTGTTATTTAGTGTTTTGTCGACTAGTTTCTTGAGTTCTTTGTATATTTTGGATGTCAGCCCTCTGTCCGATGTAGGACTGGTGAAGATCTTTTTCCAGTCTTTGTACTTAGTCTAATCATCTGTGTCTTTGGCCTTAGAGAAGCTTCTCAGTTTGAGGAGCTCACATTTATTACTTGTCAATCTCAGTGTCTGTGCTACTAGAATTATGTTTAAGAAGAAGTCTTCTGTAACAATTTTTTTAAGGATACCTCCCACTTACATTTCTAAGAGGTTCAGTGTGGCTGGATATATGTTTAGTTGTTTGATTCATTGGACTTGACTTTTATGTATGGTGATAAACATGTGTCTTTCTGTCGTCTTTTATGTACCATCATTCAGTTTTGCCAGAACCATTTGATGATAATGCTTTTTGAGCTCCCATTGTATACTTTTAGTTGTTTTGTAAAAAATCAGGTATTCGTGGGTGTGTGGCTTAATATCAGGATTTTCTATTCGATTCTTTTAGTCTATTTGTCTTTCATAGTGCCAATACTAGGCTTTTTTCAGGAATACAGCTCTGTAGTGGAGCTCCAAATCAGGGATGGTGATGCCTCCTGAAGTTCTTTTATTGTACAGGGTTGCATTGGCTATCCTGCATCTTTTGTTTTTCCATATAAAGTTGATTATTATCATTTCATGGTCAGTGAAGATATGTGATGGGTTTTATAGGTGATTTCGTTGACTCTGTATATTGCTTTTGGAAAGAGTGCCATTTTTACTATATCCTACCTATCCAAGAGCATGGGTGATCTGTCCATTTTCTGGTATATTCTTTAATTTCATTCTATAAAGACACAAAGTTCTTGCAATATAGTTCCTTCACTTGTTTGATCAGCTTTAACCCAAGGTACCTTATGTTGTTACTGGCTATTTTAAATGGTAATGTGGCTGTGATTTTTTTCTCAGCCCCAATTCCATCTGAACAAAATAGGACTACTGATTTTTTTGAGTTTATCTTGTATCCTGCTAGTTTGCTGAAGGTGTTTATCAGCTGTAGGAGTTCCATTGTAGAGTTTTTTGGGTTGCTTATATAAACTTTCATATCATCTTCAAATAGTGACAATTTGACTTCTTCCTTTCAAATTTGAATTCTTCGATCTCCTTTTGTTGCTTTAGCTAAAACTCCAAGTACAATATCGAATAGATACAGAGAAAGGACAGCCTTGTCTTGTTCCTGAATTTAAAGGAATAACCTTAAGCTTCTCTCAATTCAGTTTGATGTTGGCTGTTGGTTTACTGTATATTGCTCTTATTATGTTTAGATATGTTACTTGTTGTGGCAGGTTTCTCCCCGCCAGCCTCCGGGTCCTGCCGCCATTGTCCTGCAACCACGTGTGCCCCAAATAACACTCAGAGACTCTGTATTTGATACAATCCTGTTGGCCAGTTACCATTACTGTTTATCGGCTAGCTCTGTCTTAATTATTAGCCCATTTCTACTTATCTAAGTATTTCCACGTGGTCGTCTTAACGGGGAGCCGCGCGGCAGGCGTCCTGCTCCTTCCCCGGGCTACATCTTGACTCCAACTACTTCCTCTCTCCTCCTCCTGGTCTCCTAGCCCCGCCTATCTTGTTTCCTATTGGCCACAGAGCTTTATTAACCAGTATGAGAAACATATATACAGAATAACATCTCCCATCAGTTACTCTTATCCCTGATCTCTTCAAGACCTTTATCATGAAAAGGGGTTGAATTTTTTTCAAAGGCTTTTTCGGCATCTAGGGAGATGATCATATGTTTTTTCTCTTTCAGTTTGTTTATATGGTGGATTACATAGGTAGATTTTCATATGTTGGACCATCTCTGAAACCCAAGGATAAAGCCTATTTGGTCATCATGGATGATATCATCACATGTTTTGATGGTTTAAATCGAAGATGATGTCATTTTTCATGACTGGAGTCTGCCAATTCTTCCCTGCCAGTTAAATGTCACATCACCTATTGATTTTTTTGAGAGTTAGCAATTACTGACTTATTTAATTATTTAAATGATGATTGATTACTTTTAGGCTCCAGTTATCTGTCAAGTACATGTTTAGGGATTTGGAAGTTGCAGCCATGGACACAGTAGACTCTGAATGCCATATTCATCACGCAGAGTGCTAGGGATGCTGGAAGATTGAGTCCAGAAGATTCCATGGTGCTCACCATGAAGAAGTGAAAGGACTCCACCAAGGCAAGCATGGTGGTTTGGATCTTTGCCTTCTTAGTCTTCCTCCACAACCTCATAATAATTGTGCTCTACTATTAGAAGGAGAATCAATGGCACAAGATGTGCAGGGCCATCAAAGTGGCCTAACGAAGGATGACATGCTAGAACACAGATGAGCTACACTTTCAGCTCTGCTGGTGACAATGCTGTTGTTGCCATCTTTGCAGCTGTTACCAACATTGTAGCCACTACTGCTACCCCAGGTATGGGCTCATAATCCCAGCTCCTGCAGAAACATAGCAGAGATTCAGTGGCTTGAAATTATGACAGCCAACGTAGTTCATCAGGCAAGGAAATCTGATTATCTGATTATTATATCACTGAATTTTAAAAATTGGTGATGACAGCATCCTTCATCAGATCTGGCATGTCCTCCATGGATTTGACGATGCAATATGTCCAATTGTTTAAATATTTAAACATTTAATTATTAAAATTATTTATTTCATAATCTGTGATCACTGAAATTGATGGAAACTTGCTGGAGTCAAGGGTGTCAAACCGTCAAACCATATGATTATTTCATTATTCAAATCTGCCTTTACCAACTCAAGGAAGAGTGGAGTCTGTAATTGTGGAGTTAATTGTGGCATGTAATTTCATTATTTAATTATTTAAATTAATGATGATATCATTTTGTTATCCCCCCAGTGGTGAATTATGAGACATGGTCTCATTATGAGACATGAGCTCATTGTTCATTCATCTTCTTATTAAAATCTATGATTAAATAACCAATGATTTCTTAGTTTTGCTCCATCTTGTAGGATTCAAGTATAAAACACCATATAATTACTTAAAATTTTTATTCATTACTTATTACACTCTATCTTTATCCATTCAACGGTCATTGGAGTTTGGAGCCTTCTTGTCTGAGTCAAATGTGCCACACCATCACATCATCTGTTGTTATACTTATTTAACTATACAGATAGGTCATTAAATAATAAAAGATCACTGGAGTCTTGTTCCATCTTGTGGGATAAAGTATTCCAGATAATCTAATTATGTAATTAAATTATTTAAACAAACAATAACTATATGAACCTGATATGAACTTCAAATAAGCCTGATTTGAAGTTGGACTGTGGGAGTTGATGATGTGGAATCATCTCATTACTTGGTTATTAGTCATTGAAATAGATCCTTATATCAGCCATGATACCCAGAGTTTGGTTCCACTTTGTGGGTGTTAATAATTAAAGCCATCTAATTACTTATTTGTTTAAATGTTAAATAAACAATTACTCTAGGAAGAGTTTAGTCTGATTCCACCAAGTTGGATTAAGTGTAAAACACTATCTTATTTTTCAATTATTTTATATTTATATATTAAATATTTCAATCAATGATGATGTCATGCTTTATGACTGGATTATGGCCCATACTCCCTGGGATATAATTGTGTGGCATTATTTAATTACCTAAAGTATTACTTCCTTGACAATTACTGGAGTTTTTTTCCATCTTATGGAAGTTAAGTATGAAGGACCATACAATTATTTACTTATTTGATTACTCAAATGATGATGGGGTCATTGATGAGAGGTTTGGTAGCAGTGCGATGGACACAGCAGATGATTGGTGCTGGAAGCAACTACCAGAGCCTGAGGAAAACTGGGAGATCCAATGATTACTGACTATATAATAACAGCTTTTAATAATTAAATGACTAAAAAATTTTAAAAATGGGACAATGTCACATCATCAGTTCCTGAGAGGATAGACTAGAACTGATTTATGAAGTACACAATCATCACCAATTTTTAAAATTTAATAATTTAATAATTACATGATCAGAGGATCTTGTCTAATAAACTCTCTTGGGCCGATGGCATGACACTCAACCAAGTCACTGCAGTCATGATGAGGCTTCTGGGGTGGCTGCTGCCATAGCAGCAGATGCTCTGGTAGAAGTGATGGAGGTACCTTCACAGGCAGAGCCAGCAGAGAACAACTCCTCACACTCAGTAATGTCATCCCCAGCAATGCTGTCTTGGCAATAACTATGATGCTGCATGTGCCTCTGGTGCTGTTGCTTGTCCTTCTCATGTAGATGCCAGAGAAGGCCGGGATGTGGAGAGAGAGCTCCAAGGTGCCCCCTGTGACAGCTACATTCCACATCTGGCTTAGTCATATTGTGAGTCTTCCACTATGTCGAACCCTGGATTCATCCGGACTCAATCTCCCAATTTCCCATTTGGGGAATAAGCCATCAGATCGAGAGAGAGAAAGAGAGAGAGAGAGAGAGAGAGAGAGAGAGAGAGAGAGAGAGAGAGAGAGACCTTGTGTTTCTTTGTCATGACTGGCAATTCTAGGAACTTATACCTCCCACCCAATAGATCCACAGAGGGCCCTGTGTATTCTTACAGGAGATGTCTTCAGCAAGCATTCTAGAGAGGGAGAATAGGATGAGATTAGACAAGGTTGTCTACAGGAGGCCTTGACAGTGGTCTTCATCAAGCAGTCATCTTATTTGTGTGTGTACCCGCACTTGGTATGTGAAGTTGTGGCTTGGTGACTGAGTTTTGTGGAAATCTTATAAAAGGTGGCAGTATCCTAAGTAGTACTGGCTAGTTGGGCAGAGAGTAGCTCACACATCTGCCTTAGACTGCCTCTGAACACACCCTTAGTAAACTCAGATTAGATTCCACCAGGAGGCTAGTGGAAAGGCAGAGTTACAAGAGAATAGACAGCGTTGTCTCCAGGAGTCATGGAGGTGGTCTTCTTTTTGGATCCATCTTCAGGATCTCACTAGTTTGGAGGACGGCCTCTGTAGTCTTTCCATGTATATGGGAGAATTGCCATCTGTTGGTAGCAGAAAATCATTTCCCTACTGAATATAGATTTACATCTGAATTCTGGCAGATAAAATCTAATGGGTGCTAGGGATGTAAATATAAACAGAATCCAGGGATAGAGAGACACAGAGATACAAAATGAGGTATCTGTGAAAATGGATATATACTTGGATAGAGAAAATGAAATATGGGGTGAAGATCGGTGTGTTCGGTTTTTGATGTTTTCTGTTGCATGTTTTTTTTTAACATGAAGACTTGTGAGCCAAACTGTTTTGTATGGACACTTTTTCCTGTTCCCTTGGTATATGTATTGACAAGTGTAAAGTCATCTTGAAGGTTTCATGTGAGGACACATGGAATTTGTGGTAAGTAACTGAGGATAGTGGAGGGGGTAGACATGTGCTGTAGGAATACTGATGTAACAATCAAGACTTGCATATTTCCCCTAAGTGTCTAGATTGCCTGTCCTCTGTCCACTTTAATCTCTTCAGAGAACTGTGATTCCCCTGTGTTCCTAGACCAGGCCATGTAGATTGGTGTCTAAAGGGGATACAGTGAGTTCCATATCTGAGGGCAATTTATGGACTGTGGGAAACAGGAGTCTCTTTAATGGACCCTATGTGGAAGATGCCAGGGTGTAATGGAAGACACATTGTGACAGTGGTGATATATTGATTAAGATTTATGGAAGCCAGTTAAGAACAAAATTGCAAAGAAGCCATACTGGATATCTTTAGAAGCTATGTGGTGGTAGTCCACATCTTTAGTACAAGGACATAAGATTAATAACTTGAGGAATCTTTGTAAGGTGAAGTCCAACAGACTGCATGAAATTTACCAAGTCTTAATAGAAATATCTCCCAATTGGCCCAGGTTGCATGTCTGTGGGTGCCATTTCTTCATGTCCACCATGTCCTTTGATTATTATGTGTCAAGGGGTTTTTCTTTTTAAATTTGGTTCTAGTCTTTTTGTTGTTGTGGATGCTTCTTGTACTTTCATAGGCTTGCCCTTCCTCACATTGGGAAATTTTTCTTACATGATTTTCTTGAATATGGTTTATGCACCTTTGAGTTGAGCTACTTCTTGTTCTTCTATGTCTATTATTCTTAGGTTAGCCCTTTCCATGTTGGCCCATATTTCTGGGATGTTTTGTGTTAAGGATTTGTTGGATTTAAGAATTGCTTTGGTGAATGAATCTGCTTCCTCTACTTTAACTTCAGCTCCTGAGATTCTTTCTTCGATCTCTTGTATTCTGTTATTTTTCCATCTGTAGTTCCTAATTGTATTCCAATTTTTACTATTTCCAGAAATCCCTCAGTTTGTGTTTTCTTTATTATGTCTATTTAAGTTTTCATATCTTTTAACTGTGTGAATTGTTCCTTCCAATGTTTAATATTATTTTTTGGTTTTAAATTAGTTATTTAAACCAATGAGGATGTAGTCCTTCTTGAATGGAGTCTGGCCAGTCCTCCCTAGGAGTTAAATGTGTGTCATTATTTAATTATCTAAATATGACTTTCTTGACAATCACAAGAGTTTAGTTCAATCTTATGAAAGTTAAGTATGCAGGACCATTTACGTATTTATTTATTTGACTACCTAAATTATGATGGGGTCATCGATTATGGGTTTGGCTATTGTGCAATGGACACAGCAGATGATTGGAGCCAGAAGCAGTGCGCAAATCATGAGGGATACTCAGTGGTTATTGATTACATAATAATATATTTAATAATTAAATGTTTCAATAATTTAAAATACTGGATGATTTTGGATCATCAGTTTCTTAGAGGATGCACAAGAACTGACCCATGAAGGACAAAGTCATCACAGATTTTAAATTTTCAATCGTTTACTAATCATTGGAGAAGAGGATCGTGTCTATGAACTCTGTCAGTGTTGTTCTTTAGATAGAGTTATAAGAATAAAAGCTGGAGAAGGGGTTGAGGTGATTCGGAATGAGGTTTGTAAGTGAATGGGCTCCCAAGGTAAAGGACCACATGGGAGAGCATAGCAGGTTCCATAGCAGTGAGGGTGACTAAGACAGTAGGGAAAAACACACCAGGCAGATAGAGCTTAAATGAGGAGTTTATTTAGAAAGAGGAGTGAGGGAGAAGGGAAGAATCATAGAGGCACTGGGAATAATGATGATGATGACAACAACATTAATAATAATAATAATAACAAACAACAATATCCCTCCCGGACCACGCAGCACGATCCACAAAGCAGGGACCTCATGGGAAACCCCGCCTCAGAGAAACCAGGAAAAAACCAGAAAACAGAAAACCAGAAACATCTAGAAATGTAATAAACGGTTTTAAATTAAAAATGGAAGTACCAGGGCCAAAAAGCAGGAAGTAAACTCAGGGGATGCTTGGAAATTGAATCCCGGGCTCCCAGAGTCCAAAACCAAAGTCTCTGGGTGGAAAAGAAGGAAGCAGCCCCGGAGGGTGCTGGCAAATGGAGTCCCAAGCCCCCAGAGTCTGAAAGTGAGGTCCCCTGAGCTGAAAAGAAGGAAACGGCCACGGGGGCAGTGGGGCATAGAGTTGAGGGACCCCAGAGTCTGAAAGCAGAAGGCCCTGGGCAGAAAAGCAGGAATAGCACCCTGGAAATAGGTTACCACGTCCCACAATCAAAAAGAAGAGGTTTAGGGAATGGAAAGCTGGAAGAAAACCCTGTGAATGATGGGAAATGTAGTCTCATGCCCTTAGAGACCAAATCGGAAAGTCTTGGGCCGATAACCTAGAAGTGGCCCCTGAGTACCCTGGGAAATGAAGTCTGTAGGCCCGAGAGTCTGAAACCGGTAGTTTGCAGACAGAAAAATAGAAACCACCCCCAGAGGCTTCTGGGAATTGGAGTTCTGGGCCTCCAGACTTAAAAAAAATTCCCTGGTAGTCATGGCTAACTTGGCGATCTCCAAGTGGAAGTTCAGACTCTGTGCCATAAATTGATGTCAGACTTTAAGTCCCAGATTCACTTTTTCAGGAAGTCCCTCCCCTCGTTTCGCCCCCACCCTTCCTGCTGCAGCAAACACAGGAAGTTGACCAATGCTGCATGCAGCCCCCGCCTGTGTGCTGTTGCCCTGCAGACCCAACATGTGCTGAGTAGTGACCTGGACTTTGATGCTCTAGTGGATTTCTGTGAGTTTGAGGACAGCCAGGTCTACAGAGTAAGTTCCAGGACAGCAAGACCACACAGGGAAACTCAGTCCCAAACACCAAAAGAAATGAGTTAAGTAAATAATTGAATAATTAATTAATATTAAATAAGTAATGAGAAAAATCTACTTGAAAAAACAACAAGATTAATAATAATCATTAAAAAGGAATTTAACAGTGCAGTTTATTGAGCGAGTTCCAGGACAAGGCTTGCTTTCACATCAGAACAGGCACCAAAGGATTGACTGCTGTGGGAATTTTGAGGGGAACATGGATGAGCACAGAAGCTGCAGCATGGTGAGTGAGGGGATGAGGATGGTGGGATGGGGAGTCATGAAAGTCTGTTTGGCAGGCCCTCCAGGAAGAGGCTGGGCTGGACTGTGCTGCCATATTCAGTGTTCTGTTTGGCCTATTGTGGCTCTAGAAGCTCCCCTGACCAGGGTGCGGCCTATTCATACTTAACCCAGTGGGCTGCTTCTGAGGAAAGGATTTTGATCAAAAAGCAGTGTGTAGAAACCTTTTGTAGTCAGGTTCATTATGATTTTGGTGCACAGGGATGGCAATTTACAAAACAAGAAGAGGTTTAGTTTCTCCAGTGCCTTCTAGAAGTTCTGCCCTTCACATCTAATGTTTAGGAGTCAGATCCATGCAGTTATTGTCATTGTTTTGCCACTAAAATATCTTGTCTTCTGTTTTTGAAACAAGCTAAATAAGAAGATCTTTTTTACATACTTATTCCAGTTCCCTCTCCCACTCATCCTTCCATTCCCCCTTGCGATCTCCCCTTTCCATCTTCCATACATTTCTCAGCGTGGCTGAGGTCTTTCAGGAGGGATCATCTAAATCTGTCCAGCCATTTGAGTTTTGGCCCAGGCACTCCCCCTTATCTCTAGAATAAGGGAGTATCTACATTTGGAATTAATTTTGTGCATGCTCTAAATGACATTCTTTAATTCTTTTTCATATATATATATGCATATATATGTATATATGCATATATATATGTGTGTGTGTATGCATGTATATAATTGTTTACATAATATAATTTAAAAGTTTTAGATGTTGATCTCTGTTTCCATTTCCCCCCCCTCCCTCTCACACTCTTTCCCTCCTCATATGCACCCTGACCAGCCTCCCCTTTCATTTCCCCACCCACATTCCACATGTAGGGCTATGCTGTCCAGGAGGGGTCATGTAAATCTGTCAAGTCATTTGAAGTAGGGACTAGGACTTCTCTCCTGTCTCTAGGTTAATGGAGTATCCCTCCATGGGGGATGTGGCCGCTCCAGGAATACATCCTGTTTCTACTGTCTGAGGTCCCTTAGACTGCTCATCCATCTAGTTGAGACCCCTATTCAGGGGGTCTGAGTCAGTTCCATGCTGGATTCCCAGCTATTAGTCAGGTCGGGGGGGGGCATTAGCTCCTTCTTGTTCAGGTCATGTCAGCTGACTTTGTGAGTTTCTGCAACCTGGTCTTTTCTCCTCTCTTTGTATCTGGTTTCTATTTCGCCTCAGTGTTTGGTTATAGGTGTTTGCTTCTGTTTCCAACGGGTACTAGATGAAGGCTCCATGATGGTGGATAATTTAGTTGATGATCTCCCTATCAGGGAAGGGCATCTATGGTAGCCTTTCCATGGTTGCTCGAATTATTACTTGGAGTCACTTTTGTAGTTCTCTAGACCTTTCTTTAGGTTCAGTTTTCTCTTCAAACCAAAATGGCTCTCTGTTTTATGTCCCCCTCTCTCTCTCACCCTGACTCAATCTCTCTAGTCACACATATTTTCCTCTCCTCCCCTTCTCTTTCTCCTAGTTCTCTCTCCATTCACTGCACGCCCATTTCCCATGTGCTCTGGGGGACTTGTCCCTTCCCCTTTTGTGAGGAACCATATATGAATCTCTTAGAATACACCTTGTATCCTAGTTTGTCTGGTGGTGTGTATTATATGCTGGTGATACTTTGTTATAGGTGTAAAATCCATATATGAGCGAGTAAATACCCTGTTCCTCTTTTTGTGACTGGGTTACCTCATGCAGGATGGTTTCTTCAAGTTCCATCCACTTGCCTGCGAATTTCAAGATTACATTACTTTTTTCTGCAGAGTAGTATTCCATTGTGTAGATGAGGCACATCTTCTTTATCCATTATTCAGTTGAGGGGCATCTAGGTTGCTTTCAGGTTCTTGCTATTACAAATAATGCTGCTATGAACATAGTTGAGCACATGTTTTTCTTGCATGGATGTGGGTCATTTGGGTATATACCTAAGAGTGGAATTGCTGGGTCCTGTGGTAAACTAATTCCCATTTTCCTGAGGAACTACGATACTGATCTCCAAAATGGCTGTACGAGTTTCTACTCCCACTAGCACTGGAGGAGTGTTCCCCTTTCTCCACATCCTCTCCTGCATAAGTTGTCATTGGTGTTTCTAATTTTAGCCATTCTGGCGGGAGTAAGATGGCATCTCAAAGTTGTTTTCATTTGCATTTCCCTGATAGCTAAGGATGTGGAACACTTTCTTAAGTGTTTTTCAGCCGCTTTGATTTCCTCTATTGAGAATTCTTTCTTCAATTCTCTACCCCATTTTTTAAATAGGACTCTTTGGTGTTTTGTTGATTACTTTCTTGATTTCTTTGTATATTTTGGAGATCAGCCAATTGTCAGATATAGGATTGGAAAAAAAAATTCCCAGTCTGTGGGCTGCCGTTTGGTTTTGTCAACTCTGTACTTTGCTTTACAGAAGCTTCTAAGTTTGAGGAAGTGCCACTTATTAATTGTTGTTCTCAGTGTCTGTGATACCGGAGTTATGTTCAGGAAGCAGTCTCCTATACCAATTTGTTCAAGGGTAACTCCTACTTTCTCTTTCAAGAGGTTCAGTGTGGCTAGATTTATGTTGAGGTCTTTGACCCATTTGGACTTGAGTTTTGTGTGTGGTGATAGACATGGGTCTATCTGCAGTCTTCTACAAACCATCATCCAATTGTGCCAGCACCATTTGTCCCATAAGTTCGGATATGTCATGTCTTCATTTTCATTGAATTTTAGGAAGTCCTTAATTTCTTTCTTTATTTCTTCTTTGACCCAGGTGTGGTGCAATTGCACATTGTTCAGTTTCCATGAGTTTGTAGGGATTCTGCAATTTGGTTTGTTGTTGAATTCCAATTTTAAAGCATGGTGGTCTGATAAGATACAGGTGACTATTCCAATTCTTTTGTATTTGTTGAGGTTTGTTATGCTTCCTAGTATGTGGTTGATTTTAGAGAAGGTTCCATGTGCAGCAGAGAAGAAGTTATATTCTTTTGTGTTTACTTCTTTGGTCTATTTGATTGGATAATCGTTGGCCAGCTGTGAGATAATGTTTATCTTTGTAGGTTAGGTGTGTTTTTTGTATGCAGCAGAATGAAGAATTCTGTCTTCATATCCATTCTGTTAGCTTGTGTCTTTTTATAAGCAAGTTTAGACCATTAATGTTGAGGGAGAGTAAGGGCCATTGATTTTTAATGTTTGTTTGTTTTAGATTTGCTTTTGGCAGCATTATTGTGAATATATTTGTCCTTCTTTATCCCTGGTTTCTGGTGAAGTGGGATTATTTGTTGCCTACGTCTTTGTGAGCTTAGTTAACTTCGTTGTGATATTGCTTTCCTTCCAAAGATTTCTGTAGGGCTGGATTTGTAGATTCATATTAGGAAAAGCTGGTTTTGTCATTAAATATCTTGTTTTCTCCATCTTTAGTGATTGAGAGATTTTCCTGGGTATAGTTGCCTGGGCTGGCATCCATGTACTCCTAGTCCTTGTGGAGCATCTATCCAGGACCTTCTGGCTTTCCATGGAGAATCAGGCGTAATTTTGATAGATCTCTGCCTTTATGTTACCTGTCCTTTTTCCTTAGCTGCTCTTAATATTCTTTCTTTATTCTGTATGTTAGATGTTTTGATTATTATATGTCAAGGGGTCTTTTTTCTTTGGTCCAGTCTATTTGGTGTTTGTTATGCTTCTTGTACTTTCATGGGCATGTCCTTATAAAAATTGGGAAAGATTTTCTGGATGGTTGTTTTGAATATGTTTTCGGCCCCTTTGAGCTGAACTTCCTTACCTTCCTCTATGCCTATTATTCTTAGGTTTGGTCTTTTCACAGTGTCCCACATTTCCTGCATGTTTTGTGTTAAGGATTTGTTGGATTTATGATTTTCTTTGGTCGATGAATCTATTTTCTCTAGTTTATCTTCAGAACCTGAGATTCTCTCTTCCATCTCTTGAAGTTTTTGGTTATGCTTGCGTCTGCAGTTCCTGGTCGTTTGCCCAGATTTACTATTTCCAACATTCCTTCGGTTTGTGTTTTCTTTATTGTCTCCATTTCCATTTTCAAGTCTTGAACCATTTCCTTCACCTGTTTAATTTTTTTTTTTTTTGCTTTCTATACTTTTTTAAAGACATTTATTCATTTCTTCCCATTTTTTGTTTGTTTTATCATCTACTTCCTTA
Source organism: Cricetiscus sungorus (assembly GCA_030556225.1). Classification (NCBI taxonomy): domain Eukaryota; kingdom Metazoa; phylum Chordata; class Mammalia; order Rodentia; family Cricetidae; genus Cricetiscus; species Cricetiscus sungorus. The sequence goes on along the minus strand of JANBXA010000496.1, from coordinate 95,929 downwards.
AGGGATATTCTCTACTCTTCTTTGAGTGCCTCTATCATTTTTACGATGATAATTTTTAGGTCATTCTCTTCTGATTCATTTGCTTTGTTGTGTTCTGGTCCAGTTTATGTAGCTTCCCTAGATTCTTGTGGTGTTATGCTTGTCTTTCTGATGTTAGGTGTTTTCTTGTATTGTGATCTTCCCTTAGATTCTTCCAGTAGAAGTTAGTGGGGATTCTCCTTCTCTCTATGAATTTAGGTGGTTCAGAGTTTTAATGTCTGTAGTTTTGGGTGGTCCAAGCTCTCTAGGATGTCTCTCCGTGGGCAAGTGCCTGACGATAGGGATCAAAGATAAAGCTCCAGCAGAGGAGAGCTGAGGCCTTTTTGGCAGAGGCTAGCTTGCAGGATGTTTCCTCAGGGATAGGCGGGTCTAGCTCTAGCCAAGGCCTGTAGCCATAGCCTGTTGAAGGGGACAAAGGCTGGGCTGGTACTCAGGATATTTCCACACCGATAGTTTGGTCTAGCTGGCACTCTCCAGCTGAGTAGGGCTTCTTTGCAGCCTGACATAGAATTTTCTCTGTAATGCAGGCTAGCCACAATCTCCTACAGATCTGCCTGTCTCTGCCTCCCAAGTGCTAGGTTAAATGCAAGTGCCAAAAAAAGACATGTATAAATGCCATTCTTGTGTTGGACAACAACACAAGCTGTTTTGTGGAAGAGTGGAATCATTGATATAAAGATTTATCAATTCTTGGTGGAAAGTTAGTCTGTCAAAATAGAATTTAGCTAAGGGAGTGCTCCCCATACAACAACAACAACAATAATAATAATAATAATAATAATAATAATAATAATAGTAGTAGTAGTAGTAGTAGTAGTAGTAGTAGTAGTAGTAGTAGTAATAAAAGGGTTTCTTCATGTGAACCAGTCATGTTAGAGATTAGGATGCTAAAAGATACATTTGATCCACAAGATAGTCCAGATATTTGGCTCCAAACCATAGCAATGGACTAACCACTGATTTACAAACAGCCCCAATGCCCATCTTCTTTCCATGGAGCAAGGCTTTTACAAGCTGTCCAAGGGTGCATTACTGCCTCACAATGAACATTAGATTTTCATAAGCCATAAACTTCTAGAGAAAATCATGGCTCTATCATATGGGCAAGGTGAGCCCATGTAACAACTGTTTGTAAAAGAAAAGAGTGATGTGTTGAGGGCTGGACTGAGCAAGCAAGAATATTTGTCTAGGTCCTCAATCATGGAGAAGTTACATCGCTACTTCTAAAACCCAGGAAAGTGCTTAGCAGAGCAAATAACAGCCTCGGGGTTCTAGGCCTAGGTTTTTACCATCAGGCTTTGAGCTACTGAGAATAAAATAGAGCTCATCCTTTGAAACAAGGAAGATGCTTGGGAGAGAATGCAATTGTCTGTGGCCAGGGCCTTTGTGAAGGAGTTGCTTAAAATCCCAGTAACACATTCTTCCAACCACATACAGCTGTGGTTATTGGGCCCATGACCACTGAGTGCTTAATCTGTAATGTCATTGGGATTCACTGTGTTCCCCCTGTACTTCACTGTTTGACTGGCCTTCTCCTGAGTTTGTCCCATTGAATAGTAACACCTGTTGTCTTCCTAGAAGCTCCCTACTTCCTTCCATTTCTCCATGGAAGTAGTGTACAAGACACCATTCCTCATTAGAAGCTTATAATAAGAAACAGCTTCAAAGAAACCTTCTTAACTAAGCTTTCAACTTGTCTTTGTTCTGCCTTCCCTACTTTTCTCATCTTCTGGCACTTCTTCCTAAAAACCTTTCAGTAAAGTGTGACCCGCTGTTTCATGTTACATGTACTATTAAATAACTATGGTGCTATTTTTTCTGTTGAAGGCTTATTATTGCCTTACTGGCCCAAGGTGCAGTATCCTGTCACTATTTAAAATTCCTCAAAATATAAGCTACAATCAGACATTGAAATAATTTAAAGATGGCAACATATGTGGAATGCAAAGTCTATTTTAATGAGCCAGGTTGTGGTGGTCCACACCTTTAATCCCAGCACTCAGGAGGCACAGGCAAGTAGATCAATGTGAGATCAAGACCAGCATGGTCTAGCGAGGTATTCCTAAGACTACTAAGGCTATTTAGTGTACAGAGAAATTCTCTCTCTCAAAAAAAAAACCAACAACAATAACAACAAAAATATCCATTTGTCGCATGTTTTCTCCTCTTTGAGCATTAGCCAGAAATGAATGCAATTTGTCATTACAGACATTTGTCTTTATTTCTTAAGTCTGTGGACAATGTCCTTCTCTCTTCTTGATTACCCTTTCTTAAACTAGGTGACTGTATGTCCTCAATGTTTTTTGGGGGACAAAGCTTCTTAAAAACTTTATTTGTGGATACCAATTATTTTTATGGATATATTTAATAAAAATAAATCACTAATTTTAATTCTTTGAACCATAGTAAGAGATTACCCCAATTTGTGTAGAGAGTTCTAGACAATGGGGTGTCACTGTTTGGAACAAATATCAGTAGTTGGGGGGTCAGAAGCAGACAAGTTTAAGTATACTTTTGAGTTAAGTTTGTTAAAGTCTGTATATTTAAGTTCTGAAAACATAGAACTGAGGGTAGCTGTGTAACACTGCTCAAGATCTCAGTTTGCCTGGATGAGTTTCCCTTGGTTTTGTGACAAAATTTGATGGTATTTCCATCTTATTTTTTTCTCTTCTTCCCCTTTGTTCTTTCCCAAATATTTTACACCTCTAGACCTCTGCATGATTGTTGTGGATATAGAAGCTATGCTGTGTCAATATATGTACTGTTTTTCATAATCATATTGAGATTCTAACTGTTTTCCACTTGCATGAATCTATGAAATTGGATATCATTTTGTAATGTGTCAGGGATTTAGTTTACACTAAATTCAAATCATGTTGCAAATATGTCTTATACAGAATATGCACACTAACTCACCAAGTTCTCGTTGATTATTTGTTTACTTGTTTATTTATGTACTCTCTTTTATTCTTGTTGTTTTAATCTAGAAATCTCATTTACTGTCTTGCCTAAGCAGTATATGGTTCTTAGAAAGTGGCTCAGCACATATTCTACTTGGGGATGACCTGAGTTCAGATACCAAAACCCAAAATTCTAGTATCAATACAACCTCACTTCCAGATGCAGGGTTTCTGACAAGCTCTACTATGGTATATAACACATACATGTGGGAAATGTCTCTCACACAAAATCTGAATATACAAAACTGGGAATAAACTTGTTTTCAAAATCCTTGTTACTGAAACAACAATGAGAGCAAAACCAGTAACTTTAAGTGAGTGATTCTAATAACATATTCTATTTTTTTAATTTCATAAAAAAATTTTAGTTGTTATTTTACATACCAACCCCAGTTTCCCTCCCTCCCCATCTTCATCCCCAACATCTCTCCCTTCTTTTCCATGTTTCAATAGTCAGAGAGTGTAAGACCCTCATTCCGGAGTTAACAAAGTCTGGATAAAGCCAATCTATCCTTTATCAAACTGAGCATGGTATCCCACCCTACAGTGTGGGCTCCAAAAACACAGTTCAAGCAACTTGGATGGGTCCTTGTTTCACTGCCAGAAGCCCCCTAGCAGATCCAGTCACCAAAGTGTCAACCACATTCAGAGGGTCTAGTTTGTTGCCATGAAGGTCCCCAAGTTGTCAGTCATTACTCTGAGTTCTCACTAGTAATAGTAGATGCAGTATGCTTTTGTTGGGGTGGGCTTTACCCTGTTAGAGGAAGAATATCTGTGTAGGGTCAAGCATTGAGGTTTCTTATTCTCAGAATGCTGCACAGTGTGTCAGACAACTCCGTGTTGCCTCTGAGTCATGCTGTAAATACTTTAACCTTGAGGAACACAGGAGCCTTCATGCTGACATGTCCATTGCCATAACGATGATTAACTGAACCTTTTAAAATTTAAGTTTGACACCTCAATTAAAGGTTTTTTTTTTTTCTTAAATGTTGCCCTGGTCCATGGTGTCTCTTAACACAATGATAACCTAACAGAGGCAGATGTTGTTTCTAGGGCCTGTGGTATTTCTGTGATAAGCTGTGCCTATTGTATAATTTATTCTGATGTGTTCTCAGTAGTGTTGTTTTGGTAGCTTGCCTCTCCCTTTATATCTACCTTTTGGGATTTCTTTCTCACAGCTATATGTTACTTAAACCGCCAAGAAATGGTGCATGTGAACCTTCTATTCAGTATCCTTCTAAATGGATTAGGTAAATGCATTATAATGTCCATGTTATGAAATAAGTGTGTGAGACTCCAGACTTATATGAGTATATTGTCAAAAAAGTTTACATTTACAATGTATTATACTTCTTTGTATGGGTTATTGTAGTATCTTGTGACCTATGATGATGTGCACATCCATTTCACTCTAGAAGAGTGGGCTTTGCTAAATCCTTCTCAGAAATGTCTCTACATAGATGTGATGCTGGACACCTACAAGAACCTCACTGCTATAGGTAAGACTGAATTTTTCTTCATGTTTTAAAATAAGGGAACAAATCTTTCATGGTTATTGACACTATTCTCTAATTTTGAGTGAAAAAGGGGAAACGGGTTACTGGGGCATGGTTCTAAGGTTAATTTAAGGTATAACCTTAAATTTTGTAAAATTTACAATAATACATCATATATTTTCTTTTATTTCAGGCTACAATTGGGATGACAATAATATGGAAGATCATTGTCAAACTTCTAGAAGACATAGAAGGTAAATTTTCATGTGTAAATTTGCAAATTTGGCTCTGAAAATATTTTAATGTATTCTGGAAATTTTATTAAAGAGACACAAATAAAAAATTTTAAAAAAAATTAAGAAGATCAACAGTGAAAATAAGCACAGTTTAAAGTATAGTAATGGTTCTCATTTTCTCACAAAATCATGTACCTCAGTGAATGATAGCTCTTCTGTGTTTGCAAGGCATTCATGTAAAAAGAGAATGATACAATCCTTAAAAGATACTACCCTTTGAATTATAGCACCCAAAGGTCTATGCTATAAACTTGCCAGTCTGTTGAGTTTCATACTATACAAATAATTTAAACAATATACATATTGGAAAGATGATAAGCATATGTCCAAGATCTTCAAATAAAAAGTCTATAGTTAATCAGGCATTGCTTATATATTTGTGACATTGCTATGTATATTGAAAGGGTCGGTTTATGAGTGTCAAGAAGGTTGTTGTGGAGAAAGCTTAATTCCTATAACCTATGTCTGTGAGGAAAGGAAAGTCAAAGTGTCTGAAAACAATGTGGTAACCTTTTTTTTGTTATCCTTACTTTAATAAGTATATCATATGGTGAGTCAGGTTGTTGTGGTCCATGCCTTAAATTCCAGCATTAATGAGGAAGAGCAAGGTGGATCCCTTTAGTTTGTGACCATCCTGTTCTACAAAGTGAGTTCCAGGCTGGCCAAATCTACACAGAGATGTTCTATATCAGAAAACATAGAAAATAATATATGTGACTCTAAATGCAAGCCATTATAATTTAGAATATGGAAAGAAGCAACATACCTCTCTTAGGACAGCGAGAATAAATGAATGGTATTTAGTAGTCATCAGAATCATCTGGTACATTATAAATGAACACATACTGGAGAGAAACCCTACAGATGCCATCAATGTGGCAACGCTTTCACAACACATAATGGGCTTAAAATTCATATAAGAACACATACTGGAGAGAAATCCTATGCATGCCATCAATGTGGTAAACTTTTTCAAAACACAGCACTCTGGTATGTCACAAAAAAAACACATATTCAAGAGAGACCCTAAGGATGTAATCAATGTAGTAAAGCTTTCACAAGATATGATGTGCTTAAAATTATATAAGAAAACATATTGGATAGAATCTTTATGAATGCCATGAATGTGGTCAAGCCTTTGCACATCCCAGCACTCTATTAAGTCATAAAAGAATGCATACCTGAAAGACACTGAAAGTATCCCATGTGGTAAAACCTCTCTACATATCATTTGTCTGTATAATCACAAAAAATATCATAGTTCATAGAAACCCTATACATGTAAACATTGTGATACAGTTGTGCACTTTTCTTATCATGGTAATCTTTGTGGGTTTAAGAAAACTCTTATGGAAAGTAATCTTACTAGAAAGGATGTGGAAGGATCTTCAGCCAACACATATTGAGTTATATAGGATTCTGGAGAGAAAACTATTTGACAAGTGTGAACAATCAGTTCAAGCACTACAATGTCTCTGTTTTGGTCTGACATGCAAATGCATATGGACAAAAGTCCTAGGAGTTCACTGATAAGGGATCCCTGTTTCATTGTAACCTTTGTGTTTATTTACATAAAAACCTCATTCAGATGAATTGTTTTCTCTAAGCCCAATCCTTCATGCTTGGTTTCTGTTACATGAAGCAATTCATGTTCCAGTAAATCATTTAAGACTTTAAGACTCTCTACACATGGGTTAAAGAATTAAGTGTGCGTAAGAGAAAATATTCACATATGGAAATCTGTTTTGAGATTTGATTTAATTATGTGATGTCAGTGTGTGAGTTTGTGATTTGTCATGGTTTTTCATAAGAAGTTTAAACCCTTCAGAATTCCTGTAGGAGGAAGCACAGTTTGTTTTCAGTAAACTAGCATAGGTCATGGCAATAAACTTGTCATAATTTTGTTCATCCATATCTCTAACCCTGTACATAATTTAAATCATGTTTTATCATCTTGATATCAGGTAATAGGGAAGAAATCATGGAAGATAAACCCCACATCATGTAAACAATTTTGTGAATATGTTAGACATCATATGTGACTTTAGTCTTAATAAATAAAAATGATTCATGGAAATGGACTGTTAATAATATTACGGGACCCAAGACAAATGATAACTGAGAATATTATTGGGGATCAACTTACACAGATGACAATATAGAACCACGGAGGGGTTCCAGCTCAGGAAGATGAACTCCCTGCCTTTCTGATGTGATCTGCAACAAAGGATAGAGAAGTGAGAGACAGAGGGATGGAAAGAGTGAGAGATTGAGGGAAGGGGATTGAGAGAGTTACAGAGATATTGGGAACAAGAGAGGGTCCACCCCATGGTTCTCCCCCTTCAGTTCATGTACACAGAACCAAAGGCACTGCATATGAAATAACTTCTGACTTCTTCATGAGATGATCTGAGCAGAAAGCCAGGCAGCACAAGAATCCCCCTCTACATGGTGTGTCAACTAGAGGCTCTGATTGGTTCTTACAGCCTAAGTGACAGGAACAGGTGAGGAGAAGATACAGAGCCACTTGGGACTGGGATTTGGTACAGGGCATCCAAATAATCCCTCCATTTGTATACACATAGAAGCCAGAAGAGCTTCCACCTAAATAACCCAGAGTCTCTGGTTATGGGGGAATTGTTCTGAGTCTGGCTTCTTGCTGCTGACAATGGACAATTTGGGGTGGAGAGTCAGAGGTTGGTGGAGTCATTATAAGCTATGAGTAGAGAAGATTTTCATTAGCTGCCAGTCCGGAGACCTCAGGCTTCTGTTTCTTAAGTAGTTAGAGAAGGAATGTTGAATGAAGCTTTAAACATAACAGTGATTTGCTGATAGCACTATTACATTCCCCAACCTCAGAGTTTCTAAAGCCATCCCTACTCTGATTTAAGACTCTGCCCTTAAAAGGCTGCTATTAGAGGCTCGACCTGGGGGTGGGGCAGATGCAAAAGCATCCACTTTTAGATTCACCATCTGGTCCCTTTTTTATATTCTCGGGGGCCCTCCAGGACTGTTGTGCTCAGATTAAACATGGATTAATTATTTCAGTATTAATGAAGCATTGCATTGAAATCACTGGGTTTCCATTTTCCTTTCTATTCACCAGGATTTTTAAGTTAACAGGGAGGCTTTGCTCTTGAGCTCCTGCCACCGCAGAACCAGTACAGAATTCCTGTTGCTCCATGGATTCTTGGACTTCACATTTCACTCCAATCAAGTATTCCAGCCCTTTAGTTCTGAGAGAGCTTTTCCCTTGTGTTGTAGTTTCAGGTTGATTTTGTCACTTTCAACTTGACTGTCAATCTCTGCTTCTCTAGAAATCATAAACCTTTGGAGGTGCCTATCTGCCTTCAACTCTTTTCCACCAGTACTTTCTGGGACACACTCCCAGACACTGTCCTAAAGCACTTGATCAAAGTCCTCCATAATATAGCAGTGAGCTGCCAAGTCACATGATTGTTTTCAGCTTGCATCTCTCTCACTGTTAGCAAAAGGAGACCCAGTTGATTGAATGCCAATTCAACATAGCACCTGCTGCTCTCAGTTTAGGAATTAAGTTCATACCTATTTTTCAGCCACTTTGGAGTTTGACTTGGGGTCATGATACACCTCCAAAAAAGTAATGGCAAGTTTTCTTTTTTAGATGCAAACACTTTTTCAGGTCTAATCAACCTGTAAGAGTCAGGCATTATGTTAACCTGTTTCTATCACATGGGAGAATGCACTAAAGAATTTTCTCTGGTCAATCCAGAGTTTCACGAATACTAGCATACACATAGGTGCAAAAGACCCCTTTAAAAGACAGACCTTGCCCATTTACATTCCCCCCTATTCTCTCTTTATGCTATTTGATCAATTGCTGCTATTTCTGCTCTCTCCCCTCTCATCTATTTGTGCTCTGTTCTCCCTCTTTTCTCCTGTCATGATACAAAGACAATATAATTGGGTACAGTATCTAGATTTTCTGTGTGCTTTTTATCTTTATGTCACCTTTATATTACTCTATTTCTTCTACTTATATTTTTTTTATATTTTGAGACAGGGTTTCTCTATCTAACTTTCACCTCTCCTGGAATTATCTCTGTGTACCAGGTTTACTTTGAAATCACAGAGCTATGCTTGCTTCTGTCTGCCTAGTGCTGGAAGTAAAGGTATGTGCCTCCACATCCAGCTACTCTCTTTCTTTTTCAAACCATTTTTTTTCTTTTTCTCTGCCAAGTCTACGTATATTTTAAAACAAACTGTAAACATTTAGGGGTTTATCTTGATGTGAATCTGTCTTTTCTGTAAATCTTTATCTTTTTTGTGGTCATGAGGCTTTTATCTGGCAAACCACAACATTGCTAAAATGAAAGCCACAGTTGTTTCAGCCACTGTCTATCCAAGGTGGATGCTAGTAATTTTACCTCCAGAACTGATAGCTGTGATCAATGCCTTGGCCTCTGCTGCTATCCATCATCATGCTGCCAGCTGGGAGATGTTGTCACTGCCATTGCCAGCTCTCATACATAACATTCAGTTGTTAGCTGAATTCTTTAAAAGCCTTGTGGTTTATTGATGCTGAGTCAGAAAACCTTCCTTAAAGGAGCAAAAGAGAGCCAAACTGAGAAAAATGCTGCTTTTAAGAAGACTTATTTTTCTGTGTTATTCTATTTCTAAAACTATTTTTAAAGCTTTTATTAAGTTTTATGTTAATAAAAGTTCTTATTAGCCACGTTGAAGGCACCATTATGATAAGAGTATGTTTTTCGGCTTGTATGGTCTCACAGCTGCACCAGCCCCAGATAACACACTGAGACTCTGTATTTGATATAAAGCTGTTGGCCAGTTACTAGTTTCCTATCTACCTGCTCTGTCTCAAATATTAACCCATTTCTATTAATGTAAGTATTTCCACGTGGTCTCATCTTATTGGAGAGAGGGGTGGGCATTGTGCTCTCTTCCCTCTATGTTGAATCTCCTCCCTACTACTTCCTCTCTACTCCTCCTATTCTCCTAGTCTCACCTATCTTGCATTACTATTGGCCATCAGTGTTTTATTCATTAACCAATAAAAGAAACATATTTACAGAATGTAAATCAGTCACGTCAAGGGATAGCCTGTGGACAATCAGTTCAATGACTTTTATTGATGAATGCCATCTTCTCTTAGAAGTAAAATTGTGGCTTAAGAAGACTCACAATTATTAAACAAAAGTTAAATTTTCCATTGTTAGTATCCTTCAGGAAGGTATTAATCCATTTGTTAGAGTAGACAAAGGGATAACTGGATAGCAGTTCATCTCCAACGAAGCTGCTGCCCAACATCAACTATATGATATCCTCTTAAAACCTGCATAACAATGACATTTAATCATTTACACATTTTACTACTAAAATCTGTGATTAAATAATCGATGAAGTGTAGAGTTTGTCACAATCTTGTGGGAGTCACGTAAAAGAGTATGGCGGATGATTGCATCCTCTGATTATGTACTAATTGATTTATTCAAATAGAACATTAGATAATCAATAATCAGTGGTTTTTGCACCATTTTGAGTAAAGTATGCAAGACCATAATTAAATAAATCATAACAATGTTCATGAGTCTAGTTTGAAGCCACCTTAAGGAAGTGGATGATTTGATATCAATTCGTTGTTTGAACCTTTAGTTATATAAAAGATAATTGTCATCCATGATACTTGGAGTGTGGTGCCACCTATTGGGATAAAGTATGCCAGTTCATCTAATTACATAATTAAATTATTTAAGTTAATGTTAGTTGTTACTATGAAAGATCATGTAAATCTTTGTATAATTATTTAAATAAGTCATCCTCTATTGCATAGTTTAGTCAAGCTCCATCTTGTAGTGTTAAATATGCAATATCATACTTTGATTAATTGTTAAAGTGATGATGATGTCATCCTTCATGACTGGAGTCTGGCCATTCTTCCCTGCCTATAAAATGTCACATCACCTATTAATTTATTGTGACTGTTAGCAATTACTGACTTATTTAATTATTTAAATGGTGATGGCATTAATGATTATGGTTAGCTAGCAGTTTCCTGTCACAAAAGAGGTTAAGAATTTAGAAGTTGTAGCCATGGAAACAACAGACTCTGAATGCCATATGCATCACCCAGAATGCTAGGGATATTGGAAGATTGAGTGGAGAAGATTTATTGGTGCCCACTGGAAGAAGTACAAGACTCCAACAAGGTAAGCATTGTGGTCGGTATGTTTGCCTGCCTACTCTTTGTCCACATCCTCAAATTTGTTGTGCTCTATTATGAAACGGAGAAGCAGTGGCACAAGAGGTGCAGCACCATCACAGAGGTCTCTCCAGGGATGATTTCTCAGAACACAGTTGAGCTGCACTGGCTCAGCTGTGCTGGTGACACCCCTGCTTCTGCAATTTTTAGCTGATACCAGCATTGTAGCCATTACTGCTACCTCAGGTATGGGTCCATCACCACACCTCCTACAGCACTGCAGCAGAGACTCAGTGCCTCACAATGATGTCAGCCTTCATTCTAATTATCTAATTATTAAATTATTTAATTTTAAAATACATATTGACAGCATTTTTCATCAGGTATGTCATGTCCTCTGAGGAACTGATGATGCAAAACAGTCCAACTATTTAAATATTTAATCATTTGATTATTAAAAGGCTTCGTTATGTAATGTGTAATCACTGAAGTTTGGTGCCACACTGTGGGAGTCAAGGGTGCCAGACGATCTAACCATCTGGTTATTTCAATATTCAAATCTGACTTTATATACTTGAGGAAGAGTGTAGTCTGAATCCACCTTGATGGAATTAATTGAGTCATGCCATTTCAGTATTTAATTATTTAAATTAATGTTGACATCATTTTGTTATTTCCCCAGTGGTGAATTATGAGACATTATCTCATTATTCATCCATTTTATTGTTCAAATCTATGATTAAATAATCAATTATCTCTGGAGTTTTGCCCAGTCTTATAGGAGTCAAGTATAAAACACCATCCAATTATTTAAATTTTTAATCATTTAATTATTAAAATCTATTGTTGTTTATTCTCTGACCACTGGAGTTTAAAGCTTCATTTTTGGAGTGGAATGTGCCAGGTCATCACATTATCTGATATTATATTTATATAACTATAAAATTAGGTCATTGGATAATCAAGCATCACTGGAGTTTGCTTCCACCTTGTGGGAACAAATATGCCAGATCCTGTAATTATGTAATTAAATGATTTCAAATGATGATGATATTATGGACCGTAAGTCAGTTTTGGAGTCAGATAGTGGGAGTTGATAATGTAATGTTATCTCATTACTTTGTTGTTAATTATTTAAATAGATCATTACATCAGACATGTTACCTAGAGTTTGGTGCCATTTGTGAGAGTTAAAATGCTAGGCCATCTAACTATTTATTTATTTAATTGTTTATATACATCACTATTCCAGGAAGAGTTCTGCCTGACTCTACCATGTGGGACTTCAGTATGCAACATTATTCAAATACTTTATAATTATATATTATTTAAATCAATGACAAATCGTCCTTCATGACTGGAGTTTTGCCAGTCCTAACTGGGAAGTAATTTTTTGTCATTATTTAATTATTTAAGTATTACTTCCATGACAATCACTGGAGTTTGTTTCAAACTTATGAAAATTAAGTATGCAGGAAAATCAAAGTATTTACTTATTTGATTACTTAATGATGATGGGGTTATTGATTAGGGGTTTGGCTGCTGTGTGATGGACACAGTAGAGGATTGTTGCCAGAATTAGTGCCCAGAGCATGAGGGAAACGGGCAGACCCTGTGATTACTGATTACTTAATAATATATTTTTTTTGTTCTTTTCTGTTAATGAATAATATAATTTAAAATTTTTACATGTGTTCCCAGTTTCTTTTCCCTCCCTCCAAACCTCCCACCCTTCTTCTTAACCTCTTTCCCCTGTGATATGCACCCTGGCCACTCTCCCCTCCCAACCACACCCATTCCACTTGTAGGGCTATGCTATCCAGATTGGGTCATGTAAATCTGTCAAGTCATTTTAAGTAGGTACTAGGACTTCTCTCCTGTCTCTATGTTAAGGGGGTATCCCTCCATGGGGGGATGTGTCTGCAAGGTCCTTTTGTGCACCAGAAATAGATCCTGTTTCTACTGTCTGAGGTCCACCAAACTGCTCAGTCCTTCTAGCTGAGACCTATATTCAGGGGATCTGAGTCAGTCTCTCGCTGGGTTTCTAGCCATCAGTCTCTCTCTCTCTCTCTCTCTCTCTCTCTCTCTCTCTCTCTCTCTCTTGTGATTGTGTTTGTGTATGGGTTTATTCTCTGTGTGTTTTCTGGACAAGAAGCTTCTTCTTGAAGAACCCATAAGCAGTCTCATAGAGGTAACAATGTGCCACAGTTATGGTGGTAAACTGAGTGCTGAGGGGGATAACAAGCTCACATGTAGGGGAAACCTTACAGGACTCCTTTAGTGTCAGCACAGTTCAGGACAATTCCTGGTGATGTCCAATTCTTCATGTGTGTGTGTGATCATGTGTGTGGTGTCTGTCCTAGTGGCTTGCTGGATCTGTCCATTTTGTGGGAAACATATGGGAGTGGAAAGACCAAACTTTGTAGTGGTCAGACTGGTACATCTCCGAATTCAGAGCTCCACATTCCACCCCCATGTAGTTCCCTTTGTAATTTCAGACCAGATGCCTCCAGGGGATTTGTGGAAAGCAAATTTGGCAAATAAGACAAGGTTGTCCCGAGAGGGAGAGGGAGTTGTTTCATTCTATAGGCAATCTTGGAATATCTCTGCATTGTGGAGGCTGGCCTGTATAGTCTCTAAATATTCACAGGAGATTGGCTATCTGGTGGGTGCTGAAAAGGAACTCCCTACTGAATATGGTATATAATATGAATCTTGGCATATCAAGTTGCACTGGATGCCATGGATGCGAGTGTGAATAGGAGACAGGTATAGATGGAGACACAGACAGAGGAGTAAGAACTATAGATAGACAGATAGATACATGACTAGACATAATGAGATTTGGTGGTGAGCAGCAGTGTTCAATTATGGTCATTTTATTTGTGGGATGATATCTGTTCATGATGGCTGATGTGTTGTCCCATATGGTCTGTGTATACTTGTTTCCATCCCTTATGTCTTGGGACTTGGAGAGAAAGGATGATGGAACTTTGATGGTTTCCTGTGAAGACACCCAAATTTGGTGGGATGTCCCTGGGAAGAAATTTGTTATGTTCTGTATGCACTGTGGTGTTCAAGCAAGTGTTGCTTATTATTCCTGGGTGTCTAAGTAGCCTGTTCTCTGGCCAATTGAATTTTTTCTAAAGTCCCACAGGTAGACAGATGTCCACAGATAATACAGAAAGTTCCATGTCTGAGGGAATATTGGTGATTTTTGTGAATAGTTGTTTCCTCAGTAGGAACATTTTGGTAGTAGGGAGTGGAGGAATGTGGAGAGGAGAGAAATTATGGTGTTGTTGATACATCATGATATATGAAAGGCACTGGGAATCAAAATATCCAAACCTCCATATTTTTTATCTGTAGATTCTAGGTGGAAGTGGTACACACCTATACTTCAAGGACTCATAATTGGGTGGTAGACTACAGACTAATTTCTGTTATTTCAAGGCCACACTGATGCTAAGACACTGATCCTATCTTAAAAGAAATATCACTCAGAAAGATGGTCTCGGAACCAGGGATAACATGCTTATAATTCAAAAACTGGGGATGTGGATATAGCATTGCTATGGCTGGTTGGATAAAGAAATATAAGGAGGAAATGTAATCTGAGCGCTTTTTTCTCTAAAGGTCCCTGTTCACAAGACTGCCATTTCATCTGAGTAGAAATGAGATCTACTGTCTGGTTAGGCTAATTTGTTTCTCTGATTTGCAGGTTGAAAGTTGAACCCCAATATCTGTCTCTAGGCCTTTTATATTTTGGTGCTACATTTGAGAGAGTGGGAGATAGCTCAGATGGTTGCATGGTGATGCCTAGGAGATGTATAGGGTGTGGGCTCAGGTTCAGGGATAGGGAGGTATGTGAGTAAGTTGGATGGAATATTTATTCTTTCGATGTGCCCTTGACACTACATCAAGCTCCGTGGTGGCCTACCTCCTGTGAATGTCACAGGTCCCTTTCTGGCTCCTGCTGCAGATGATATGGCATAGCATCCAACTGAATTTAGCTGGCTTCGTTCTGTGAGCATCAAGGCTAAGGTTTCCTGTGGCCTTTACCCTTTTTTATTAGGTAATCACGCCCATGAGGCCATTGTCCTGTAAAACTGGATCCCTTACAAGTTCACACACCTCCTTGCCCTTTGCCCTATGCCCAGCATATACCTGCCTTCTGACAGGTGGAAAGTCAGTTCTGGGTCTTGGGCCCTATTTAATTGAGTGGTCCTAACTTCTATGTCATCTTTTCTAAAATTAACCACATACTAGGGAACATAACAAGTGTCAATAAATAAAAAAAATTGAGTTGTCCCCTGTGTTTTATGGGACCACTGAACTATGTGCAACTGCATCCATCCTGGGTCAAGGAAGAAATAAAGAAAGAAAATAAAGATTTCCTTTAATTCAATTAGAATGAAGACACAACATAACTGAACTGAGGGAACACTTTGAAACCTGTGATACAAGGAATGTTCATTGTACTATGTGCTCATATGAAGAAAATGAAGGATATTCACATTAGATAATTAACAGCACAACTGAAAGCCTTAGGAAAAATTACACAAACTCACCCTGGGCGAGTAGAAGACAGATAATAATCAATTTGATTGTTAAAATCAATAAAGTAGAAACTATGTGAGTATATGAGTGGGTTGGGTACTAGAATGTGACAGAATGGTACATCATAATCATTGCCTGGCAATCCTGGTGGAATTCTGTATTCCATATTCTGGCCTCAAGAACAAGAGTACCTGACATGCTGCATTATTATTGGATAATTTACTCTCTCAAGGTAAGTCTTCTGTACAGCATCTTATGACAACATATGTGGAATTTGATTTGGCAAGAACAGCTGTACCACAGTCATCAATGGTGTCCTGCATTTACCAGAATTACCCGAGTCTAGAGTAGCTAATTTCAGGGAGAAGAATAATGAAAAAAAAATCAAAGACTTTTCTTGATGAATGTCCTCCTCCTAAAGAAGTAAAACCATGGATTAAAAATATTAAAAGACTTAAATATATTTTTCATGGGGTAAGTGTAGCATGGTTAATTTCCTTCAGCAATGTTTTAATCTGCCTCTTTGACTAGACTGAGGGAAAATGTGGTGGGTGTTTATATCTAATGAGGCAGCTGCTAAATTCATATATTGGCTTGCATCAAACAACATGGATACACAAAGTCAATACCAACTTTGAAGACTTTACTCATTGTGGCCACCATAAAACTTGGTGTCCAGGTGAAAACTTAAGTACCGTACTATTGTCCATGCCAATATATCACTATGGCATAATGAGAAGTCTTTGACCCTGGCTTGGAGCCAAGTGTAAATGAGAATTGTGCTGAGATTTCTAGACTCTCTGACAACTAAGAATGAGGTTCTCCTCAGCTTCTTGTATGTTTTTACCCCCAGGCATGAGGTAATGCAATTTGTACTGGATGAGTGCCCCGTTTTGATGTAAATGAGAATCTTATGCACACTTCAATACCAAAACCATTCTAGTGAATCAAGCTTGGAGAAACACTTCCGGTTTATATTTTCTAAATCTGTGCCTTGCCACATTGGAGTCTTATGGTAGGAGGATGAATGGGGATTAAAAATGCACAGAACCCTGTGAGTGAATGTAAAATGAAGACTGCTTGGATTTTTATGTAAAATACTACCGGTACATAGAATTGTTTAACTGAAAAATTACTTACATTTCTCTGATTTTCTTGTAAGGGCCTGTATTGAAGGCCATCTCAATTTATCTGGAAAGGGTAATGGCAATCCATGGAGTTTTAAGATCTATGGATCCAAGGGGATTGCAGCTTCCTAAGGCATGCATACCTCCAGAATTCTTGACCAAGGCAAAACAGAATGCACATATTCCCATTTCCACTGGAGACTTTGCTTACCATGGAAACTTAATATATTTATTAAATATATTACTCTGTAATCTGTGCTAACCTGATCACCCATTGTCCCTCGTAATTTGGGTACTACTTCTGGCACCAGGCATCTTATGTATACAGTGCACAGCAGCCAAACTCCTAATCAATAACACCATCATCATTTAAGTAATCAATAAATAATTGGATGGTCCTGCATTTTTACCTCCCATAAGATTCAATAAACATCAGTTGCTAATGAAGTGATACTTAGATAACTAAATAATGTCACACTATTAACTCCCAGGGAGTTCAGGTCAGAATCTGGTCATGAATGATGATATCATCTATTTAAATAATGTATATGTATTTAATAAATCAATAGTTGGATAATGTTGCATACTCACCCAGGGTGGAACCAGGGTAAAACCTCCTTGTAATAATGACTGATGTAAGCAACTATAAAAAAATTAAATAAATAAACAAATAAATAAATAGGGGTCCTTGCACATGAGCTCCCACAAGG
Source organism: Cricetiscus sungorus (assembly GCA_030556225.1). Taxonomy (NCBI): domain Eukaryota; kingdom Metazoa; phylum Chordata; class Mammalia; order Rodentia; family Cricetidae; genus Cricetiscus; species Cricetiscus sungorus. The sequence continues at coordinate 78,542 of JANBXA010000496.1, read as the reverse complement.
TGGCACATAACTCGAAGTACCATGGCTGTTGTTATGGGCCATTGAATGACTAATCATGTAATGAGATGATGCCACATCATCAACTCCCACAAGGTGATGCCAACTCCAGTGATCACTTATTAACTAATGATAGATTTTTACATAAATTATTAAAATTTAATTGGATGGTATTTTATACATTACTTCTAGATAATTGGGCAAATCTCAGAAGATCACTGTATATTTAATCACAGATTTTAACAATACAAATCAGAAATAATGAGATAACATCTCATAATTCACCCCTATGAGGTACTAAAATGATATCATTAATAATTAAATAATAAAATGTCATGCCAAAATTAACTCCAACAAGGTGCATTCAGACTCCACTCTTACTTCAGTAAAAACAAATTTCAATACTGAAATAAGTTGAATGTTTATGCTTTAGTCCCCTTGGCTCCAAACGACATTGATCATATATTTTGTAATGATTGATTTTAATAAGTAAATTATACCATCAGCATTCAATGAAAGAGGTTCTTGCCCAAATGACTAGTTTTGACACAATGATGGAAAACTCCATATGGAGGTGCTTCTATTCCCATAACCTTCTATGAAGTAAATTTTTGCTGCCTGTAGCAGACATATCTCACTGCCATGAAAACACTTAGGATATTAAACATCTTGAATGCCATACTCTGTTGGTCTTCAAAATGTTTGAAGATCATCTATCTAAATATAGCTGTTTAACCTTGAAAACAAACCTACTATGATTACATGTTTGATTATTATAGATGACTAACTAGTAACTTGTATTTCTTTATTATACATTCATTTATAAATAACCTACATAAGTGCAATACCTTAAACAAGGATAAACACATATATCCAGTAAAATGAAAATAATTTTACATTTGTATCAATATACCAAAGCCTGTATCAATGTAAAATATTTCAAGTTAATATTCATTTTTATCTTATATTCCTTCTAAATGATGACAAACATTCATAGCTCATCAAATAACCAAAAACTACCCATCTCACCTTTGGGAATATGAATGCTTTATTCTTTAAACATTTTCCTGTTGTCTGTGGACAAAGGCATCTTTAGGAGACTCTCCTGATTATTTTACAATAATTCTCCAGGAGTTCAGAGTAACCTAAGACCATTGGAGCATAGGCTATTTGGTTAGATACCCATTAATAAAGTTGAAAGGTATAATGATTCTTTCATTTACATGTGTATATCACTATAAACATGTAGTTGTTTGCTAGACTTCAAAATAAGTATAATTCAAAAAAAAAAGAACCTTGCATTTTTTGGGAGAAAATCAGTGAGGCTAAATGGTTAGTCTATGAGTGGATGTGCTTATTTTAGCATGTTGGTGGTGAACTAGATTGCTACAGAATGTTGGGGCATAAATGTTTCCAGCCAACCCTGCTGGAATTCTATATTCTGGTATCATGGGCCAAGGTCCAGAGAGCAGCTTAGATGTAGTCTAATCACTAGATATTTTAGTCTCCCCAGATAATTATCTCATAAAACTATTAAAGAAAGCAATATTGGAACATGATTCTCCTAAGTAACTCATAGCCAAATCACTGGAATTTGGCTTACAGCTATTAATATTACCCAATTCAAGATTATCTATTATCAGGGAGTATATTCTGTAGAGAAACAATTCAAAGACATTTGTTAAAGAATGTTATCTTCCTTAAGAAGTAAAGGTATGGATTAAGAATATAAAAAGACTCAGAATTATTCAACAAAAGGTGAGTTTTCCATTGTTAGTGTCCTTCAAAGAAGTGTTAATCTATTTGTTAGACTAGATTGAGGGATAATTGGATAGCAGATCATCTCTAATGAGGCAGCTGCACAACATCACCTATCTGATATCCTCTTTAACCCTGGATACACAATGACATTTAATCATTTACACATTGTACTACTCAAATCTGTGATTAAGAAAAAAAAACAATCAATGATCCGTGGAGTTTGGCACAGTCCTGTGGAAGTCAAGTAACAGACAACTTGTGGGTGTCGAGTATAGCACTGATTTCTTCCACTGATTATGTAATTATTTAATTATTAAAATAGGACATTTTTTAATCAATGATCAGTGATTTTTTTTGCACCACGTTGTGGTAGTCATGTATGCAAGATCATCTCATTATTAAATTATGTAATTAAATTATTTAATTAGATGATAACAATATCGTTAATGAGTCTGGTTAGGAGCCAACTTGGGGAAATGCATGATGTGATAGCAAATTGTTATTTGATTATTTAGTTACATAAAACAAAGTTTATGTCATCGATGATACCTGGAGTTTTGTGCAACCTTGTGGTTTCAAGTATGCCGGATCATCTAATTACATAATTAAATTTTAAATTGGCAATAGGAATTAATATGCAAGCTCATCTAAATATTTGTATAATTATTTAAATAAATCATCCTCTATTTCATGAAGAGTCCAGTTAAGCTACATCTTGGGAGTTAAGTAGGCAATATCATCACAATTTGATTTATGCTTTAAATTGATGATTGTGTCATCCTTCAAGACTAGACATTCTTCCCTACCAGTTAAATGCCACATCACCTAGTCATTTATTTTGAGAGTTAGCAATTACTGACTTATTATATTTAAATAATGATGGAATCATTGATTACAGTTAGGGTTCAGAAATCTGTCAGTGACTTGGTTAGAGAATTAGAAGTTGCAGCCATATACAAAGCTGACTCTGAGTTTAGGGATGCAGGAAGATTGAGTCCAGAACTTTCCATGGTGTCCACCGAGAAGTACAAGTACACCACCAATGTAGTCTGGTGGTCGGGGTGTTTGACTCTCTGTTGTTTCTCATCCTCACATTTGAGTACTCTACTATGAGAAGGAGAAGCAGTGGCAACATCACAGAAGCCTCCTCAGGGATGATATGATGGGAGATGTAATTCTGCAAATATGTTTCTCATACTTGTTAATTAATAAAGCACTGTTGGGCCAGTGAGATAGCAAGATAGGCGGGGCTAGGAGACTAGGAGGAAAGAGGAAGGAGAAATAAGGGTCAAGATGGAGACCGGGGAGGAAGGAAGACGCCGGCCTCGGCTCCGGATAAGATGAACCACATGGAAATACTTAGAGAAGTAGAAATGGGTTAATAATTAAGACAGAGCTAGCCCATAAACAATAATGGCAACTGGCGAACAGGATTGTATCAAATACAGAGTCTCTGAATGTTATTTGGGGCTCAAGTGGCAGCGGGACCATGGCGGCAGGACCGGGAGGCTGGCGGCGGAAAAACCTGCCATAACAATGATGTCCCAGAACATGGATGAGCTGTTCTTTCTTAGCTCTCTTGGTGGTGCCCCTGCTGTTGCCATCTTTGCGCTGATTCCAGCATTGTACCCAGTACTGGTAGCCCAGATATGGGCCCATCATCACATTTCCTGTAGGACTACAGCAGAGACTCATTGGCTGACCATGGTGTCAGGCAGGCAGAGTTCATCAGGTTAGACAGTCTGATTATTAAAATATTGAATTTTAAAAATCCATGACGATAGCATCTTTCATCAGGTCTGGCATGTCTTCTCAGAAACTGATGATGCCAAACATCCCAACTATTTAAATATTTAAATTTAATTGTTTAATTATTAAAATGGTTTATTACATAATCTGTGATCACTGAAGTTTGGTGCCACTTTGTGGAAGTCAAGGGTACAAGACTATCTAACAATCTGATAATTTCAGTATTCAAGTCTGTCTTTATCTACTTGAGAAAGAGTGGAGTCTGCATCCACCTTGTGCAGATTAATTGTGGCACAGAATTTCATTATTTAATTATTTAAAAAAATGATGACATCATTTCTTATCTACCCAGGGATGAATTATGAAACAGTATGTCATTATTATTCATTTTATTGTTCAAATCTATGAATAGATAAGCAATGACATCTTGAGTTTTGCCCAGTCTTGTAGGGGTCAAGTATAAAACATCATCCATTTATTTAATTTTTTAATAATTTCATTATTAAAATCTATCAGTATTTATTCAGTGATCATTGAAATTTGGGGACTCCTTGTAGGAGTCAAATGTGCCATACCATAACATCATCTAATGTTATACTTATTTAATTATAAAATTAGGTCATTAAATATCCAAAGAGCACTAGAGATTGGTTCTACCTTGTGGGATCAAGTATGATAGATCATCTAATTATGTAATTAAACTATTTAAACTGAAAAGGAATTTATGGACCCTAAGTCAGCGTTGGACTCAGACTGTGGGAGTTGATGATGTGACATCATCTCATTACTTGGTTATTGAGTCATTTAAATAGATCACTATACCAGCCATAATACCTTGAGTTTGGTGACACCTTGTGAGAGCTAATATGCAAGGCCATCTAATTATTTATTTATTTAATTGTTTAAATAAATAATTATTCCAGAAAGAGTTCATTGTGAATCCACCATGTGGGATTTATGTGTGCAACACCATCTCATAATTCAAATATTTATTTATATATTATAATTTTACTAATTATTTAAATTGATGATGATGTCATTTTCATGACTGAAGTCAGGCCAGTCCTCCCTAGGAGTTAATTGTTTGGCATTATTTATTTATCTAAGTATTACTTCTTTGACAATCACTATAGTTTGGTTTTATTTTATGGAAGTATGCAGGACCATCAAGTTATTTTCTTGTTTGATTACTTAAATCATGATGGGGTCATCGGTTAGAGGTTTGGCTGCTATGAGATAGACACAGGAGATGATTGGTGCAAGAAGCAGCACCCTGACTATGAGGGACACTGGAAGATCCAGTGATTACTAATTACATAATAATATATTTTAATGATTAAATGATTTAATAATTTAAAAATGGACAATTGTACACCATCAATTCCTGAGAGGATGCACCAGAACTGACACATAAATTACATTCATGACCAATTTTAAAAATTCAATAATTTAATATTCAGATGATCAGAGGATCTTATCTAATGAACGTTGTTGGGCTGATATCATCACACTCCACCAAGTAAGTGCAGTCATGGTGAGGCTGCTGTGGACCACAGCTGCAGAGGCTATGGCAGCAATGATGGAGTTGCCTTCACCTGTAGAGCCAAGGAAGAGCAGCTCCACACATTCTGTGACATCCTCAACACCAAAACATGAAATTGGGTAAATTGGGAGAAGGGAAAAGAACTGAGAGCAACTGGGAAAGGTTAAAGAATCTGATCAAAATATAATGTTTTATATTTATTTATTTTCGTTTTGCATATCGATTTTATTTCCCTCTCCCTTCCTTCCTCCCCCTCCTTTTCCCTCTCTCCCATGCTGACATGCACCTGATCACCCTCCTCTCCTACCCTCCCCCACTCCACATGTAGGGTGATGGCCTCCAGGGGGGTCATCTACATCTGTCAAGCAATTTGTAGTAGGGAATAGGACTTCCCTCCTGACTCTAGGTTAAGGGACATGAAGAATGAGCCCACAAGTTCCTTTTGTGCACCAGGAATACATCCTGGTTCCACTGTCTGAGGTCCCTTAGACTTCTTAGGCCTTCTAGCCTCGCCCCATGTTCAAGGGGTCTTGAGTCAGTCCCATGCTGGGCCCATAAGCTCCTCTTTATTCACGTCACTGTCTCTAAGTGTTTCTGCAGCCTGGTCTTTTTCTTCCTCTCTGCATCTGGATTCCAGTTCAGCTCAGTGTTTAGTTATGGGTGTTTCCTTCTCTTTCCATCAGCTACTAGATGAGTGCTTCAAGATGGTGAATAAGGTAGTCGTTGATCTCATTAACAGGGAAGAGCATTTATGGTAGCATTTCCACTTTTGCTCAAATTGTTACTTGGGGTCAGGATTGTAGGTCTCTGAACATTTTACTGGGTTCCGTTTTCTCTTCAAACCTCCATCTTTTATGATCTCTCCCTCTCTCTCCTTCTCTCTCTCTCTCTCTCTCTCTCTCCCCATCTTCATATCCTTCTCTCTTTTCTTTCTTCTATTTCTCCCCTGGCTTAATCTTCCCAGTCCCATGTGCCTTCCTCTCCTCCCCTTTACTTTCTCCTACTTCCTTCTTCAATCACTGCCCCCGACACTCCCCATGTGTTCTGGAGACTTTGTCCATTTCCCCTTCTGAGAGAGACCTTATATGAATCTCTTAGAATCATGTTCTTTTCTTAAGGAATTTTCTCATATTTTTTGAGGGCCTCTATCATTTTTATGATGCAATTTTTTAAACTATTCTCTTCTGGTTCATCTGCTTTTGGTGTGTTCATGTATGGTTGTTCAAGGATCCCTAGATTCTGTTGGTGTCATGCTTGTCTTTCAAATGTTGGGTGTTTTCTTATATTGCTGTCTTCCCATCACTTCTTCAAGTGAATGCATGTGGAGTTTCTTTCTATCTTCCCTACTTACCTAGGGGCACAGTCAGGCCAGGCTTTTAATGTCTGTAACTCTTTATGATCCAAGCTTTCCTGGAGGTCTCTCCTCCATCACAGGGACATCTATGGGGTCATACGATGAGGCATGTGAGACCTTAGTGTTGTCTTGTGTCAATAGGCAGGTTCATTGTGCTCATAGCTAACACAGACACGTCCATGCATGTGGAAAGGTTGTTGGACATACACCCTGGCACAATTGTGAGGTATTTGTTTTAAGACTGGATAAATTTCATGCCATGGATGTGCCCTTCTCCTTACAAAGCTTCCTTTACTTCTTAATCCTTATGCCTTAATGTCAACTATGACCCCAGAGATTCTAAAGATATCCAGTATGGCTGCTTTGCTATTTTGATATTGATTGGATTTCATAAATTTTAATATATCACATCCTGACATCCTCTACCTCCTAGTAGGGTCCATTAAAGAAACTCCTGTTTCCCATAGTTTTCAAATTACCCTCAGATATGTAACTTACTCTATTGTCTGTAGTCACCCATATTCCTTTGGCCAGGTCTAGGAACACAGGGAACTCAGAGCTCTCTGAAGAGTTTAAAGTAGACAGAGGACAGTCAACCTAGACACTAAGGGAAAATTAGCAATTATTGATCATCACACCAGGATGCCTACAGTACATATCCACCCCCCTTATCTTCAGGTACTTACACCAGTATTCCATGTGCCCTCCCAAGAAACCCTCAAGATGATTTTATGTTTTCCATCCAGGGTCTCATATCAGTGCAACAGGAGAATGTATCCATACACAGAATGATTTGACAATTCTGCTTGCACACAAAAAGACCATGCCACAAAAAACACACCCAAAACTGAACATCTGCAGCCAACACCTCATTTTATCCATGTGTATATCCATTTTCACAGCTACTTTATTCTCCATCTGTGTATAACTCTCCCCCTGGTTCCTATTAACATTTACATCCATGGCATCCAGTGAAATGATTTCTATTGCTATTAAGATGACAATGCATATTCTGTAGGGAAATGCTGTTCTGTTCTCTACAGATTGCCATTCTCCCATGAACATGGGAAGACGACAGGGGTCATCCTCCACGTTGAGGACATCCTCAAAGATGATTCCAAAAAGAGTACCACCTCCCTGCCACCTGAAGAGAGCCCTGTTTATTCTCTTGCAACTCTACCTTTCCACCAGCCTCCTGGAGGCATCTGTTCTGCGGCTACTAAGGGTGTGCTCAGAGGATGTCCAGGGGAGATGTGCGAGGTACTCTCTGTAGACTTTCCACTGGTAATTAGTGTTCTGCCACTTTTTTATAAGGTTTCCACAAAATGTACTCAGCCACAAAGCCACACCTACAGATATGGCACACATACAAACACACACACAATCACATGAACATGCACATGCACACACATATACACCCCCCACAGGACAATTCACAGCAAACATTGTGGTCACCTTATCTAGAGCTGAAGCATGGCATACTGGAAGGCTTCCTATTAATGTCAAGTTGTCAATCCCTTTAAACCATTAGTAGACCACCACAACACTACAAACTAGTATCACCCTGGGACTGCCAGCCCTGTATGTATGTATGTATGTATGTATGTATGTATGTATGTATATATGCCTATGATGGCTGGAATAATGCACCTGAACCCTGCTTACAACAAGGCATTTCTTGAGCCAAGGAGAATACAGGAACCCTGCTGAGATCCTGTGGTTTCAGCACTGAGAGATATTCCCTGCAAACTACAGCCATGACAGACAATTACCAGAACATGATGGCATCCTGAAAATACCTTCTGTTTGAGGGCAGTAATGCACCCAGAATGGCAGCTTCCAAAAGACGTTGGTGTACCCTCCCTTAGCACTTTCCAAAACTACCTCAAGCAAACAAAAACTGACAAACTATTTTGCAGCATACACCTAAATAGCCAGCAAACAACCAAGTCTGTCCAGCAAGGGAACACTTGGACTCTTGCAAGGGATGAATTCGAAGGGGTGTGGATGGACATGGTGATGTAGAGAGATGACGGGGAATGGAACTCACAGGTTTATCTAATTCACTACTATGAAACAAATTGTCTTTGGACCCTGTCACCCCTCAGAAGACCTGAAGAGAGAACTCTGGTAAGATTACTGGCAAACCTGCCCACTACCCATACTGAAACCTGCAGAAACTGCATGGCAGTCTGTAGCATAAGGGAGGAGCCTAGCAAGCAATATCATGGACATGGATACTGGGACCATAGTGATGCCCCAGCTGCATAGCCAAGCTATTCTTAAGTACTCTGCCCACAAACATCTGAGATCCAGAAGCTATCTACTTAACCATGGCCATCCATTATCCCCTCAGCTACTAGGCTGGACTTTAGGCTGCTAGATCATTGCACACTTGGGAAAACCAAACATTCCAGTCAAGCCTGTCATCAAAGAACTAGAATACCAGGTTGACACAGGGCTGGTAGGGAAGGAGGGTTGTGGTATCCAAGCTTATAGGATAAATAGGAAGGTGTACATGCGACAGAAGGGTGAGGACACCCACCTCAATGGGGCCCTAAGCTCAGCACTTGTTTTATCTTGGGAGAAGACATGTCTGGGATGAACAAAATCCAAATTGCAGGCAGATGTGTGCACTAATAAGTGATCCACTTTCATGATGTACAGATGAGAAAGAAAAATGGACAATAAAACACTTGGACTTCATTTCCATGGTACCCGTCCATCAGTGTGCAGGCGGAATGCTGCCCCACATCATCTGCAGCAGGAAACAACAAGAAACTTAAAAACACCCATGACCTTGTCCCAGGAAACAGGCTACCCCGTTCCCTAGATGTGGACACAAGGACACATTAAAACAATAAACATTCCATCTCACCTGCCCTCTTTCCTGCCAGAGGCTGGCTCTGTGTCCGCAATCTAACCATCTCCTAGACATTACCAGGCAACCATTGTTAGATACTTTCAGGTAAGTTACAATCTATCTCCTCTCCATAGCCTTCCACTCAGCACCTTACACCTGACAATACTTAGGACACTTGTTTTTCCTTTGTCCAAAATCCTCAAGACCCTATCATATGTGGAACTTTCTGTTTCTCGTGTAGAAATCTGCCATTCTGTGTCCTGCCATAGGCATAACAGAATCAACCAATCTGGGGAAAGGCAAACTCGGCCCCTAGGGAAAATACAAAATTCTCAGCTGTAACAAAAGTATGTTTATAGCATATATCATCCTTTATCATGAACAGGAATTTCTCACAAAATTCTAAATGTCCACATTGGAAGACCTCAACGTGCCTTCATTCCCCCCCCCACAGCACCAGACACATTTAAAAGAAACAAGTTTCCAGAGACAGAATGGGACATTAACATGCATGTAAAAACACCAACCCACACAAAACAACTGAAACTGCACACACAGGACCCTCTTGCCTTGTATCTGGCCACCTTCATATCTACCTCCTCCATTATCTGTGTCTCCATCCCTGGCACCTATATACACTCCATGGCATCTAGGTCATCTAGGCCTGTCTTGACCCGGATGATACACCATATTTAGTAGGGACATTCTTTTCAATACACAACAGATAGCCTGTCTCTTATGAACACCAAAAGACTACAAAAGCCCACCTTCACATGTTGATATCTTCTAAGATGACTGCTAGATGAAGACCATTGCCCTGTCCTCTTGCAGACAACCTTGTCAATTTTGTTCCAATTCTCCCTCTCCACAATGCTTCCTGAGGACCAATGCTATAAGATTACAAGGGGTCCCCTGGGGGTATATTAGGTGGAGATATATGTGGAGCTATTATCTCCTAAACAGGCCAGGCATGTTACAGAAAAACAATCTCTCTCTCTCTCTCTCTCTCTCTCTCTCTCTCTCTCTCTCTCTCTCTCTCTCTCTCTCCTCTGTCTCTCCCTCTGTCTCTCCCTCTGTCTCTCCCTCTCCCTCTCCCTCTCCTCTCTCTCCTCTTAGAAGGGCATATTCTCCACATGGGATTTCAAGTCTGGAAGAGGCCATTGTGCCACCTAGAGGAAGTGTCACAATCTTACCAAGCCAAGTGTGGAGTATGGTATTCACAAAGGATACTCTGCAGCTCTTCTTCCACATCCTGGCCTTCACTGCCCTCTACTATGAGGACCAGCAACAGCAGCAAAGTCACAGGCAGCATTATAACAGTTTCCAAGTCAACATTGTTGGGGATGACATTACAGAACGTGAGGAGCTGCTCTCTCTTGGCTCTGCAGGTGAAGGCACCTGATCACTGTTGACACAGCCCCTGCTGCTGTGGTCCAGGACACCACAATAGTCTCATGATGACTACAGTGACTTGGTGGAGTGCCATGACTTAGCCCAACAGCATTCATTAGAGAAGATCTTCTGATCATCTTATTATTAAATTATTGAGTATTTTAAATTTGTGATGACTATGTTTTTCATGGGTCAGTTCTGGTGCAGCCTCTCAAAAATTTATGATGTGTAACTTTCCAGTTTTTAAATTATTTAAATTATTAAATTAAAATCATTTAATTATTAATTCTGTTATAATGTAATCAGTAATCACTGGATCTCCCAATGTCCTTCATGCTCTGGGCGCTGCTACTGGCAACAATCATCTGCTGTGTCCATCAAACCCCTCATTCATGATCCCATCATCATTTAAGTAATCAAATAAGTGAATAATTGGATAGTCCCACATATATATATATATATATATATATATATATATATATATGACACATAAATAACAGTCATATTTAGAAACAGCCATGCTCACAGATCATCCATGCAACAAGAATAAATAGGTTAGTCAGCACCCCTGAACAATTACACTAAAAACACTAGGAGGATTTCCCAAAGATGACTTTGTCCACAGACAACAGGAAGAAATGTAGAGAATAAAACATTCATATTTCCAAGAGATGGGATGGGTATTTTTTGGTTATTTGATGCGCTATGGATGTTTGTCAACATTTAGTGGGAAGATAAGACAAAAACCTATATAACCCTCAAATATTTTACATTGATACAGGCATTGGTATATTGATACAAATGTAACGTTTTTGTTGTACTTTATATATGTTTCTATTCTTCAAAATGAATGTATAATTAAGAAATACAGGTTACTAGTTAGTCATCTGTAATAATCAAACATGTAGTCATATGAGGTATGTTTTCAAGGAAAAACAGATATATTTTGATAGATAGATGATATTCAAACACCTTGAAGACATATAGGATATGGCATTTAAGGTGTTTAATAACCTAAGTTTTCATGACAGCGAGACATGTCTAATCCAGGCAGCACCAATTTATTTCATAAAAGAATGATCACATAGAAGAACATCTATATGGAGTTTTTTTCATTATGCCAATACTAGTCTTTTGGGCAAGAAACTCTTGCCTTGACTGGTGATGGTATGATGTACAAACCAAGCATACAGGATTCATATTAAAAAGATCTCTGAAATTTGCCATGAAAAGATGGGACAGTCCTTAAAAATTCTTGCTTCACAGAAAAATATGTCAGAAATTCTAGGCCTACAGGACAATAATGGATGCTCCAACTTTATACAGGAACTTTGGTTGACTATTCAGGCCACCAGCTGTCTCTGTTGTTTCTAAATTTTTGGAGGTGGCTTATGCAACACTTCCTGTTTACTCAGGAAATGTTATGTTCTTATGGAGTCTTTGATGGAGCTGAAGATTATATAGTTATAGTTACAACTTTCCTTAGTAATGATATCTCAAGTTTAGTGCCATATTTGGGATTTAATATGCAAGGAATCAAAACATGTATTTATTTATTTAATGTTTAAAAAATCGTTATTTTAAGAAGAGTTTAGTCTGACTCCACCATGTGGGATTTATGCATGCAACACCATCTCATTTCACAATTATTATATAATTATAAACTAATTATCTACATCAATGATAAAGTCCTCCCTCATTAATGAAGTCTGTCAGTCCTCCCTGGAAGTTAATTGTGGGGCATTATTTATCTATGTATTACTCCCCTGACAATCACTGGAGTTTGGTTCCATTTATGGAAATCATGTATGCAGGGCAATCCCATTATTTACTTATTTGATTACTTAAAAGATGCTGTGGTCATAGATTAGGATTTTGGCTGCTGTGGGATTGGTGCCAGAAGCAGCACACAGAGATTGAGGGATACTTAAGATCCAGTGATTACTGATTACATAATAATATAATTTAATGATTAAATGATTAAATAATCTAAAAAAACTGGACAGTTTTGCATAAGGAATTTATTAGAGGATGTATCAGAACCAACACATGAAGGACAGAGTCTTCACCAATTTAAAAATTTAGTAGTTTAATGCTCATTTGATCAGAGAATCTTATGTAAGGTTCTCTGTCCAGCTAATGTCATGACACTCCCTAAGTCACTGCAGTCATGATGAGCCTTCTATTGTTATGGTGGCTGGGTCTACAGGAGCAGGGTCTGTGGCAGCAGTGATTGATGTGCCTTCACCTGCAGGGACAAGAGAGAGCAGCTCCAGCAATGCTGCCTTGGCAACCACTATGATGCTGACTGTGCCTCGGGTGCTGTTGCCTGTCCTTCTCATAGTAGAGGGCAGTGAAGAACAGGATGTGGAGGAAGAGCTGCAAGGCGACCCTTGTCACTGCCACACTCCACACTTGGGTTGGTCAGAATGACATTATTCCCCTATTTGGGATACTGGACTCTTCCCATTTGGAGAATATTCCCTCCCGAGAGAGAGAGAGAGAGAGAGAGAGAGAGAGAGAGAGAGAGAGAGAGAGAGAGCAGAGACAGAGACAGAGACAGAGAGAAAGACAGAGAGAAAGACAGAGAGAGAGCGTGTGTGCTTTCGTGTCTGTGTCATGCTTGGCATATCTTCAAGCTCATAGCTCCCCACACATCTCCACCCAATGGACTCACAGATTGTCCTTTGTAATTTTACAGCACATGTCCTCAGGAAGCTTTGTAGAGAGTGAGAATTGGAATAGATTAGACAAGGTTGTCTACAGGAGGCCAGGGCAGTGATGTTCATCTAGCAGTCATCTTAGAAGACATCAACAGTGTTAAGGTGTGCCTCTGTATTCTGTCGGTGTTCATAGGAGACTGGCTCTCTGTTGTGTACTGAAGAGCATTTCCCTGCTGAATATCATATATCATCTTTGTCCAGACAGTCCCAGCTGCCCTTGATGCCATGGATGGGGGTGCATATAGAAGCCAGAGAGAGAGAGAGAGACAGATAGTGCAGGAGGTAGATAAGAAGGTGGATAGATACTAGAAAAGAGGAACCAGTGTGTGCATTCCCAGGTGTTTTGGTGTGGGATGGTGTATTTACATGCAGGTTGATGTCTTTTACCATTCTGTCTATAGAAACTTGTTTCTTTTACATGGGTCTGGTACCCTGGAAAGACAGAATGAAGGCACCTCAAGAGCATCCTGTAAGGACACTTGAAATTTAGTGAGAAGTCTCTGAGTAGAACAGGGGAGAACATATGTTTTAAGCATCCTGTTGTGACAACTGAAAATTGTCTATTTTCTCAATGAATCTAATTTGAATTTCCCCGACCACTTGGATCTCTTGTCCCTATGCCAGGTTACTGATACATCAATATCTACATGAGATACAGAAAGTCCCATGTATGAGAGGGTCTTGAGGACTTTGGAGAAAGGGAAGTTTCCTAATTAGTGTCTAGTGAAAGGTGTGGAGAGGAAGTTTGTGAAGTGGAGACAGATTGTACAGAGGGTAACCAACCTTAGAATCTAACAATGGTTGTCTGGTGATGCCTAGGAGATGGTTAGGTAAGGGGCACTGAGCCAGCCCTTGATAGGCAAGGGGGCAAATGGTATGGAATATTTATTCTTTTATTTTGTCTTTGTGTCCACATCAAGGGAACTGGGCAGCCTGCTTCCTGGGACAAGGCCATGGATGTTCCAAACTCCTTGGTGGTTCTTGCTGCAGAAAATGTGAGGCAGCATGTCCCCTGAACACTTACAGAGGGGTTCCATTGAAATTAAGACCAACAATTCTAGTGGCCATTTTCCTTTCTCAATTGTACATTACAAAACTGGATCCCACATGAATGCATACATCTGCCTGAAATTTGTCTTGTGTCTATCCTAGCAATCCTTCTGCCAGGTGGGTAGACACTGGTAAGCTTAGGTCCTGATTGAAGTGGACTGTCCTCACCCCTATGTCACATGTACACCTTCATATTTTCCCTGTCCTCTTCGATACCACAACCCTGTTTCACTACCAGCCCTGTGTCGGCCTGGGAATCCATTTCCTAGCTGTCAGGATTGACTAGAAGTTTGGTTTTGCCCAGTGTACGATTATCTAGCACATCAAAGGCCAGCCTGGCAGCTGAGGTGATTATGGATGGCCCTGGTTAAGTATATAGCTTCTGGAACTCAGTTGCTTGTGGTGAGTGGCCTTCAGATTAAATTGGATGGGCAGGAAGGGGCATCATTCAGGCCAGATTACTCACATCCATGAGCTTGGTTGTTAAACTCCTCCCTTATGCTAAATTCTGGCATGAGGGTTCTGTAGGCTTCACTATGGGTGGTGGCCAGGCTTACATGTAAGCCTACCTGTGTTCTCTGTTGGGGTTTTCTGAAGGGATGCCAGAGTCCAAAAACTAATTGTTTCTGGGCAGTGAAGTAGATGATTCTGTTAAATTTTTTACACCCATCTGTCCACTGTACCTTGTTCCTCCACACCCCTTGGTATTCAGCCCTTGCAGCAATCAAAGTGTTCCATTTCTGTATATTTTTGGTTGTATGGTGGCTATTTTGGAGTAAAATGCAAAAGGATTTTGTTTGACTTTTTTGTTTGTTTTTTGTTGTTTTGGAAAGGGCTGAGGAAGTACACAACAATGACCCAAGGAAGCTGTCATTCTGGCTGCACTACTGTCATCAAACAGAAGATATTTGCAGAACATGACATCATGTCCTCTTATTTCTTTGTCATGTCTCCAGGCTGCCTAGGGAGGAGCTCCCAGTGCTAGACCCACAGGATCTAATTTTCCTGTATTCTCCTTGGCACATCTGAATATTTGGAGAAAGCAGTATCCAGGTGACCCAGTCGTGTGTACATGGGCTTGGCTTGCTGTACATAGAGGCCTCAGTCTCCTGGGTCTATAGTGGACATATTAGGCAGGATCAGGGTACAAGTCTACAAGGATGATACATCTTGATTTACATCTGGCCTGATGTGGAGAATGCTCTTCCCATTGCCTACAGCTTGTGCAAAGTAGCACCTGCCCCCATATTTTTCCTAAACATTCCTAGAAGCACCCACACCTAACTTTTGGGAAGAACATACAATTACCAGTATCTCTGGCCTACATTCCGGGTCTCAAGGCGACATAATAATTTTGAACATATTTCTGCCATCTACAACCCCTATATTACCATTCTTACTCATCATCTTTCAAACCATCTGTCTGGCTTTCCCTTACTACTTTTTAGACATGTTTTCTCTGAGATCAAACTGAATCAGGAACCTAAGCCTTCACCTTTAACATGAATCTTATCCTGAAACCTCAACCTGAACATGAACCTGTTTTTTTACCCTGAAACTGAACTTGAACCTTGAACTTGACCCTCACCCTGAACATGAACTCTAAACCCATTTGTCATCTGATGCTGAACATGATTCCTCACTCTGTACCTGAAACTGAACCCTCAATCTGAAGTTGAAACTGAACAAGAAACTTTAACTCTTACCATGAATATGACCTTATTCTGAATCCTCGCCCTGATCCTGAACCTGAACCTTGAACTTGACGCTAACCCTGAACCTGAACCTGTACCCTTATCCTGAACCTTGAACTTGGCCTTAACCATGAACCTGAACCTCTACACTCATCTTTAACCTGAATCCCAAACTTGAATCAGAACCCTAACCCTCTCCCTGACCCTGAACTTGAACCCTCATTCTCACCCTGAACATGAAAAGGAACCTAAACCTGAACCTTCACCATGAATCTGTATCTGAACCCTTGACCTGATGCTGAAAATGAACCTGAACCCGTCTTCTGATCCTGAACCTTGAACTTGAGCCCTGAAGCTCTACCTGCACCTTAATGTGAACGTTATATCTGATTCTCAACACTCACCCTGAACCTGCAAATGCACCCTCACGCTCTATCTGCACCTGAAACAGAACACTCACTCTGAAAGTGAAACTGAATCCTGAATCTTCACCCTCACTCTGAACCTTAACCAGAACCTGTACCGGAACCTTCATCCTGAAACCTCAACATGAACCTAAAAACAAACACTCAATTATAACGTGAACCAAGAATGCTCACGCTCACCCTGAACCTGAACCTGAAACCTTAACCTGAACACTACCCTGAACCTGAACCTGAACACATGCCCTGAACCTGAATTGAAAAATCACTCTGAACCTGAAATCTCAACCTAAACCTGAACCTGATCCCTAACCCCAAATCTATACCTGCGCCCTCACTGTGCACCAAACCTGAACCCTAAACCTGAAACCTCATACTGCAACTGAATAAGAACTCTTACCCAGTAACTGAACCTGAATCTGAATCTGGACCCTCACTCTGATCTTGAACTTGTCCCTCACCTAGAACCGGAACCTGAAACTTTACCCTATAAAAGAAAGTGAAACTTAACACTCACCCTTAACATGAAGCTGAACTCTTACCCTGAACCTGAACTTGAACCTGAACCCTCAAACTGAACCTTAACAAAATTCCACACAGAACACTCTCTCTGAATCCGAACCTTCACCTTCAACCTTAACATGAACATGATCTCCATTCTGAAACTGAACCTGAACATTCAGCCCTAAAATGAACCCTGAACCTGACTGAATTTGAACATTCTCCCTAAACCAGCACCAAACCCTCAACCTGCACCTGAACCTGAACCCTCAACCTGAATCTGAGCCTGAACCTGAACCTACACTGTAATCCTGAACCTGAACACTCACCTTTACACTGAACCTGAACCCTTAGCTTGAACATGAACCTGAACTCCCAACCTTAACCTGAACTTAAAACCTCACTCGCACATGGAAACAGAACCTGAATCTTCAAGCTGAATCTGAATCTAATGCCTGAAATTGAACTTCACGCTGAACCTGTATCTGAAGCCTGAATACTATTCCTGAGTGTAAACCTGAACCCTCACCCTCAACCACCAACCCTCACCCTCACCCTGAATATTCACCCTCACCTGTACATGAACCTGACCCCAAATTCTCACCAAGAACCTCTACCTGAACTCTCATCCTGAACCTGAAGCTGAACTTTCACACTGAACCTGAACCTGATTTCTCAAACTGAATCTGCACCTTCACCCTCGTTGTGCACTGAACCTGAACTATCATACTGAACCAGAATATGAAATCTGAATCCTCACCCTGAACCTGAACCTGACCTCGATCCAGAAACTGAACCTTTAACCTGTACCTAAACCCTCACTCTGATTTGAACTTGAACCATGACCAGAAAGCTGAACATGATTCTTAACATTCATCCTAACCCTTTGCCTGAACCCTCACTCTGAACCTGAACCATAAGCTGAAACATAAACCCAACCTTAAACCTGAACCTTAACATAAACCCAAACCTAAACACCCACCCAGAAATTTTACTTAAACCCTCACCCTGATCCCGAACCTGAGCCCTTAACATGATCCTGTAACTGAACAGTGAACCTTACCCTCTCTCTGAACCTCAATCTGAACCCTCACCCTGAACTGAACCTAAACCTGAACCTGCTTCCTGAAACTTAACAATAGCCAGAACATTCAATCTGAATCAGAACCACAATCCTAAACCTGAACCATGAACCTGAACCATGAACATAAACCCTGAACATGAATCTGAACCCTCACCCTGAACCTGAACCCTCTTCCTGAAACTTAACGATAACCAGATCACTCAATCTGAACCAGAACCAGAATCCTAAATCTGAACCCTAAACCTGAACCATGGACCTAAACCCTGAACATGAATCTGAACCTGTATACACCCTGAACCTGAACCAGAACACTGTATTTAAAACCAAACCCTAAAGCTGAACATGAACCAAAACAGAAACCTCACCCTGAACCCTCACCCTGATCATGAATCTGGACTGGATACTGATCCTCACCCAGAACCTGAACCCTGAAGTAGAAGCCACACCCTGAACCTGAACCTGGAACCTCACCCTGAACCTGAACCAGAACCCTCACTATGAACCTGAACCTGAATCTGAACACACACCTTGAACCTGAAACTTAACCTCAACTCTCTATCTGAACCTGAACCTAAACCCTGAACCTGAAACTAAACACTCCTGCTAAATCTGAACACTCACCCTGACCTGAAACCTCACCCTGGACCTGAACATGTACCCCAAACTGAACCCTCACACTGAAGCTGAACCTGAACCCTCAATGTGAACCTGAAAAATCAACCTGAAGCTGATCATGATACTGAACCTGCACCTGCACCTGCACCTGCACCCTCACCCTTCACCTACACTTGAACCCTCAATGTGAACAGGAAACTAAACCTAAACCCTCACTCTGAATCTGAACCTGAATAATAACAATGAATATGAACACTTACCTGATTTTGAACATGAACCTAGAACGTGAACCCTCACCTTGAATCCAAATCTGAACCCTAAACCTGAACACTCATGCTGAACATGAACTTTTACCCTGAACCTGAACCTGAACCTAAACCCTGAACCTGAACCTGAACTTGAACCTGAAACTTAACCCTGAACCTGAACCCTCACTCTGTACCTGAACCTGAACACTCAGCATCAACCTGAACCATCACACTGGATGTGAAACCTCACACTGAACTTTAACATGAACATGAAACTGAACCTGAACCAACAGCCTGAACCTGTACCTGAAGCCTCACCCTCACCCTGAACAAGAATATAATCCTGAACCCTCATGCTGAACATGAACCTGAAACCTCATCCTGAAATTGAACCTGACCCTTCAAAGTGAATCAGAAAATCATCCAGAATTTGAACTTGAATCAAGAACCTAAACTGTCATGCTGAACTTGAACCTGAACCCTGAACCTGTATCTTAACCCTTACCCTGAACTTGAACCCTGAACCTGAACCTGAACATGAACATGAAAACTAGACCTGAACCCTCACCAAGCATGTTTATCTGAACAAAGACTCAAACCTGAACACTCACCCTGAACATGATCCTGAACTTGAACTCTTGATTTTTACCTGAACCCTCACCCTCACCCTAATAATGGACCTGAGCACTTATCCTTAACCTGCACCTGCACTCTCACATTGCATTTGCACTTGAACCTGAACCTGAACACTCGCCCTGAATTTGAAACAGAATCCTGCACCTTCATCCTCACCCTAAAGCTTGACCTAAACAAGAACCTGAACCATCACCCTGAAATTATACTTCAACCTGATCCTTCATCTTGAAAGTGAACCTAAAACTTTACTGTCAAGCTAACACCTCACCCTCAATATAAACCTGAATCCTGAGCCTGAAAACTCATACTGAACCCCTCACCCCCTAACCAGAACACTAACCACAAACCTTAACCCTAATCCAGCATCTGAACCTGAACAATGAACCTGAACCTGTTCACTCACTCTGAACATGAACTTGAACCCTCATAATGAACCTGAAAAACAATCCCCACCCTCAACCTAAACCTGATCACGAATCCTCACCTTGAACCTGAACCTGAGTCCTCACTCCGAACTTGAACCCAAACCCTGAACTTGACCCTCAACATGAGCCTAAACACTCACCCCGAACCTGAACCTGAATCCTTACACGCACCTTGAACATGAACCTGGACCATCACCATAAACCTGTAACTGAACCCTCAAAATGAACCTGAACCTGAACCCTGAATGTGGTAAAAACTTAAACAGAAGCCCCACCTTCAAGCACAACCTGAAACCTAACCCTGATCCTTACCCTGAACCTTAACACTGAATCTGAAACTGGACCCTAATCTTAATCTGAAACTGAACCAAACCCTGAGGCTGAACCTAATTACTCTTCCAGAACCTGCACATACACCACCATACTGCACCTGCACCTGAAACAAAACACTCAGCCTACACTTGAAAGTGAATCCTGTGTCAAGGGTGAGGACCCTTGACACTGAACCTTAACCTGAATCTGAACCTTCATGAACTTGAACCTGAACCTGAACCTTCATTCAGAACCAGAAATTGAACCCTCACCGTGAAACACACACCCTCAATCTGAACCTGAACTAAGAACCCTAACCCTCATCCTGAACCTGAACTTTAACCTTTCCATGAAACCAATCCTGAAGGTGAACACTTACCCTGAACCTGAACATGAAACCTGAACCAGATCTTTCAACCTCTACCCAAATCTTTACTCGAACCTGAACCTGTAACCTCACCATGAACATGAATTTGAACCTTCAACCTGAACCAGAACCTGAACCCTGACACTTAACCTGATCCTGAATCCTCACCCTGCACCTGAATACTAACCCTCACCCTGAACCTGAAACTCAACACTTAACCTAGCCGTCAGCCTGAACCTGTACATGAACACTCACGTTGAACCTGAACCTGAACACTTAATCTGTAGCCTAACCCTGAACCTGAACCTGAACATCAAACAGAGCCATCACACTAAAGCTAAACCCAATTCCTCACTCTTAACCTGAACCCTCAACCTGAACTTCAAACTGAACCATGCACCTGAACCCAACCCTGAATCTGAACCTTAATGCTTACCCTGAACATGAATTGAATTGTCACTCTGAACCTGAATCCTGAACTTAAACCTGAACCCTCACACTGAACCTGAAACTGAACCTGCATCCTCATTGTGCACCTGAACCTGAACCCGCACACTGAATCTGAACATGCACCATAACCTGAAAGCTCATTATAAAGCTGAACTTGAACACTTACCCTGTAACTGAACCTCAACTCTGAATCTGAATCCTAAACCTGAGCCTGATCTTTAACTGAATCCCCTCCCTGTACCTGAACCTCAACCCTCACTCTGACCTGATCCTGAATCATCAATGTGAAGCTGAACCTGAGCCTTAACTCTCACCCTGAACCTGAATCATTGCCTGATCCATCACCCTGAACCTGAACCAGAACCCTCATCCTAAATCTGAATCTGAACATTGGACCTAACTTCTCACCCTGAACCTTAACCTGAACATAAACCCAAAGATGAACCCTCACCCAGAACCTTTACTTGAAACTTCACCCTTATCCTGAACCTGAAGTTAAACAGTCATCATGACCATCAACCTGAGCTCCTATCCTGAACCTGTAACAGAACTCTGAACATTAACCATCACCCTGAACATCAACCTGAACCCTCACCTTGAAACTGGGCCTGAAACAGCACCCTGATGCTGAACCTGAACCTTAATTTTTACAATGAAATTGAAAATGAACACCCTCTCTGAACCTGAATCTGCTCACTCAGATTGAACCTGAAACTGAACCCTCTCCCAAAAACTAACAGTAACCAGACCTGCAACAAGATTCTGAATCAAAACCCTCACCCTGCACCCTGAAGCTGATCCCTGAACCTCAACTGATGGGAGATGTTATTCTGTATACATGTTTCTCATACTGGTTAATAAAGCTCTGTGGCCAATGAGATAGCAAGATAGGCAGGGCTAGGAGACAAGGAGGAAAGAGGAAGTAGAGGGGAGTAGTCAAGATGTAGCCTGGGGAAGAAGCAGGATGCCCGCCTAGGCTCCCCGATAAGAGGACCACGTGGAAATACTTAGATAAGTAGAAATGGGTTAATAATTAAGACAGAGCTAGCCCATAAACAATATTATTCATTTTCCATCAGTTTGTAAAATGATGGGAGATGTGATTCTGTATATATGTTTCTCATATTTGTTAATAAAACCCTGCTGGCCAATAGAAAACTAGTCAAGCTTGGAGTTAGTTAGGTTATCTAGATATATAGAGATGTATTTGAGATGAATAAGCATTCTTCAAACATTTCAAAGACCTACAGAATATGGCATTTAAAATGGTTTAGGGTTTTTCTTGACAGTGAGGCACAACTGCTCCTGGTAACACCACCTACAGAAGAAAGGAAGATGGACATCGAAGAAACACATTATGAAGTTTGCTTCTAATATGGCAAGACTAGCCATTTGAGCAAGGTACTTCTCTTGTCTAGACTGTTTGACTTTATGTTGTAGAAACTGGACATGCAGGACCCACAACAAGGTGACTGCTGATTCAAGATGGACATTGCTACAGCATTCCTGCTTCATGGAAGAGGCTGCCAGACAGCCAGGCAGTCTACAGGACACAAAGAAAAGTTTCCTGCCTTGTTGAGGAATGTGGACACACACACTATGGCCTATGGGCTGAAGATGGAACATTACAGAAGAACTTCGGGTGACCAACCAGGCAATGAGTTGTCTCTATCATTTCTAGAATTTGTATATTATCCTTCTATGGTCTTTGAAGGAGTTGAAGACAGATAATTTTGGTTATAGTTTTCCTTAGTTAGGATTAAAGATAAGTTACATATAGGACTTTAGACTCACAAAGATAGGATAGATGATATTTTCTTTAAGTCTTACAAAATGCTAATGGACTAAATATTGTTTACTGTGATTCTTATTTGATAACTGTTATATGATATATTTTGCTATGTTAAGGTTAAACCCCTTCTTTTACTTTAGACAGAAAAGAGGAGATGATGGGAGCTGTTATTCTGTATATATGTTTCTCATACTGGTTAATAAAGCCCTGTGACCAATAGAAAACAAGATAGGTGGGGCTAGGAGACCAGATGTAGCCCGGGGAGGAAGGAGGTCGCCTGCCGCAGCTCCCCGATAAGACGACCACGTGGAAATACTTAGATAAATAGAAATGGGTTAATAATTAAGGCAGAGCTAGCCCATAAACAATAATGGTAACTGGCCAACAGGATTGTATCAAATACAGAGTCTCTGAGTGTTATTTGGGGCTCGCATGATGGTGGGACCGTGGCCGCAGGACCAGCGGTAGCCGGCGGGGAAAAACTTTATTCTCTCTTCCTAGTTAGATATTAAGTACTAGACTTTAGCTTTTCAGCTTAGGACAACTCTATTGTAAACTCCCTTATGCCTTCACCCTAGGACTAGGTATGTTTGTGGTTTTGGTCTCAATTTTCCTTTTCTTATAGCACACTTGTTATTCACTGTTTTGTATATAGTTTTGTATCAAGCTTAAATCTTTTCTTTAGACTAAAAGGGGAATTGTAGTGGGATATTCACTGTGTCTGCTTCTGTGGCACTGACCACACCCATTGAGGGGTGGAGCCAGGGGCGGAAATGACCTGTGGAGCTTGGTCTCAGAAGGAGGCAGAGAACGGTCTTTTCTGGCGGGACACGGAGAGAGGAGCATCCAGTTTTAACTGCTGTGTTCATCTGTCTGTATTGTGAGTTGTTTCTCCCTTAATAAACATCTATTCGACCTATTTGTTTATCCTGACACTTATTGAACCGCAATATATATATATGTATATATATATATATATACATATATATATGAATATTGTATACATATATTTTAATTAGATAGATAGATAGATAGATAGATAGATATTTTAGGCATATATTTTTATTAGGAATATTGTATATATATTTAAATATATTTTCATTAGGAAAATATATATATATGAAAAAGGAATATTATATATATATATTAATTAGGCATGTATATATATATATATTTAAAGAATAGTATATATATTTTAGTTAGGCACACATATATATATAATTAACAATATTGTATATAGATGCATATGTTCTTTATGAATATGATTTTCCCAGTACTTGTGAACCATTGAAGGGCAGAAGGCTCTTTTTTCACATACTGAGTATTAGCATACACTGAGATTTCAGTGCTCACAAGAATGGTGTTTAAACCCAGTGCAATAGAAAGAAATCCCATGTCCTATATTTATTATGATTACAGTTTAAGTATCAAATTTGTATCTTGAAATATCTGACTCCATTTTATGTTGTGGCATGACAGAAACATGGCAGGCTGTACAACTCAGCCTTTTATATCATTTTTATCATGTAATTAGCTGAATAAATATAGGTAAGTGTGTAAGAAATTTTCACACACACACACACACACACACACACACACACACACACACACACACACACATATATATATATATATATATATTTACACATTTAAGTATGTTTAATATTCAAATATGAATGTGCTGGATAAGGTCTTTAAGGCAGTGTATGTTTTAAAAATATGATCTACTCTTTTGTATATATTTATTATTTTTCTTATATACAAAATCAAACTATATCTAAATAGTTTAAAATATTCACACTTTCAGTTATCATTTTCCATATTACTGACTTCTGTTGTTATTTCTATAACTGGAGAAAAATCATAAGAAATTAACTTCATGTGCTTGCAAATTTTCCTAGTTGCTCTCTCCTGAAGACAGGTTTGTTCTTCCTGATGAAATTAGAGGTGACATTAGTACCCTGTTAATTTTTGGAAGAAGAGTTTCACATACATGATGAAACTATCAATATCAGTGCTTTTAGAACAAATTGTTTGTTTTTCATGAGAAACTTCAGTGTGTCAGATAGGCAGAAGTTGTTGACTGAAAGAACTTTGTCTTTGAAAGTGGAAAACACGTGGTTCTATGGGTGGAGCTCTTTAGCTTTCTTTGTAAGTCTCCTGTGTATTTTTCAACACCATTCAAAGCTTACATACTTTCTCTTATTTTCTATCCTGTAATATGTTGCACAAAACAGAGTCGTATAGTTTTTCATGACTCATTGTTTATATATTTTAAAGACATTCTTCAATATCCGCACATATTTCACTCAGTTCTTCTAACACCTATCATTTTAGCTATGCATAATCTCACACTTTGTGAAAAAAATGTTGAATGTAAAAACACTTATACGTTTTAAGCAAATATAAATATTTTTAATCATCCTGGTGTTAGAGCTTTTAAATAGTACAGGGTTATTGAGAAAAAACGGAGGAATCCAAGATTCAACCCAGATCTATTCAAAGAAACCTTGAATATAGTAAAACAAGGATAAAAAGGGAAATATAATCAGCCATAATATCCCTTCCTCAAAAAAACTAATATCACTCACACACTCAAACAAACAAACAAACAAACAAACAAACAAAGAGTGTAGTTCCCTAAGGTGCATATTTGTGTTGTAATCCTTATATTGACATTTGTAGCTAACAGGATCTGAGAATTATATAATGAAGACCAACTATGCTGATGAGAAAACTCGTCTTGCTATAAGGAGAAGTAAACCTTGCAAAATGTCAAAGAGATTAGTGGTGTATATCAATGCACAAAGCCATCATTGTGATGGGGAAAGAGGAAACTCTAGGGAAGTCAAGTTTAATCATGGCCTAGTATCTGTTGAGTGATATTCCTTTAAGAGAAAGTGATAGTGGATAGTGGTCACATTTTTTTTTTTTTTTGCTGAGATTTGTCATCTCCTTTCAGTGGAAAGGAAGTTAGGAGAGGGAACAGGGTTTTGAAAACATGGAGAAACCTTGCCTCAAAGGGGGAAAAAGCTGTGAACCTGGTGCACAGATTTACAAAATTATTGTGATACAAGAGTATGAATACAACGCAGCTTAGTGGAGACAAATATGGCAAACCTGTATAATGTTCATCACTGCATAGAGAGAGGATTCTCATTCGGTAGAAAAGAAGTAATATGAGGGAGTGAGATGATGCAGAGGAAGGTAGACATGTGAAGGAAAAGTCAGGTTTATGAAATTTATTTTGTTCTGTTTTGGCAATAAAGACAAACACACTTTCTTCCACAAAACAAACTCAGTGTGGCAAAGCCTGGCACAGTTGCAGGACTGGCACTTGTTTATTGCTTGTCACCTTCTTGGATCTAGGAGTTTAATCAGAAATGAGACTTGTTGTCTGCTGAAGAAAAATGTCATTGGTGATTACAGGCACCTAAGCCATTGATGAATACTGAGTTTGATTTAGACAAGAAAAATGTTGGAGAAAAGACATGGAGAAGATGAAAGAGAAATTGATTAAGGAGCTGAAAAGAAAGAAAGAGGGAATAAGGAGGGGAGGGAGGGAGAGAGGGATGGGTCTTAGTGAGGTGATACTGAGTTTAGTGGCAAATGGCTGCATACTCCATTCTCTTTCTAATTTAGGTGTCAGTGGGAGGATGTGATTGTCCAAGCAGTCCATGCCAATATAGGGACATGCAATATTTATACACAGAAATAATTTACAGAATTATAAAATATTACCTTCAGTAAAAATGTATAATTTTATAAAGTGGAGAGTTATCACGTAATTGGGAATTTTAAAATATATTTAAAGTATTTAAACATATACATGTAAAGTGCCTAAATTAGTCACAGCAATGCAATGTACAATTAACAAGTGTTTGAAACCTCATGGAAATAAAATGTCCAAATTCTGCTTATTTGCCAGATTTCATGCATTTTGAGAGGGACAAATAAAATACCTAACACTATAAACTAAGAAAATGGTAGGTATATCAAATCCTGTTAAATAAACGGTGATCTAACACTGTAATTATTGCATTTATTAATCGTCTTTAGCTGAGAAAAAGAATATATTTTGAATTTATAAATCATTTCTCATTTACTTGGTGACCAGAGAAGTTTCACATAAAATTCTCTCTTCTGATTTTTTTTAGGTTGTTAACCATTTACTCGAATTTATTAATTATCATTAACAGTTTAAAATAAGTTAATTATATTTTACAACAGTAGGATTTTACTTTTAATGTGTGTTAGGGATTACACTTAAAAAAATAACAATTTTTGAATTAAAGCTCTGGCTCCAATTATGCAACAAAGAGTATTATTGCCTGTAAGTTAAATACAAGATATTTGCACAGTGTAGGGAGGAGGCCCTGACAAAAACAGTAGGACTTGGAGCAAAGAAAAAAGAAATAGAAATGGGAAATATTTTTTCCATCCTGATGGCTTACATTATTTGCAAGGGTCCCAGATAATATTGGAAAAAGGGTACCCTGAGTTAGCCACATTTGGATTGATTAATAAAGGGATATTAAACCCAGAATAGACTGCAAATGTGGGTTAGTTTAGAGGCCTTTAAGTCAGGGCGTTATGCTACAACAGCCCCAGTGGAGACAGTGTAGCAATGGCTGAGAGAAATCTCAACAGCTATCTGTCCAGAGGTTCGCACCACATGTGGTTATGCCTCCTGGGGAAAAGTGGTTCAGGTCCCTGCAGCTGCTTGCATGGTTGGCTTTTTGGAAAGGGTGCTAGATGTGTTTTGTGCTATGATAACAATATTGCCTTTTATTCATGGATATTTTAGCCTGTAGCTCCACTAATCATTCAGAAATGCCTTGAGAACACGTAGACATAGTTTCAGGAACTGAAAGAGATACAGATCAGCAGTCAATAGATGGGTATTGCCCTCTGTGCCTTCAGATACAGATCCTAAGGCGCCAGTTGTGACTTCAGATGTCAGCCAGGGCCTGATAAATCAATTAGGGCTAAGGCTGTAAGAATTTGCCCGCAATGTGACCCTGCCTGTAATTAGCCCACCAGCAGCAAAACTGTTGTGGGATTCACTACGATACCCTAATTTGGGATCTTAGGGCCCTTAAATCAATACTATTAGAGATTTACTATCCAGAGACAAAGATTATTCTCTAAACTCAACAAATCAAATCTCTGATACGCTGACCATAAACAGGCCAAAATAAACAGAGGTTCCCAGCTACACACTTGCTTAGATGTATTTACGACCTCATGTTTCAAAGTAATTGTTGACGCCTTTATAGCATGTCTGTAAATCTTTAAACTGTGGCTAAAGATCTGTTCCTTAAGCCTTCTGTATAAAAACCCAATACTTTGAAGTAAACTTTGCAGCAGTTCACAAACCTCCTCAGGTGTGTTTGTGTCTGTCTGTCAAGCCGAAGCCACTCCTGACCTGGTCATCCGAGTCTTGGTCTCCACACAGACCTGCAACCCACTGAGCAGTCTGTGGCAGCACTAGGTTTGGGTTGGAGGTACTCCATGAGGCAACTCAAATGAGAGCCTGGAGGTCCAGAAAATGATACATTTCCCACAGGTGAGGTAGAGGCTCAACCTAAAGTCCATGGCTCCCACAGGCTTATGGAAGACTGAATGAAGAAGGCAAAAACTGAACAGTTGGTTTTCCCTGTACAGTTCAGGGAACAGGGTTAAAAGCTAAAAAGGATAGAGGCTCCTGATATCAGCAATTTCAAGTGAAGTCAGAAGGTAAAACCACATCAAAATGAAGACTCCCTCAATGGAAATGGTTAGAGATGAGGGCCTCCACATACAAGAGTAGCAGAGACTCGGGCAAGCATTTAAGCTGACTGAGCACGGTCACTCACCAATGCTGCTGAAACATGGACGGATAATGTTGTTTAATTTTAGTGCACAACTGCTAAGGCCATAGCCTCGGAGGAGTTTTATTCCCTCAGACAACAGCTCTGCTGCTGCCAAGGCTAAAGGCAGTTCTAACTACATCTCCATCATTCTAATAATACTCAAGATTCTAAGTATATAGAGATAACATGTGGGCTCAGAGAGTTAGAGTAGGATCTGGCTAACTTTCTCATTTTGGTTTCATCTTGGAAGCTTCTTTCCTTCCACACTGCCCCAACTAAAGCAAAACTATACTAAACTCCTCCTCTCTGCTACTTCCTCTCTATCAGTTGTTAAAGAGCCCATGGTTATTTTATTTAATACAAAATCAACAAATCTTTACATAGTTAACAAATGGAGTATGGAAAAATGTAACAACTCTTTGCCTAGTTAAATAAATATCTTACAAGGTTTCCCCATTTTTTTCTAAATAAAATTTTAACTTAACCTACATACAATAAGTACAGTCATCATGTGTGAACTATATCTACAGTATCCAATCATTTATATTTGGCAAATGTAGAGAAAAATAATTCTATTATCTATCTTACATTGATGACCCCAAGATTCTGTTCCTAATTTACCTTCTGTCATATCTAAGGAAAAATGTAACTATATCTATCTACTCTTCAACTTAATCAAAGACTGCACAAGAATATAATATTTCCTGAGTAAACAGGAAGTGCAGTGTAAGTAACCTCCAAAACTTTAGAAACAACAGAGATATCTGGCTGCCTGAAGAGTCAACCTAATCCTCTGCAGTGCCGGGGCATCCACTTCTGGCCTGAAGGCCTAGAATATCAGGCAGATTTTTCTGTGACCCAGGGAGTTTGAAGAATTGTCCAATCTTGTGTTGGTATAGTTCAACAATCTTTGTCCTTAGCATCTAGCTGTTGGGTCTCTACAGCATATTGTCAGCAGTCAAGAAAAGAGATTATTGCCCAAATGACTAGTTTTGACACAGTGAAAGTGAACTCCATATGGAGGTTCTTTGATGCCTATCATCCATTTATGAAGTAAATTTGTGCTGATTAGAGCAGACATGTCTCATTGTCATGAAAACGCTTAGATTATTAAACATCTTACATGTCATATTATCAAGGACTTTGAAGTGTTTGAAGGTCATTTATCTATATAAATATACATGTTGAACCTTGAAAACATGCCTAATATGACTACATGTTTGATTAATATGGATGACCAACTACTAACTGGCATTTCTTAATTATACATCCAAATTTAAGAAAGCTGCATAAGTGCAATACCTTAAACAAATGTAGAAACATAATCCATAAATATAAAAGTAAAAAAAAAAAACTTTAACTTTGTATCACTATACCATAGCCTGTACCATTTTAAAATATTTAAAGTTGATGTTCCTATTTACCTTATATTCACTCTAAATGATGACAAACACACATAACCCATCAAATAACTAAAAAAAAAACACCCATTCTACAAATTGTGAATATGTACGTTTTACTTTCTGGATATCTTCCGTTTGTTTGTAGGCAGAGGTAACTTTTGGAGACCCTACTGGTTTTTTTACAGTAATTTTCCAGGAGTCCAGAGAAAGCTATTTGTTCTTGTTGCATGGAAGCTCTGTGAGTATGGGTATTTCTTAGCATTATTGTCAGTTTTATGTTTAGTTTGTGTGTGTGTGTGTGTGTGTGTGTGTGTGTGTGTGTGTGTGTGTGAATTTATTTCTCTCTGTGCCATTTGTGCATTGTTATGATTATTCACTTACCTGTTTCTCCACATATTTTCACCTACACCATTTGGTCAAGCTGTTCTAAAGTTAAGAGAATGAAGAGAAGCTTAATTTCAGTAAATAGAAATGGATTAAGATAGAGGCCAAGAATATTATTGTTTTCATCCTGAATATAGAAAAATTGGACCACAGAAAATATGATTATTCATCAATCCAGGTGAATGACATAATGATGTTTTCATTTTTATGTGTATATCACTATAAGCATGTAGTTGTTTGACAGACTTGAAAATAATTATAACTCAGAAAAGAGCCTTGCACTTTTGGGAGAAAATCAGTGTGGGTATAAAATTAGTCCACTAGTGGGCGTGCTTTTTAGCAAATGGAAGGTGTACTAGAATGTCACAGAATGTGGGATCATAAGTGTTGCCTGGCAACCCTGCTAGAATTCTATATTCTGGTATGATGGGCCAAGAACAAGAGCAATTAAATTGGATATCTTAGTCTTTCAAGGCAAGTATATAAAAAAATGAAAGAATTTGTGAAAATTGATTCTCCTAACCAACTCATAGCCAGATCCCTGGAAGTTGGGCTACAGCTACTGATATTACCCAATTCAAGATTACTTAATATCAGAGATTATAATTTTTGGAGAAATAGACCAAAGACTTTTGTAGATGAATGTAATCTTCACTAAGTAGTAAAACTATGGATTAAGAAGATAAAAAAACTCATACTTATTCAACAAAAGGTGACTTTTCCATTTTTAACTTCATTCAGGAAGGTGTTAATCCATTTGTTAGACTATACTGAAAGAAAAATTGGATAGGGCAGCTGTCCAACATCAATTATCTGCTATCCTCTTAAACCCTGGACACACAATGGCATTTATTCATTTCCACATCTTACTGCTCAAGTCTGTGATTAATTGGTCATCCGTTTAATTTGGCACAATCTTGTGGTAGTCACTGAAGAGACAAATTGTGGTGTCTAGCTTGGTAGACCATCTCATCCACTGATTATGTAATTATTTAATTATAAAATAGGACATTAGATAATTGATGATTAGTGAATTTTTGCACCACATTGAGGGAGTCAATTATGCAAGACCATCTAATTATTTAATTATGTAATTAAATTATTTAAGTTAACGATGACAACATTGTTCATGCATATGGATTGGAGCCAACTTGGGTAAGTGAATGATGTGATATCTACTCGTTGTTTGATTACTTAATTTTATCAAACAATGATTATGTCATCCACAATACCTGAAGTTTGGTGCCTCCTTGTGGTTCCAATATGCCAGATCTAATTTCATAATTAAATTATTTAAACTGATGATATTGGTAATATGCAAATCATGTAAATATTTGTATAATTATTTATATAAATGACCCTATATTCCATGAAGAGGCCAGTCAAGCTCTGTGTTGGGGAGTTAAGTATTCAATATCATCACATTTTTTGATTGTTTTTTGTTTTTTTTTATTTAAAGTCAATTTTATTTTTAACTCAAATATAGTTACACACCTCTATCATTCTAATTGCTCAATGATTATTAAACATCATCTTTATTTTCAAAAAAAATGCTCTGACCCTGAAAAATAATTCTGAGTTGTCTGTCATTTACAAGTTTCCAGTGTTTTTTTGTCTTATCGATCACATTTCCCTCGCCCTCACTCTCTCCTTCCCTCCTTCCTTTGCTCACTCCCTCACAATCTCACACCCTCCCATGTCCCTCGACCCTCAACTCCCATTCCTCCCACCCCACTCCAGGTGTAGGTTGATACCTCCTGGAGTCATCATCTAAATCTGTAAAGTCATATGAAGTAGGGACTAGGACCATCTTTCTGCCTCTAGGTTAAGGGAGTATCCCTCCATGGGAAATTTGCTTCCAAAGTCCTTTTGTACACCAGGGATATATCCTGGTTCCACTGTCAGGGGTCCATTGGACTGCCAAGGTCTTCTAACTGAGTCATATGTTCAGGGATTTGAATCAGTCGAATGCTGTATTCTCAGCTATTAATCAGCTGTCTCTGTGGGTTTTGGTAGCCTAGTTGTTGCTCCCTTCCTGTAACTGGATTCCAGTTTGGCTCAGTGTTTAATTGTGGGTGTGTGTTTCTATTTCCATTAGCTACTAGATGAGGGCTCTGTAATTGTGGATAAGGTAGTCATCAAACTCATTACCAGGGAAGTGCATTTATGGTAGCCTTTCCAATCTTGCTCAAATTGTTAGGTGGGAACAGTCTTGTAGGTGTCTGGACATTTCTCTAGAGTTAGTTTTCTCTTCAAATCTATAATGGCCCCCTCTTTTATGGCCTCTCTCTCTCCCCCCCTCTCTCTCTCTCTCTCTCTCTCTCTCTCTCTCTCTCTCTCTCTCTCTCTCTCTCTCTCTCTCTCTCTCTCTCTCCTATTTCTGTCCTTACTCAATACTCCTTTTCCAATGTGCTTTCCTCTCCTTCCATTCACTCTATTCTAATTCCCTCTCCACTCACTGCCCACACTCACAACTCACATTATGCTCAGTATATCTTGTCCCTTTCACCTTCTGTGGCAGACATTATATGAATCACTTTGACTCATCCATTTATCCTAGTTTCTCAGGTGATGTGAATTATAGGATTATACTCTATGTCTAAATTTCATATATGAGTGAGTACATAACTATTCTATTCCTCTTTTATTACTGGATTACCTCATAAAGATGTTTTCTTCAAATTCCATCCATTTTCCTGTGATTTTCAAGATTCCATTTTGTTCTGTTTTGTTTTTTTCCCATGCAGAGTAGTATTTCATTGTGTCAATGTGCAAAATCTTCTTTATCCCTTCTTTATCCCTAGATGGGCATCTAGGTTGCTTCCAGATTTTTGCTGTTACAAATAATGCTGCTATGAACATAGTTAAATAGAGATGTCTTTGTTGCATGGATGTGGATCATATAGGTTTATGCCTAAGAGTGGGATTGCCAGGTCCTGTGGTAGACTGATTCCCATTTTTCCAAGAACCTGCCATAATAATCTTCAAAATGGCTATAACAAGTTTGCACTCTCACCAGAAGTGGAAGAATGTTTTTCTTTCTCCACATCCTTTCCAATATAATTCATCATTGTAGTTTTTATTATTAGTCATTCTGGCAGGAATAACATGGTATGACAGAGGTGTTTTCATTTTCATTTCTTTAATAACTAAGTATGTTGAGCACTTTCTTAAGTACCTTTCAATCATTTTGGTTTCCTATATTGAGCGTTCTCTATTCTATTCTGTACCCCATCTTTAATACAGTTATTTGGTATTTTGTTGACTAGTTTCTTAAATTCTGTGTATATTTTGGTGTTCCTAGGTGAGTGGGTTAATATCAGGATTTTTTATTTGATTCCATTGGTCTACCTGTTTACTTTTATGTCAATACCAGTATGTTTTCAGGACTATAGCTCTGTAGTAGAGCTTAAAGTCGGGGAGTGGGATGCCTCCTGAAGTTCCTGAAGGGTTGCTTTGGCTATCCTGGGTTTTTGTTTTTCCATGAAAAGTTTGTTATTATCCTGGCAAGGACAGTGAAAAATTGTTCTGAGATTTTAATGGGGATTGCAATGAATTTGTAGATTGCTTTTGGAAACATTGCCACATTTAATATGTTTATCCTACCTATCCAAGAGCATGGGAGATCTTTCCATTTTCTGGTATCTTCTTTAATTTCTTTCTATTAAAACACAAAATTCTTGCTATATATTTCTTTAACTTGTTTGATAAGTGTTACCTCATGATACGTTATGCTGTTTGTGACTATTGTAAAGAGTGTTGTTTCTCTGATATCTTTCTCAGCATATTTTCTGTCTGTACATATTAGGGCAACTTATTTTTTTGAATTCATCTTGTATCATGCTAATTTGCTGAAGGTGTTTACCAGCTATAGGAGTTGCCTGATAGAGTTTTTTGGGTCACTTATATGAACTATCGTATCATCTACAAATAGTGGAGGAAAAGAAGTATGGAATGAAGGAAGGAAAGATGGAAGAAAGAAAAAAGGAAGGAAGGAAGGGAAAGAGAGAATGGTGGAGGGAAGAAGGAAGGAAGGAAGAGGGAAGAAGGAATGGAAGGAACAGGGAGAATGACACAGTGGGAAGGAGCAAGTGAGCGAGGGATGGTTTTTCAGTGATGTGATATACTGCTTTGTGTCATAAGGCAGCATACACTATTCTCTGTCCACTATAAGAGTGGTGGGGGATTGTGATTTTGAAGGCAGTCCTTGCCAGCAGATGCACATACATAATAAAAAATATAAGTTATGGCAGTACTGTAGAATATTATGAGATTTGTAATCTCATAAAATGGAGAGTTCTCTTGAAAACAAGTAATTTTATTTGGCAAGTATTTCAACATGTACTTGTAAAGTTGCAAAGTAAGTAACAGTACTTCATTTTACAATTAACAAGTGTTAAAAACCTTATCGAAAAATAACCAAAATCTGTTTTTGCAATATTTCTTGCATTTTGAGGCAAGCAAATATATGTTCTAACTCTCTATACTAAGACCATGGTAGATAAATCGAATCCTGTTAAAAAAATCATTATCAAACTCTGTATTAATCATCTTTGCCTGAGAATTAGAATACATTTTGATTTCAGAAATCATTTCTCATTAGCCGGTGACCAGAGAAATTTCACATAAATTACCCCTCTCATGTTTTTACACTAACTTTCCAGTAGTCCAGAGTAATTTGTTATTTTTGCATGGTAGCTCTGTGAGGATGGTTGCTTATTAACATGACTCTCATTTCTTATCCAATGTGTTTGCTGTAGTGTGTGTGTGTGTGTGTGTGTGTGTGTGTGTGTCTGAGTATGTGTATTTATTTTCCTCTGTGTGTTTCTTTGCATTGCAACAGTAATTCACTAATCTACTTCCACCCTATATTTGCAACTATACCATGTGTTAAAATTGTTATATAGATAAGAGGATGGATAGAAGCTTATTTTCCTTTCAGTAAATAAAAATGGGTTAACCTAGAGGCACAAGAATGGTATTGTCTCCATTCTGGAAATATGAAATTGGGGCATAGGAAATATGATTAAATAAGCATCAAACTAATTGAATTGTATAATTATGCTTTCACTTCCACGTGTAGAATACTACAGCCATGTAATTGTTTAGTAGAATAATAAAAACTAAGTAAAACTCAACAAAGAGCCTTGCAGATTTGGAAGGAAATCAGTGAGGATATAATGCAAGCCCATGAATGGGTCGTGTTGTTTATTGTGGAAATGTTACCAGAATGTTACAGATTGTTAGATCATAACTGTTGCCTGGCAACGATGGTGGAATTCTCTATTCTGATAGTATGGGCACAAGAAGCAGAGAGCAGCTGAGATGCTGAATATTTTAGTCGCCCAAGCTATGTGTTCCATACTTCCTTAAATGACAGCATATGTGGCCAAAACTGTGGAACTTGGCCTGGAGCTATTAATATTACAGAATTCAAGATTATATAATATCAGGGAATATACTCTATGTAAAAACAGTTCAAAGACTTTTGTTGATCAATGTCATCTTCCCAAAGAACCATATCTATTGATTAAGAAAATAAGAAGAGCTCACATTTATCCAACAAAAGTTGAGTATTCCATAGTTGGATTCTTTCAGAAATGTTTCCATCCATATGTTCGACCAGACTGAGGAATCATTGGGCAGGAGTTTATCTCTAATGAGCTCACTGACAAACATTAATTATCTGATTTCCTATGAAAATTTTGATACACAATGTCACTTTACCCATTTATTTATTTTTTATTCATATCTATTATTAATCAGTGATCACTGGACTTTGATACAATCTTGTGAGAGTCTAGAAAGAGACAAATCCTGCCAGGCTGTGCCATCCTCTGATTATACAATTATTAAAACAGGTCATTAGATAATCAAAGATCACTGGAGTTTTGTGCCACCTTGTGGGTGTCAGGTATGCAGAACCATCTATGTATTTAATTATGTATTTAAATTATTTAAATAGACTATGACATTATTGACATAAATCAGATTTGATGTAGCAGTGGGGTAAGTGGATGATGAGACATCATATTATTATTTGATATTTAGTTATTTAAAGAGGTGATAAGTATTAAGTCATCAGTGGACTTTAAGTTTGGCATCTCGTGGGAGTTAATATGCAAGACCATCTAAACATTTATTTACATGTTTATTTATTTTATTACATAAAGAAATCATTATGTATTCCAGGAATAATCCAGTGTGTCTTCACCTTTGGGGAGTTAAGTGTGGTTCTTAATCACATTTTTAGTTGCTTAATTTAATCTTTCATATTAATGATATCCTCCTTCCTGACTGGAGTCTGGCCAGTACACCCTGAGAGTCAATTATGTGATATCACCTAATTAATTACCTAAATATTTAGTTGTTATATATGCCATTATTTCATCAATGATCACTTGAGTTTGGTGCCAACTTGTGTTGGTCAACTAGACAAGAGCATCCAATTATTGACGTATTTAATATTTAAATGCAATGATGTCTTTTATTCGGTAGAGCCAGCAGTTTAGTGTTTGGCTATGGCAGTTTTTAAAGCAGATGCCCGAGAATATGCAGCAGTGCCCAGAGCTCCAGGATCACTGGGAGATGCAGAAGGTGTCATGCGGTCCAATGGAAAGAAGTGCAACAATTCGACCAAGCTTTGTGTGGCAGTCAGATTGGGTGCTAGCTGCTCTTCCTCCAAATTCCTTCTTTCACCTTACTCTACTATGAGAAGAACAAGTGGCAGCACCAGAGGCCCATCACCATCATAGATGCATTGCCAGGGATGATGTCACAGAGTGTAACTAACTTCTCTCTCGGCTCAGCAAGTGAAACAGCAGCCACCACTGCAAGGATACAAGCTTCTGAAATGGCCTTGTCAGGACTGAAGAAACTCAGTGACACATGATGACATTAGCTGAACAGAGTTCATTAGGCAAGATCATCTGATCGCCACATTATTAAATTTATTAAAAATTTAAAATCACTGAAAATGGCGTCCTTCATGAGTCATTTCTGAAATATCCAATTATTTTGTCATTTTATTATGTAAATTATTCCTTACATAATCTGTGATCAGTGGAGTTTAGAGCTACTTTTTGGGATTCAAGGTTGGCAGAAATTCTCATCATCTTGAACTGCTGCAAGGGCTCAATTCCAAGGGGTGTTGAGGAGAGATGGGTCATCTTCTTCACTGCCCTGAAACAATTTGTTTTTGAACCCTGTCATCCCTCAGAAGACCCCAAGAAGGAACACAGGTAGGCTTACTGGCTACCACCCTTAGTGAAGCCAACAGAAACATCATGTGTTCTGTAGCATAAGGGACATGCTTAGCAACCAATCTGTTGGACGTGGCTATTGGGCGTATATCCTCTGTTGTCCTTTACAGGGATTTCTCACAAAATTCCAGGTGTCCCCACAGGATGCCCTCTATGATATATATACATATATATATATATATAGCATATATCCTCCCTTGTCCTGTACAGGGACTTCTCACTAAATTCCAGGTATCCCAGAAGGATGCCCACTAGGTGACTTCACCATATACCTCCAGGACACCAGACACCTATAAAAGAAACAAGTGCACAAAGACAGAATGGGACAACATATCAACCTGCAGGTAAAACACCAAACCACAACAACCCCTGAAACTGAACACACAGGTCCCTCTTGCCTTGTGTCTGTCCACCTTCATAGGTACTTCCTCCAATATCTGTGTCTCCCTCCCTGGCTCCTATATACACTTCCACCCATGGTATCCAGGACAGCAATACCCAGATGATATACCGTATTGTGTAGGGAAATTCTTTTCAATACACAAAAGAGAGCCAGTCTCATATAAACACAGACATATTACAGAGGGTTTACTTAACACTGTTGATATCTTCTAAGATGACTGCTAGAAAAAGACCAATGCCCTGGCCTCCTGGTGGCTACCTGATCTAATGTCTTCCCATTCTCCCACTCTACACAGCCTCCTGAGGTATCAAATGTAAGATTACAAAGGGAAAACTGTGTGTGTATTGGGTGGAGATATGTGGGAGCTATGAGCTCCTAGACATGAAAGGCATGGCACAGATACACAAATAGTCCTCCCTCTCCTTCTCCCTCTCCCTCTCCCTCTCCCTTTCTTCTCTCTCTCTCTCTCTCTCTCTCTCTCTCTCTCTCTCTCTCTCTCTCTCTCTCTCTCTCGTGATGGCATATTCCCCAAATGGGAGGTCAAGTCTAGAAATGGCCAGAGTTACACCTGGAGGAAGCATCGTGATATGACCAAGACAAGTGTGGAGTGAGGCATTCTCAAGGGGCACCTTGCAGCTCTTCATCCATATCCCTGATTCACTGCTCTTTACTATGAGTAGGACAATCAGCAGCACCAGAGGCACAGGAAGCATCACAGTGGTTGCCAAGGCAGCATTGCTGGCGATGACATCACAGAGAGTGAGGAGCTGCTCTCTCTTGACTCTGCAAGTGAAGGCACCTCCATCACTGCTGCCTCAGCCCCTGCTGCTGGGGACCCAGCCACCACAGCAGCCTCATCATGACTGCAATGACTTGTTGGAATGTCATGAAATCCACCCAACAGAGTTCATTGGACAATATCTTCTGATCATCTGATTATTAAATTACTGACTTTTTAAAATCAGTGATGGCTGTGTCCTTCATGGCTCAGTTCTGGTGCATCCTCTTGGCAATTGATGATGCAAAACCATCCATTTTTTAAAATTACTTAATCATTTAATCATTAAAATCTATTATTATGTAATCAGTAATCATTGGATCTCACAGTGTCCTTCAACTCTGAGTGCCGCTTCTGGCCCCCATCATCTGCTGTGTTCTCCACAGTGCAGCCAAACCCCTAACTGATGACCACATCATCATTTAAGTAATCAAATAAGTAAATAATTAGATGGTCCTGCATACTTAATGCCCATAAGATGGAACCAAACTAAATGATTGTCAAAGAAGTAATAATGACACAAAATTAACTTCCTGAAGAGACTGGCCAGATTCTACTAGTGAAGGACAACATCATCCTCATGTTTAGTAATTAATATATAATGATAAAATAATTGAATAATGAGATGGTGTTGCATACTTAAATCCCACATAGTGGAGGCATACGGAATCTTCCTGGAATAATGATTTATTTAAACAATCAAATATATAAATTATTAGATGACCTTACACATACATTTTCACAAGGTGACACCAACCTCAAAGTATAATGGCTGATGAAATGATCTATTCTAATGACTAATTAACCAAGTAATGATATGATGTCCCATCATCAACTTGCACAATCTGACTCCAAACCAGACTAATGGTCGATAATGCCATTATAATTTTGAATAATTTAGTTACATATTTACATGATATAGCATACATGATCAAACAAGTTAGAACTAAATTCTAGAGACATTTTATTATTTAATGACCAATTTTATAGGTAATTTAGTATAACATCAGATGATGTGATGGTCTGGTACATTTACCTCCAACAAAAAGGCTCACATTACAGTGATCACTGAAAAAATGATGACATATTTTAATAAATAAATGAATAAAACTTGAATTATTTGATTGTATTTTATACTTGACTTTTGTAAGACTTGGAAAAACTCAAGAGATCATTGATTATTTAATCATCTTAGACTTTAACAATATAGTAAATGAGTAATGAGATAATATCACATAATTCATCCATGGGGAGATAAGAAAATGATACCATCATTGATTTAAATAAATATTTCATTATTGCCACGAGTATCTATAACAAGGTGTAAAAATCCACTTATCATCTATTATTTAATGTCCTATTTTAATAATTAAATAATTCTATAATCAGAGGATGATATAGTCTGCCATACTGGACATACACAAGTTGCCTTTATTTTACCCTAATAACGTTGTGCCAAACACCATGGACAAGCGATTATTTAATCACAGATTTCAGTAGTAAAATTAGTAAATGATTACATGTCCTTGTCAATCCAGCATTTAAAAGGATATCAGATATTTGATTTGGTCAGCTTCCTCATTATGGATGAACTGATATCCAACTATTCCTCAGTCTAGTCTAACAAATGGATTAACACCTTCCTGAAGGAATACCAACAATGGAAAACTCACCAATTGTTGAATAATTGTGAGTCTTTTTATCTTCTTAATCCATAGTTTTACTCCTAAGGGAAGATCATATTCATCAACAAAAGTCTTTGAACTGCTTCTCTACAGACTATATTCCCTGATATTAGGTAATTTGGAATTGGGAAATATTAATATCTTTAGCCCAACTTCCAGAGATTTGGCTATGACTTGGTTAGGAGACTCAATTTCCACAAATGATGTCATTAAAATTTTATGAGTTACTTATCTTGGAAAACTAAAATATGCAGTGATAAGACTACATCTAAGCTGCCCTCTGGTACTTGGCCCATGATACAATAATATAGAATTCCAGCAGGGTTGCCAGACAACACTTATGATCCAACATTCTGTCACATTCTTGTATACCTCCCGCATGCTAAAATAAGCCCACCCCTAATGGAATAACCTTATAGCCTCACTGATTTTCTCCTAAATGCAAGACACTTTTTTGGGGTTATACTTATTTTAAAGTCTATTAAACAACTACATGCTCATTTTGATATACATATTACAATGAAAGCATGATTATGTCATTCAACTACATTGATGAATATTTAAAGATATTTCATATGCTCCAATTTTCTTATTTCCAGAATGGAGACAATAGCATTAATAGCCTCTATTTTAATCCTTTTCTATTTACTGTTTCTGTTCATTCTCTTACTTTTAGAACAGCTTGACCCCATGCTATAGTTTCAAATATGGGGAGAAACTAGGTAAGTGGATAATTGTAGCAATGCAGAAAGCCACAACAATAAATAAATACACACACAAACACATTGAATACAAAAATGTCAATTGGGCTAAGAAATAGCGATGCACTCATAGTGTCCATGCAAGAAAAACAAATAGTTTACACGGGACTCCTGGAGAATTACTGTAAAAAATATGATTATCTCCCAAAGATGCCTTTGCCTTCAGACAGAAGGAGAATGTCTAGAAAATAAAATATTCATATACCCAATTAATGGGTGATGGTATTCTGTAAATATGTTTCTCATACAGGCTGGAGGAAAATATACACGCTACACCCAATAGGTGGGAAGGGTACTTTTTGGTTACCCGACTCTTTGGTTCTATATATGTTTGTCATCCTATAGGAGGAATATAACTCAAAAAGGAATATTAACCTCAATTATTTTACATTGATATGGGCTTTGGTATATTGATACATATGTAAAGTTGTTTGTGTTGTACTGAATATATGTTTCTACTCTTGTTTAAGGTATTGCACTTATGCAGCTTATTTATAAATAATGTATAATAAAGAAAAACAGGTTAGTCCTTCTAGCTGAGACCATATTCAGGGGTTCTGAGTCAGTTTCATGCTGGATTCCCTACCATCTGCCTAAGGGGCCCCATTAGCTCCTCCTTGTTCAGGTCAGATGTCTTTATGTGTTTTGCAACCTGGTCTTGTTCTCTCTCTCTGCATATAGATTTTACTTTGACTCTGAGCAGTCAAAGTGACCTCAGTCAGTGGAAACAGGATGTATTCCTGGTGCACAAAAGAAGCTTAAGGACACATTCCCCATGGAGGGATACTCCCTTAACTTAGAGACAGGAGAAAATCCCTAGTTCCTACTTCTAATTACTTGACAGATTTACATGACCCCACCTAGATAGAATAGCCCTAAATGTGGAAAGGGGGTGAAGGAATAGGAGGGGAGGGTGGTCTGGGTGCAGGTAAGGCGGCTGAGATGTTAAAAGGGAGGGATGGAGGGAGGGCTGAAGGGAGAGGAAACTGGGATAGACATGTAAAATAAAAAAGAGAGAAAAAAGAAAAACAGATTTGTAATTAGTCATTTATAACAATCAAACATGTAGTCAAATTAGGCATGTTTTTAAGGTAAAACAGGTATATTTGATAGATAGGTGTCCTTCAAACTTTTCAATCACCACCAGAGTATGGCATTCAAGATTAGTAATAACCTAAGAATTTCATGACAGTGTGATGTCTGCTCCAATCAGCACCAATTTACTTCATAAAGGAAGATTTGCATAGAAGCACCTCCATATGGAGTTTGCTTTCATTGTGTCAAAACTAGTCGTTTGGATAAGAAAATCTTGCCTTGACTGCTGATGGTATGCCATATGAACCAGGCAAGCAGGACTCAAATGAAAAAGATTGCTGTAGTTACCATCCGTGCCAGACCAGATTTCACTGCTGAAAAACTGATAAAGAAGATGTGGCACATGTACACAATAGAATACTATGCTGCAGAACAAAATAACAGAATCCTGAAATTTGCAGGTAAATGGATGGAACTTGAAGAAACCATCGTGAATGAGGTAACCCAGTCACAAAAAGAGGAGTAGAGTATGTACTTGCTCAAATATGGATTTTAGAGGTAGAGCAAAGGATCACCAGCCTATAATACACACCACCAGACGAACTGGAATACAAGGTGTATGCTAAGAGATTCATATATGGTCCCTCACAAAAGGGGGAAGGGACAAGTCCCCCAGAACACATCGGAAATGGGGCTCAGTGAATGGAGAGAGAGCTAAGAGAAAGAGAAGGGGAGGAGAGGAAAACACGTGTGACTAGATAGATTGAGTCAGGGTGAAACAGAGGCAGAGGGGCATAAAATAGGGAACCATTATTGGTTTGTAGAGAAAACCGAACCTAAAGCAAGGTCTAGAAAACTACAAGACCAACTCCAACTAATAATTAGAACAACCATGGAAAGGCTACCATAAATGTCCTTCCCTGATAGTGAGATCACTGACTAAATTATCCACTATCATGAAGTCCTCATCTAGTACCCGTTGGAAACAGAAGCAAACACCCATAACCAAACACCGAGTCAAACCAGAATCCAGATGCAGGGAAAGGGGACAAGACCGGGTTGCAGAAACTCACAAAGACAGCTGACCTGAACAAAGATGAGCTTGGGCCTCCCAGACTGTTGGCTAGGAACCCAGCAAGGGACTTACTCAGACCCCCTGAATGTGGGTCTCAGCTAGAAGGACTGAGCAGTCTGGGGGACCTAAGACTTTAGAGACAGGATCTATCTCTGGTGCCCAAAAGGACCTTGCAGACACATCCCCCATGGAGGGACCCCCGTAACCTAGAGACAGTAGAGAAATCCTAGTCCCTACTTCAAATGACTTGACAGACTTACATGACCTAACCTCTATAGCATAGCCATACAAGTGGAATGGGGGTGGGGGGATGGGAGGGGAGGTTAGCCAAGGTGCATGTCACAGAGGAATGAGGGTAAGAGGGAAATAGGAAGGGAGGGGCCAGGAGCGAGGGAGGGACGGCTGGAGGGAAAAGGCAGAGGAAACTGGGATCCCCATGTAAAATTTTTAAAGTACATTATTAATAAAAAAAGAAGGAAAATGCTGCTGGATTAAATATATATATATATATATATATATATATATATATATACATACATACATATATATATATATATATATATATATATATATATATATATAATGTTTTGACTTCAAAATTTCAGCCTAAGGACCCGTTACTGGGGAAAAGGATTTCTAAATTTGTTTCCACAGAGAATGAAAAGCTGTGGATGCCTTCCAGATTAATGTGGTTTGATCGAGCAATCCCCCTGAAGCAACGTCAATGGGAGAATGCAGCCTTGCAGACCACTACAGCCAGGATTTTTGCATCTTCTAAGGATTCCCCCATGACAGCTCTCCCTACCAGTAGGAAGCATTTTGGAAAGACCTATGCCCAAATTCCCTAATATTGTTTATGAATGTTTGTTTTCATTTTAAAAAGGCATGCATAATAATGTCCACCATAAAATAAATAAATGTTTTTTAAAAATTCAAAATAAGTTTATATTTTTAAAAGAAAAAAGGTAAGTTATATGATATATATATATACATATGTATATATATATATATATACATATGTATGTATATATATATATATCCTAG
Organism: Cricetiscus sungorus; assembly: GCA_030556225.1. Taxonomy (NCBI): domain Eukaryota; kingdom Metazoa; phylum Chordata; class Mammalia; order Rodentia; family Cricetidae; genus Cricetiscus; species Cricetiscus sungorus. The sequence goes on along the minus strand of JANBXA010000496.1, from coordinate 33,879 downwards.
AGGGCATACTGTGGGTACACCTGGAATGTTGTGACACGTCCCTGTAAGGTCATGGGAGGATATATGTGGTATCTATCCTAGAATGCATCCTGGAATGTTGTGAGCAGTCTTTATACATGACATGGAAGGATATTATATATATATATATATATATATATATATATATATATGAAATTTCATATATATATATGAAATATCCAAGAGGGTATCCTGTGGTCACAGCTGGAATGTAGTGAAAATCACTGTACAGGACAAGGGAAGATATGTGTTATATATATTTTAGAGGGCATCCTATGGAGAATCCTGGAATATTGTGAGAAGACCTGTAAGGAAGGTATATGCTACATATATTTAGAGGGCATACTGTGTGGACAACTGGAATGTTGTGAGCACTCCCTGTACAGGACAAGGGAAGACAGGGAAGATATAATATATATATATATATATATATATATATATATATATATATATATATATAGAGAGAGAGAGAGAGAGAGCATTCTGCAGGGACACATGGATTGTTGTGACAAATTCTTGTACAGGACCAAGGAGAGTATATGCTATATATATCCTATATGTCTTCCTGCGGGGAGACCTGAAATGTTGTGCGAAGACTCTGTAGAGGACAAGGAGGGAGGATATATGCTACATATATCCTAGAAGGCATCCTGTGAGAACACCTGGAACGTTGTGAGAAGTTCCTGTACAGGAGACAAGAGGATATATGCTATATATATCTTAGAGGGCGTTCTGTCAGGACACCTGGAATATTGTGAGAAATTAGTGTTGTGAGAAATCCCTGTACAGTACCAGGGAGGATATATTCTGTATATATCCTAGAGGGCTGTCTGTGGGGGACTTTTAATGGTGTGCAAAATCCTTGTAGAGGATAAGGGAGAATATATGATATTATATATATATATATATATATATATATATATATATAATATTCTAGACAGCATCCTGTGGGGACACCTGGAATGGTGAGAGAAGTCCTTTTACAGGACAAGATAAGATATATGCTGTATATATACTAGTGGGCATCCTGTGGGGACACCTGGAATGTCATGAGAAATCCCTGTAAGGACAAGGGAAGTTATATGCTGTATCTATTATAGAGAACATTCTGTGGGCACACCTGGAGAACTACTGTGAGAACTAATTGTAGGACATAGGAGGATATATGCAATACGTATCTTAGAGGGCATCCTGTGGGGACAGATGGAATGTTGAGAGATGTCCTTGTATGGAAAAGGAATGTATATATGTATATGCCATATGTATCCTATAGTGCATCCTGAGGGGACCTGGAATGTTGTGAGAAGTCCTTCTACAGGACAAGAGAGGAGATATATATATATATATATATATATATATATATATATATATATATTTAGAGGTCATCTTGTGGAAACATTTGGAATATTGTGAGAAGTCCCTGTACAGGGCAAAAAGAGATATATGCTATGTATATCTTGGAGGGCATTATGTGAGGACACCTGGAATGTTGTGAGAAGTCCCTGTACAGTACAAGGGAGGATATATACTACATATATCCTAAAAGGTGTCCTGTGGGAACACCTGGAATGTTGAGAGAAGTCCCTGTACAAACAAGGGAGGATTTATGCTTAATATATTCTAGAAGGCATTCTTAGGAACACCTGGAATATTGTAGGGAAACCCTGTACAGGAAATAGGAAGATATATGCTTTGTATATCTAGAGGGCATCCTGTGTGGACACCTGGAATGTTGTGAGAAATCCCTGTACAGTACAAGGGAGGATATATACTACATATATCCTAAAGGGTGTCCTGTAGGGACTCCTGGAATGTTGTGAGAAATCCCTGTACAGGACAAGTGAAGATATATGCTATTTATATTCTAGAGGGCATTCTGTGAGGATACCTGGAATGATATGAGAAGACCCTGAACAGACCAAGGGAGGATATATATATATATATCCTAGACGGCATCCTGTGGGGACAACTGGAATGTTGTGAGAAGTCCATGTAAGGATAAGGGAAGATATATGATAGTGGGCATCATGTGCATACCTTGAACGTTGTGTGAAGTCCCTGTACGGAAAAAGGAGGATATATGCTGTAGCTATCCTAGAGAGTAGAATGTGGTAACACTTGGAATGTTGTGAGAAGTTCTGTGCAGGAAGAGAGCATATATGCGGTATCTATCTTGATAGCATACTGTGAGGGGACCTGGAGTGTGTGAGCCATTCCTTTACAGAAGCAGAGAGGATATATGATATATTTATCCTAGAGGCCATCCTGAAGGGAACCTGGAATGTTGTGAGTATTCCCTGTAAAGGACAAGGGAAGATACATGATATATATATATATATATATATATATATATATATATATATATTAGAGGACGTCCTGTGGGGACACCTAGAAAGTTGTGAGAAGTCCAAGTAAGGACAATAGAGGATACATGCTGTATATATTAGAGGGCATCATGTGGGGACATCTGGAATGTTTTGAGATGTCCCTGTACATGACAAGGGAAGATATATGCTGAGGAGTGCATTGACACTTCTCCAGAGTGCTGAGACAGTATGTGTCAATGCTGTCGTTCTATTAGTGACATTGTGTGCTACTCTGAAACCCTATACACGCGCTGAGAAACACCGTGAGAATAATATGACCCTTAACAAGAGAGCTGTTATAGTGTTTGTGAATGGGGTGAAAGTTTACGTCAATGATTGATACAAGGCATCAATGCGAAATCACTGCACAAGTGTGTTCTGGTGCTGTAAAAGAGAACTTAAAAAATATGTGAGAGCTATGAATTTGTTCGTTTGTGCTGTGACAGAGTGATGAAGTTAACATTGTAAGATACTGCTAATAAAACCATAATGCTCATGCTACCTCAATTCAAACCCCAAAGTTAACCCTAATGCTAATCTCACCCCAACACTGAATCTATAGGTAAACCTAACCCTAACACTAACCCTAACCCTAACCCTAGTTAGGAATATGACAATAACCCTAGAAAGAGTGCTTTCACACATTGTAGCCAGCTTAGACAGTGTGTGCAAATGCTGGTATTCTGTTAGTCACTGCCCAGACACACTGAGGGTTTCAGGTGTGAATCTGTGCTTCAGAGCTGTGACACAGTGAGGGTGAGAAAAGGATGTGTGAGACTACTCTTTCCCTGGGAGTGTACACTCCCATTGGTGAGTGTGCTGACTCAGTGTGTGAATTCTGTGATTCCTTTGTAATTACATTTACACCATGGGCGAGAGTGCTGAGGAACTGTTTGAGAGTGCTCTGACAGTGTGAGACACTCCTGTGAGAGTATTGATAAGTGTTTTGATTCTATACATGAGGGCATTGACAGTGTTTATGACAACTACAACGATGTATGTGAGCCATGCAACACTGGGCATAATTGCTGTCACAATGTGTGAGAGTAATGGGCCACTTTGTGAGAGTGCTGTGCCAGTGTGTGTGCATGCTGTGAATTTAAGTGCTAGTGTTGTGACCGTGCTAGCATGATAAAACACTGTGTAAGAGTCTCTAACACTGGGAGTGTGTGCTGTGCCATACGGTTGAGTGATGTTATTCAGGCTTGATTACTATGATTCTGCTTGAGTGTTATGTCGATGTGTGCAGGTCGGGAACGACCTTACTTGTGCTGCTACAAATTTTGAGAGTAATATGTAAGGGGGGAGAGTGTTGTTATAGTGACTCTGCATGGAGTGCACTTGCGCATCAGTGCTTAGTGCACTGCAAAGGTGTTTGAGTCGGACTGACATGTTAAGAGAGTGCTTTCACAGTTGGCAAGAGTTTTGGGACAGTGTGTTTGAGAGCTGTGAATCTGTATGTCAATGATGTGACACAGATCTAGAGCACAACTTCAATGTGTATGACTTCTGTCACATTCAGGGTGCTATCTTCTTTTGGCATTGTGCTGAAACACTGTGGTTCTGTGTGTCAGTGGTAAAACCCTAAACCCTAAAAACCCTAAACTGTAAAACTCTAAACCCTAAAAATCCTAAACACTAAAATTCCTAAACCCTAAAGATCATAAACCCTAACCCCCTGGCCCGAGACCCTAACCCTAGACACAAGAACCTAGACCCTAAAAAACCTAGACCCTAAAAACATTAGAACCTAAAAATCCTAGATCTTAAAAACACTAGACCCTAAAAACCCTACACTCTAATAAGACTAGACACTAAATACCTTAAACCCTAAAAACCCTAGACCCTAAAAAACCTAAAACATTAGAACCTAAAAACCATAGATATTAAACACACTATACCATAAAACCCTACACTCTAATAACCCTAGACCCTAAAATCCCTAGACACTAAAAAATCTAGAACGTAAAAACCTAGACCCTAAAACTGTAAACCCTAAAAATACTAAACCCTAAAAATCCTAGATGCTAAAAACCCTAGACACTAATAAACCTATAATCTTTTAACACTAGACCCTAAAAACACTAGACCATAAAAACCCTAGACCAAAGACCCTAGACCAAAAACCCTAGACCCTAAAAACCCTAGACCATAAAAAACATAAACCCTAAAAACCCTAAACCATAAAACTCTAGAAACTAAAACCCTAAACCCTTAAAACACTAAAGTATAAAACCCTAAACTCTAAAAACACTAAACCCTAAAAACCATAAACCCTAAAATCGCTAAACCCTAACCCCCAGACCCTAGACCTTTGACCTAGACACTAGACCCTAAAATCCTAGACTCTAAAAACTCTAGAATCAAATAAACCCAGACCCTAAAAACCCTAACACTAAAAACCCTAGACTCAAAAAATTCTAAATGATAAAAAACAAAACCCTAAAAAATAATAAACCTTAAAAACCATAGACACTAAATACAATAGACCTAATAACATAGACCCTAATGACAATAAACCCTAAAAACAATAGACCACTAAAAACCAGGACTCTAAAAACCCTAGACCCTAAATACCATAGACCCTAAGACCCCTAGACACTAAAAACCCTAGACCCTAAAAATCCTAGACTCTAAAAACCCTAGAACTTAAAACGTTTAGAACCTAACCACCCTAAACCCTAAAAACCATAGACCATAAAAACTCTAGACCATAGAACCTAGACCCTATAACCTAGACATTAAAAACCATACACCCTAACAACCCAAGACCATAAAAGCCCTATACCCTAAAAACACAGACCCTAAAACCCATAAACCCAAAAAACACTAGACCTTAAAAAACCTAAACCCTAAAACCCTAAACCCGAAAACCCTAAACTTTAAAAACCCTAAACTCTAAAATCCCTAAAACCTAAAAACCATATACCCTAAAAACCCTAAACTAACAAACCCTAAACAGTAACCACCTGAGACTAAAAACCCTAGAACCTGAAAACTCTAAACACAAAAACCCTAGACCCTAAAAAACCTAGACCATAGACCCTAGATCCTAGATGCTAAAAACCATAGACCCTAAAAACCCTAGACAGTAAAAACCCTAAACCATAAAAACTCTACCCTAAAACCCCTAGAGCCTAGATCTTAGACCCTTGAACCTAGACCCTAAAAACACTAGACCCTAAAAACCCCAAATCCGGGAAACCCTAAATCCTGAAAACCATAAATTGTAAAAACCCTAAACCCTAACCCTCTGACCCTAGACCGTAGACCATAAACCCAATATCCTAGACCCTAAAAATTCTAGACACCACAAACTTAAACCCTAAAAACCCTAAATCCTAAAAAAGCTAAATCCTAAAAACCCTAGACCCTAAAAACCATAAACTGAGAAACTAAAAACCCGACAACCTAAAAAACCTAAACCATAAAAACCTAAACCCTAAACCCTAAAAACCCTAAACCCTAAAAACCCTAAACCCTAAAAACCCTAAACCCTAACGCCCTGACCCTAGACCCTAGACCATAGACCATAGACCATAGACATTAGAAACTAGACCCTAGATCCTAGACCCTAAAAACCCTAGACCATAAAAACCCAAGACCCTGAAAAACCTAGACTCTAAAACTCCTAGACCCGAAAAACCCTAATTATAAAAACCCTACACCCTAAAAACCCTAGACCCTAATAAAACTAGACCCTAAAAACCCTATACTCTAAAAAACCTCAACCATAAAAACCCTACACTCTAAAAACCTAGACCACGTACACCATAGACACTAAAACGATAAATTCTAAAATCCTAATCCCTAAAAACATAGACCCTAAAAACCCTAGACCCTAAAACACCTAGACCATAATAAACCATAGACCCTAAAACCATATATCCTAATAATCCTAGATCAACAAAACAGTAGACCCTAAAAACTCTAGACCCTAAAAACACTAGACCCAAAAAAAACAGACCTTAAAAACCCTAAACCCTAAAAACTTTTAACCATAAAAACCATAAAGCTTAAATAGCCTAAACTCTAAAAACCCTAAAATCTAAAACACCTAGACCCTAAAAACCCTAGACCCTAAAAACCATAGAGGCTAAAAACCATAGACTCTAAAATCCCTAGACCCGAAAAAGCTTAAACACTAAAAACCCTGGACCCTAAAAACACCAGACCATAAAAAACTAAATAGTAAAAAATCTAGAACCTAAAAAACCTAGACCCTAGGCCCTAAGATCTTTACATCCTAAAAACCTGAGACCCTAAAAACCCTAAACCCTAAAATCCCCAAACTCTAAATACCCTAAACTGTAATCCTCTGACCCTAGACCCTAGAACCTAGACCCTAAAAACACTAGACCCTAAAATCCCTAAACCCTTATAATCCTAAACCCTAAAAACACTAAATCCTAAAAACACTAGACCCGAAACCATAGGCTCTGAAAACCCTAAACCCTAAAAACCCTAAACCATAAAAACCCTAAAGCTTAAACTCCCTAAACGCTAAAAACTCTAAAATCTAAAAAACATAGACCATAAAAACTCTAGACTCTAAATCCCCTAGACCCTAAAAAACCCTAAACACTAAAAACCCCAGACCCTAAAAATACTAGACCATAAAAACCCTTGACCATAAAAAACCTAGACCCTATACCTTAGACCCTAGACAATAGACCCTAAAAACCATAGACCCTAAAAACCCTAAACCCCAAAATCCCCAAACCCTAAAAACCCTAAAGTTTAACCCCCTGACAGTAGACCCTAGATCATAGGCCCTAGAAGCTAGACCCTTAAAACACTAGACCCTTAAAACGCCAGAACCTAAACAGCCTACACCCTAAAAACACTAGACCCTAAAAACTTTAGACTATAAACTACCTAAACAGTTATAACCCAAAACCCTAAAAACCATAAATCCTAAAATCCCTAACACCTAAAAACCCTAAACTCTAACTCCCTGACCCTTGATCCTAATCCCTAGACCCTAGGCACTAGACCCTAAAATCCATAGACCCTAAATACAAGAGACACTAAAAACCCTAGCACCTAAAAAACCTAGACGCTAATAACCCTAGCCACAAAGAAACATAAAACCTATAAACCCTAAACCCTAAAAACCCTGGACCCTAAAAACCATAGTCCTAAAATTCATAGAACCTAAAACTATAAACCATAAAACCCTAGACCCTAAAACCCTAGACCCTAAAAACCTTAAAACCTAAAAACTCTAAACCTTACAAACCTAAACACTAAAAACGCTAAGCATTAAAAACTGTAAACACTAAAAACCCTAAACAGTAACCCCCTACCCTAGACCCAAGACTCTAGAGCCTAAAAAACCTAGAAAATAAAAACCCTAGACCATAAAAACCCTAAACCCTAAAATCATAGACCGTAAAAACCCTAGAACCTAATACCCCTAGACCATAAAAACTGTAGAACATAAAAACCCTAGACACTACAAACCCTAATCAATAGAACCTACACTCTAAAACCACAGACCCTAAAAAGCATAGATCATAAAAACTGTAGAACCTAAAAACCCTAGACTCTAAAAACACAGGAACCTTAAACACTAGTCCCCAAAAACCCTAGACCCTAAAATACCTAAAACCTAAAAACCTAGACCATAAAAACCATAGACCCTAGACCCTAAAGACTATAGACCATGAAACACCTAGACCATAAATACACTAAACCATAAGAACGCTAGACTCTAAAAACCCTAGACCCTAATACCCTAAACCATTAAAACACAAAACACAAAAAATCCTAAACCCTTACCCCCTAACTCCATACCCTAGACCATATAACCTAGAACCTAGACCCTAAAAAACTAGACCCTTAAAAGCCTAGACCCTAAAAAACCCTACACCCTAAACAACCTAGACCCTATAAAACCTTTACACTATAAACCCTAAATCCTTATAACCATAAAACATAAATCCTTAAATCCTAAAAACCATAAACCCTTAAAACCCTAGATCCTAAAAAAAAACTAGACCCCCTAAGACACTAAAAAACCTAGACCCCAAAAACCCTAAAGCCTAAAAACCCTAACCCTACAAACTTTAAAACTTAAAAAGCCTAAGCCTTTAAAGCCCAAAACCCAAAATACCCTAAACTTTTAAAACCCTAAACTCTAAAAATCCTAACCCCTAAAAACCCTAAATCTGTCCCCCCTGACCCTAGACCCGAGAACCTAGACCCTAGATACTAGACCCTACAATCCATAGACCCTAAAAAACCGAGACACTAAAATTCCTAGACCATAAAATCCTAGACCCAAAAACCAGAGATGCTAATAACCCTAAAAACTAAAAACCCAAAACCCTAAAAATACTAGACCCTAAAAACCCTAAAAAACACTAAATCCTGAAAACCCTGGACCCTAAAAAACCCTAGACCCTAAAAACTCTAAACCCTAAAAACCCTAAAACATAAAAACCCTAAAACCTAAAAAACTTAAACCCTAAAATCCTAAACGTTAAAAACCCTAAAACCAAAAAACCCTAAACCCTAAAAACCCTAAACCCTATCCCCCTGATCGTACACCCTAGACCCTAGACCCTAGACCCTAGACCCTACACCCTAGATCCTAGACCCTAAAAACCCTAGACCCTGAAAAACCTAGACTATAAAAACCCTACAACTTAAAAACCTTAGACCCTAATAAAACCTGACCATAAAAACACTATACTCTAAAAAAACTTGACCGTAGAAACCCAAAACTCTTAAACCCTAGACCCTAAACACTCTAGACCCGAAAAACCATAAACCCTAAAATCCTAAACACTAAAAACCTTAGACCCTAATAAAAATCTACCTTAAAAAACTAAACCCTAAAAATCCTAGACCTTAAAAGCTTAGACCCTAAAAATTCTAAACCCTAAATAACCTAGACCCTAAAAACCCTAGACTCTAAAAACCCTAAACCCTAAAAACACTAAACCCTAAAAACCCAGAACACTAACCTCTTGACCCTAGACCCTAGAAACTAGGATCTACACCCTAGACCCTAAAAACCCTAGACCCTAAAAGCACTAGACCATGAAAAACCTAGACTCTAAAAATCCTAGCCCCTAAAAATACTAGACTATAAAAACCCTACACCCTAAAAACCCTAGACCCTAATAAACCTAGATCCTAAAACACTATACTGTTAAAAAAACCTCGACCCTAAAAACCCTGAAACTTAAAACCCTAGACCCTAAACACCCTAGTGTAGCATGTCTATATTCTGCCCGCCTGCTACTGGTCTGGCACGCCAACCCCAAATAACACTCAGAGACTCTGTATTTCATACAATCCTGTTGGCCAGTTACCATTATTGTTTATGAGATATCTCTGTCTTAATTATTAACCAATTTCTAAATTATTTAAGTATTTCCACGTGGTCATCTTATTGGAGAGCCGCCGGTGGCATCTTCTTTCTCCATGCTCTACATCCTGACTCCTCCTAACTACTTCCTCTTTCCTCCTTATACTCTCCTAGCCCTGCCTATCTAGTTTCCTATTGGCCAACAAGGCTTTATTAATTAACCAGTATGAGAAACATATTTACAGAATAACATCTCTCATCACCCTAGACCCTAAAATCCATAAACCCTAAAATCCTAAACCCAAAAAAACCTAGACCCTAAAAACCATAGACCCTAATAAAACTATACCCTAAAAACACTAAACCCTAAAAATCATAGACCTTAAAATGTCTAGACCTTAAAAACTGTACACCCTAAAGAACCTAGACCCTAAAAACCCTAGGCCCTAAAAACCTAGTCCCTATAACCATAAACCCGAAAGCTTAAAAACCCTTAACAGAAAAAGCCCTAAAATCCAAAACCCGAGCTCCTAAAAACCCTAGACCATAAAACCCTAGACCCTAAAACCCTAAACCTGAAAAACCCAAAACCCAAAAAGCCCTATACCCTAACCCCCTGACTCTAGACACTAGACACTAGAACCTAGACCCTAAAAAGCCAAGACCGTTAAACACTAGACCCTAAAACCCTACACCCTAAGCACACTAGACCCTAAAAACCCTAGAGTCTAAAAACCCTAAACCCTTATAACCCTAAACAATAAAACCCTAAATCCTAAAAGACATAAACTCTAAAAACTCTAGAACCTAAAAACACTGGATCCTGAAAACCATAGACACTAAAAGACCTAACCCTAAAAACCCTTACCATAAAAACCCTAAAGCCTAAAAACCCTAAACCCTACAAACTTTAAAACTTAAAAAGCCTAAACCCTAAAAAGCCTAAACCCTAAAAAACCTAGACCCTAAAAAACATAGACCCAGAAATCCATAGACCCTAAAATCCCTAGACCCAAAACCCTAAACCCTAAAAACCCTAAACCCTAAAAACCCTAAAACCTAAAATCCCTAAACACTAAAAACCGTAAACCATAAATCCTAAAAACCGTAAACCATAAAACACTAAACACTAAATCTCAAAATCTTAAAAAACCTAAACCCTAAAATCTAAAAACCCTAAATACCCTAGACTCTAAAAACACTAGACCCTAAAAACACGAGACCCTAAAATCCTAGGCCCTAAAACCATAAACTCTAAAACCTCTAGAGCTTAAAAACCCAAAACTCAAAAAGTCCTAAAACCTAAAAAACCTAGACCCTAAAAACTCTAGACCCTAAAAACCCTGGACACTAAAATCCCTAAACCTTAAAAACCCAAAACCCAAAAAACCATAAACCCTTATCCCTGACCCAAGACCCTAGACCATAGACCCTAGAACCTACACCCTAAAAACCCGAGACCCTTAAAACTAGACAGTAAACACCCTATACCCTAAACACACTAGAACCTAAAAACCCTAGCCTCTAAAAATGCTAAACCCTTATAACCCTAAACCATAATACCATAAAGCCTAAAAAGCATAAACCCTAAAAACCGTAGACCCTAAAACACTAGATCCTAAAAACCATAGACACTAAAAGACCTAGACCCTAAAACTCTAAACCCAAAATACCCTAATGACTAATTACCCTATGTTTAGGAACCCTACGAATTTTAAAACTAAAAACCCTAAATCCTAAAAATCCTAAAACCTAAAAACCCTAAACACTAAAAACCCTAAACCTTAAAACCCATAGACCCTTAAAAACCTAGATGCAAAAACCCTAGACCCTAAAAACACTGGACCCAGAAAAACATACACCCTAAAATCCCTAGACCCGAAACCCTAAACACTAAAAATCCTAAAACCTAAAAACCCTAAAACCTAAAAACCCTAAACACTAAAAACCCTAAACCGTAAAAAAACAAAACCCTAAAAATCATAAACCATAAAAACCCTAAACACTAAAAATCCTAAAACCTAAAAACCCTAAAACCTAAAAACCCTAAACACTAAAAACCCTAAACCGTAAAAAAACAAAACCCTAAAAATCATAAATCATAAAAACCCTAAACCATAAAACATTAAACACTAAAACCCAAAAATCTTAAAAAACTTAAACCCTAAAATCCATAAACCCTAAAAACCCTAAACCCCCAAACTCCTAAAACCTCAAAACCCTAGACTCTAAAAACCATAGACCCTAAAAACCCTGGACCCTAAAATCACCAGAACATAGACACTAGACCATAGACCTAGCCCCTACAAACTATAGACACTGTAACGCCTAGACTATAAAAACTCTAAACCATAAAACCCTAGACCCTAAAAACCATAGAACCAGAAAACCATTGACCCTAAAATCCCTAGACCCGAAGCCCTAAACCCTAAGAACTCTAAAACCTAAAAACCGTAAACCCTAAGACTTAAAAAACCTAAACCATAAACACCATAAATCCTAAATACCCTAAACCATAAAACCCAAAACAATAAAATCCCAAAATCTTAAAAAACCTTAACCCTAAAATCCAAAACCCTAAAAACCCTAGACCCTAAAAACATTAGACCCTAAAAAGCTTAGACCATATAAATCCTAGACAATATAAAACGTATACCCTAAAAACCCTTGACCCTAAAAACCCTAGACCCTAATAAACCTGGACCCTAAAAACCCTAGATCATAGACCCTAGACCATAGACCCAAAACCCTAAAAACCATAGATCCTGTAATCCATAGACCATAAAAACCAGACACCGCAAAAACCCTAGGCCCTAAAAACCCTAGATCCTAGACCTTAGCCCTTATACCCCAGACTCTAAAAACCCTAGACCCTAAAAACCCTAAACCCTAGAAACCCAAAACCCAAAAAACCCTAAACCCTTACCACCTGACCCTAGATCCTAGAACCTAGAACCTAGAACCTAGACAATAAAAACTTGACACCCTTAAACACTAGACCCTAAAAACCCTAGACTCTAAAAACCCTAAACCATGAAACCCTAATCCTAAAAGCCATAATCCCTAAAATACCTAGAACCTAAAAACACTGGATCCTAAATACCATAGACCCTAAAAGACCTAGACCCTAAAAACGCTAAACCCTACAAACTTGAAAACTCTAAACCCTAAAAAGCATAAACTCTAAAAACCCTAAAAAACCTAGACCCTAAAAAGCCTAGACCCAGAAAACCACAGACCCTAAAAAGCCTAGACCCAGAAAACCACAGACCCTAAAAAGCCTAGACCCAGAAAACCACACACCCAAAATCCTAAACACTAAAAGCCCTAAAACTTGAAATCCCTAAACACTAAAAAACGTAAATCATAAAAACTCTAAACCCTAAAAAGCATACATCCTAAAAACCCTAAACCCTAAAACCCTAAACACTAAACACCCATAATCTTAAAAAACCTAAACTCTAAAATCCAAAAACCCTAAAAAACCTAGAAACTAAAAACACTAGACCCTAAAAACCACAGACCCTAAAAATCATAGAGCATATAAACTGTAGACCATAAAAACATTAGACCCCCCAAAAAAATAGGCCGTAAAACCATAAACTCTAAAAATTCTAAATCTTAAAAACCCTAAACTCAAAAAGTCCTAAAACCACAAAACCCTAGACCCTAAAAACCCTAGACCCTAAAAACTCTGGACCCTAAAAACCCTGGAACATTAACCCTAGAGCATAGACCCTAGACCCTAAAAACCATAGACCCTGCAACCCCTAGACCATAAGATCCCTAAACCGTAAAAACCCTAGACCCTAAAAGCCCTAGATCCTAGACATTAGACCTCAGACACTAGAATCTAATAACCATAGACCCTAAAAACGCTTGACCCTATAAAACCTAGACCCTAAAAACCCTAAGCAATAAAAAGCCAAAACCCAAAAAACCCTAAACCCTTACCCCCTGACCCAAGTCCCTAGACAATAGACCCTAGAAACTAGACCTCAAAATCCAAGACCCATAAACAATAGATCCCAAAACACTAATCTCGAAACACACTAGACCCTAAAAATCCTAGACTCTAAAAACCCTAAACCTCTATAACCCTACACCATAAAATCCTAAATCCTAAAAGCCATAATCCCTAAATCCCCTTGAACATGAAAACACTAGATCATAAAAACCATAGACATTAAAGACCGAGATGCTAAAAACTCTAAAGCATAAAAACCCTAAATTCTAACAACCCTAAACCCTACAAATTTTAAAACATAAAAACCTAAATCCTAAAAACCCTAAACTATAAAAACCCTAAACCCTAAAAAAACTAGGCCCCAAAACCCTAGATGCTAATAACCCCAAACACTAAAAACCCTAATCCCTAAAATCCCTAGACCCTAAATACCCTAGAGCCTAAAAACCCTAATCCTAAAAATCATAGACTCTAAAAACTCTAAACACTAAAAACACTAGGCCCTAAAACCCTAGACCATTAAAAACCTAAACTCTAAAAACCCTAAATAGTAACATACTACCCCTAGACGCTAGACCCTAGAACATAGACAGTACACCCTAAAAACTTAGACAATAAAAACATACACCATAAAAACACTAGACCCTAAAAATCCTAGACCCTAAAAACCCAGGAACTTAATAACCCTAGACCCTAAAAAAGCTAAACCTTAAAAACCCTAGACTCTACAAACCATAGACCATATAACCTAAACCCTAAAAAGCCTAGACCATAAAAAATGTAGACCCTAAAACCCTAGACCCTAAAAATCCAGGACCCTAAGTCCTACACACTAAAAACCCTAGTACCTAAATAACCTAAATTCTAAGACACTAGAACCTAAAAACCCTAGACACCAAAAAAGCTAAACCTTAAGAACCCTAGACCCTAAAAATTGTAGACCATAGAACCTAAACTCTAAAAAGCCTTTGACCATAATAAATGTAGACCTTTATAACCCTAGACCCTAAAATCCCAGGACCCTAAATCCTAGACACTAAAAACCCTAGTACTTAAAAACCCTAAATTCTCAATTCCTAGACCCTAAAAACCCTAGACTGTAAAAACCCTAGAACATAAAAACCCTAGACCCTAAAAACCCTAAAATCTAAAAACCCTAAAACCTAAAAACCTTACAACCTAAAAAACCTAGACCATAAAATTCTATACCCTAAAACATCTATATCATAAAAAACCACAGACCCTAAAAACCCTAGACCCTAAAACACCAAGACCATAAAAAACCATAGACCCTAAAAACCATAGACCCAAAAATCCTAGATCCAAAAAACAGTAGACTCTAAAAACCTGAGATACTAAAAATCCTATACCCAAAAAACTTAGATCCTAAAAACCCTAAACTCTAAAAACCCTAAAACCTAAAAACACTAGAACCTAAAACCTGTAGACCCTATAAACACTAAACACTAAAAACCCTAGACCCTAAAAACCCTAGACCCTAAAAACACAAGACCCTACAAACTCTAAACACTAAAAACCCTAAATCCTAAAAACACTAAACCCTAAAATCCCTAAACCCTAAAAACCCTAAACCCTAAACCCTAACAACCCTAAAACCTAAAAAGCCTAAAACCTAAAAACTCTACAACCTAAAAAACCTAGACCCTAAATCCCTAGACCCTAAAAACTCTAGACGATATATATCACAGACCCTAATAACCCTAGACCCTAAAAATCCTAAAACCTAAAAGCCCTACAACCTATAAAACCTAAACCCTAAAACCCAGAATGCTAACCTCCTGACCCTAGACCCTAGACACCAGACCCTAGACGTTAGACCCTAAAAACCCTAGACCCTAAAAACCCTAGACCCCAAAAAACCCTAGACCCCAAAAAAACCTAGACTCTATAAATCCTAGCTTCTAAAAACACTAGACTATAAAAGCCCTACACCCTAAAAATCCAAGACCATAATAACCCTATATTCTATAAACACTATACTGTAAAAAAAACCTCGACCCTAAAAACCCTGAACCCTACATCTCTAGACCCTAAATACCCTGGACCCTAAAAACCATAAAGCCTAAAAAACCTAGACCATAAAAACCCTACACCCTAAAACATTAGACCCTAAATACCTTAGACCCAAAAAACTAAAAACCCTAAAAAACCTAGACCATAAAAACATAGACCCTAAAAACATAAACCCTAAAAACCCTAAAGATTAAAAACCGTAAACAGAAAAAAACCTAAAATCCAAAACCCTAGATCCTAAAATCTCTAGACAATAAAAACCATAAACACTAAAAACCCTAGACCCTAAAAACCCTAGACCATATACCCTAGACCCTAGACCATAAACCATAGACCCTGAAACCCCTAGACCATAAAAACCATAAACAATAAAATCCTTAGAAGCTAAAGTCCCTAAACCCTAAAAACCCAAAACGCAAAAAACCCTAAACTCTTACACCCTGACTCCAGACCCTATTCCATAGCCTAGAACCTAGACCCTAAAAACCGTATACCCTTAAAACCCTAGACCCTAAAAACCCTACACCCTAAACAACCTAGACCCTAAAAATCCTAGGCCCTAAAATCCGTAGACCCTAAAAACCATAGAACATAAAAAAAACCCTAGACCCTAGAAACCCTAAACCCTAACCGGCAGGCCCTGAACCCTAGACCCTAGACCCTAAGCCCTAGACCCTAGACCCTAAAATCCCTAGGCCCTAACAACCCTAGACCCTGAAAAACCTAGACTATAAAAATCCTTACTCCTGAAAACCCTAGACTATAAAAACCATACACCCTAAAAACCCTATACCCTAATGACTCTAGACCATAAAACAATATACTGTAAAACACTTGACCCTAAAAACCCTGAACCACAACAAACACTGTAGACCCAAAACACCCTATACGCTAAAAAACCTAAACCCTAAAAAATCTAAAGCTTAAAAACCCTAAACTCTAAAAACCTTAGAACCTAATTCCCCTAGACCCTAAAATATATGCTAAAATCCCTAGACCTTAAAAACCCTAGAACCTAAAAATCCAATAACTTAGAAACCCTAAAACCGAAAACTCCTAGACCCTAAATTCCTAAACCCTAAAAACCCTGGAAACAAAAACCCCTAGACCTTAAAACCCATAGACCATAAAAATGCAAGAACATAAAAAGTGTAGACCTTAAAAATTCTAGATCATAAAAGCACTAGACACTAAAACCCTAGGCCCTAAAAATCCTAAACCATAAAAACCCTAAACCATAAACACCTTATATCCTAAATACACTAAACCCTAAAACCCTAGGCCCTAAAACCCTAAAAACCCTAAAGCATAAAATCCCTAAAGCTTAAAAACTCTAGACTCTAAAACACCTAGAAGCTAAAAACCCTAAGCACTAAAAACCCTATACACTAGAAACCCTAGACCATAGAGCCTAGACCCTAGACCCTATAAACCATAGACCCTAAAAACCCTAGACCATAAAAACCCTAAACCATTAAAACCCTAGGCCCTAAAAACCCAGATCCTAGAACTTAGACCCTAGAACCTGGTCCTTAAAACCCTACACCCTAAGAACTCTAAACACTAAAAACCATAAACCCTAGACCTGAGACATTAGAACCTAGACCCTAAAATCCCTAGTCCCTAAAAACTCTAGACCCTAAAAAACCTATACCCTAAAAACCATGAACCCTTAAAACTCTTAACCCTAACCCCCGACCTTAGACGCTAGACCATAGACCCTACAACCTAGACCATAAAAAACTAGACCCTTAAAATCCTAGACCATAAAAACCCTACACCCTAAAATCCCTAGATCCCAAAAATCCTAGACTCTAAAAATCCTAAACCCTTACAATCCTAAACCCTAAAAACCATAAATCCTAAAAACTGTAAATCATATAAAACCTAGACACTAAAAACTCTAACCAATAAAAACCATAGACACTAAAAGACCTAGACCGTAAAAACTCTAAAGCCTAAAAACCCTAATGCCTAAAAATCCTAAAGCCTAAAATCCATAAACTCCACAAACCCCAAAACCAAAAAACCCTAAACCCTAAAAATCCTAATCACTAAAACCCTAAACCCCAAAAACCCTAGACCCTAAAAACCATAGACCCTAAAATCTGTAGATCCTAAAAACCCTAAACCCTAAAAAACCTAAGACCTAAAATCTCTAAACCTAAAAACCCTAAACCATAAAAACCCTCAACCCTATATACCCTAAACCTTAAAAACCTAAACCATATAAACTATAAATCCTAGAAAACCTAAACTATAAAACCCTAAACACTAAAAACCCTAAACATTAAAATTCCTAAAACCTAAAATCAATAACCCTAAAAACCCTTGACCATAAAAACACTAGATCCTAATATCCATACACCCTAAAAATCCTAGACCATAAAAACCATAGAGCCTAAAAACACTAGACCCTAAAAACCCTAAGCTCCAAAAACCATAATGCTTAAAAAAACTAAACTCTAATACCCCTAAAACCTAAAAACCCTGGACCATAAAAAACCTAGACCCTAAGAACCCTAGGCCCTAAAAACACTAGACCCTAAAATCCCTAAACAATAAAAACCATAGACCCTAAAAGCCCTAGACCATAGAACCTAGACCCTAGACCCATGACCCTAAAAACCATAGACTCTAAAAACCCTAGACCATAAAAACCCTAGACCCTATTCCTTAGATCTTCGACCCTAGATCCTAAAAACCCTAGACCATAAAAACACTATACCCTAAAAACCTTATACCCTAAAAGCCATAAACCCTTAAAACCCTTAACCCTATCCCCATTACCTTATACCCTAAACCATAGACCCTAAACCTAGAACATAAAACCCTAGACTCTTAAAACCTTAGACCCTAAAAACACTACACCCTAAACATCCTAGACCATAAAATCCCTGGACTCTAAAATCATTAAGCACGTATAACCCTAAACCATAAATACCCTAAAACCTAAAAACTATAAACCCTAAAAATCCATGATCCTAAAAACACTAGATCCTAAAAATCATAGACACTAAAAGACCTATACTCTAAAAACCCTAAACCCTGAAAACTTTAACCCTAAAATACTAGACCCTAAAAAGCCTAAAACCAAAAAATCCTAAACCCTAAAAACCCTAACCAGTAACCCCCTGACACTACACATCAATAACCTAGACACTAAAAATCCTAGGCTAAAAACCCTAGAACCTAATACCCCTAGACCCTAAAAATGCTAAACCCTAAACACCCTAGACCGTAAAAACCTTACACCATAGAATTTACACCCTAAAACCATAGACACTAAAAAGCCTAGTGCATAAAAAAATGTAGACCATTAAAACCATAGACCCTAAAAACCCAGGACGCTAAATCCTTAGACGCTAAAAAACCTAAACCATAAAACACTAGACCCTAAAATCCGTAGACCCTAAAAACCCTAGTCCCTAAAATTCCTACACCCTAAAAACCCTAAACCCTACAACCCTAGACCCTAAAAACCCTAGACCTTAAAAACCATAAACCATAAAATCCCTAAATCCTAAAAACCCTAAACTCTAAAAAACCTAAATCCTAAAATGCTAAACCCTGAAAACCTAAACCCTAAAAACCTAAACCCTAAAACCCCTAAACCCTAACCCCCTGACCCTAGACACAAGACCCTAGATACTAGACCCTAAAATCCTTAGACCCGAAATATCAGAGATCCTAAAATTTCTAGACCCTAAAAACCTTAGAAACTCAAACACCATGATGCTAATAACCCTAAACCCTAAAAAACCCTAAACCCTAAAAACCCTAAACGAAAAAAAAAACCCTAGACCCTAAAAACCATAGACCATAAAATCCCTAGACCCTAAAAACCCTGACCACTAAAAACCCTAAAACCTAAAAACCTAAAACCTAAAAACCCTAAACCCTAAAAACCCTAAACCTTAAAAAACCTAAACCCTAAAATCCATAAATCCTAAAATCCATAAATCCTAAAACCCCTAAACCATAATACTCTAAACACTAAAAACCCTAAACCTTAAAAAACCTAAACCCTAAAATCCATAAACCCTAAAAACCCTAGACCCTAAAAACCCTAGATCTTAAAAGCCATAGACCCTAAAAATCCTAGACTATAAAAACCATAGACCCTAAATCCCTATACTCTGAAAACACTAAACCCTAAAAACCATAAAGCTTAAAAATCCCCAAATTCTAAAAATTCTAAAATCTAAAAACTCTATACCCTAAATAATCTAGACCCTAAAAACCCTAGACTCTAAAACACCTAGACCCTAAAAACCATAGACCCTAAAAACCCTAGACCATAAAAACTCTAGACCCTAAAACACTAAACACTAGAAATCCTAAATCCTTAAAACCATAAACCCTAAATACCCTGGATCCTAAAAACACTAGATCCTAAAAACCATACACAGTATAAGACCTAGACCCTAAAAACCCTAAACCCTAAAAACCCTACAGCCTAAAAACCCTATAGCCTAAAAACCCTAAACCCCCTAAACCCTAAAACCTAAAAACGCTAAACCCTGAAAACCCTAAACTCTAAAACTCTAAACACTAAAAACCTTAAACCCTTACCCCCCTGACCCTAGACCCTGGACCCTAGACCCTAGACACTAGACCCTAAAATCCATAGACCCTAAAAACCTGAGAACTAAAATCCCTAGACCGTAAAAAACCTAGCCCCTAAAAACTCTAGACTCTAATACACTCAGACCCTAAGAACCCTAAACAATAAAAACCATAAACCCTAAAAACCCTAGACACTAAAATCCCTAGCCCCTAAAACACTAGTCCTAAAAACCATAGATGCTAAAAACCCTAAACCATTAAAACCCTAGACCCTAAAACCTAAAAACTCTAAACCAAAAATCCCTAAATACTAAATCCATAAACCCTAAAAACATGTTACATGTGCTGTGACATAATTCTATGGTAATATTTGAGTGGGAGACAGTGGTTTTATAGTGATTGAGCATGGAGAGTGCCTGTGCATCAGTGCTTGATGCAACTGCAAAGGTGTTAATCACCATTTAGTCTGCTCTGACCATGTAGTAGAATGCTTTCACAGTTGGTTAGAGTGTTGAGACAGTGTGTGTGAGTGCTGTGATTCTGTATGTGAATGATGTAACACAGATCTATAGTGCTAAATCAATGTGTGAGACTGCTGTCACATTGAGGGAGCTTTAGCAGAGTGCTGAGATGCTGTGGTTCTCTGCATCAATGCTGTCACAGTGTGAGAGAGATAGAACTCTAAATTTTTCTTACCCTAACTATAAATAGTGAGAAAATGCTGTGTGACACTACTCTCTCCCTGGGATACTGTGTTTTGACCATTGATGAGTGTTCTGACTCAGTGTGTGAATTCTGTGATTCCTTTATGATTGAGTTTACACCATGGGCATGAGTGCTGAAAAACTGTTTGAGTGCTCTGACAGTGTGAGAGATTCCTGGGAGAGGGTTGGTAGGTGCTTTGATTCTATACTTGAGTGCATTGACAGTGTTTATGAGAATTAAAGCATTGTACGTGAGACCTGAAACACTGGGCATAAGTGCTGGAATACTGTGTGAGAGTAATGGGCTACTTTGCTAGAGTGCTGTGGCAGTGTGTGTGCATACTGTGAATTTTAGTATTAGTGTTGTGACCATGCTAGCACGATGAAAAACTGCGAGAAATTCTGACATTTGGAGTATGATCTGTGACATTGGGGTTGAGTTTTGTTATTTCGGCTTGAGTACTGTGAATCTGAGTAAGTGTTGTGTCGATATGGGCAGGTTGAGAAACACGTTACATGTGCTGTGACATATTTTAGAGTAATGTGTGAGTGCAGAGAGTGTTGTCATCATGATTCAGCATGGAATGCACCTGTGCATCAGTGCTTGAGGCACTGCAAATGTGTTAATCACCGTTTGAGTCTGCCCTGACACTATAATAGAGTGCTTTCATATTTCGCAAGAGTGTTGAGAAAATGTTTGTGAGTGCTGTGAATCTGTATGTCAATGATGTGACACAGATCTGATGCACTAATCAATGTGTGTGACTGCTGTCACATTGAGGGAGCTATCTCACTTTGGCAGAGTGCTGAGACACTGGTTCTGTGCTTCAGTGCTGTGACACAGTTTGAGGAAGGTAGAGTTCTACATTTTTCTTACCCTAACTATAAACATAAACCTAATCCTAAAACATAGGTCCAAGCCTAACCTTCACTCTAAAACTAACATTAAACCTAGTTCTAAACATAATCCTGATCATAACTCTAACCCTAACATTAATGCTTGCTTATCCTAACCTTATCCCTGAGGCAGTGCATTGACACACCTCCAGAGTGCTGAGACAGTATGTGTCAATGCTGTGGTTCTATTAGTGACAATGTGTGCTACTCCAAAACCCTATATACTCACTGAGAAACCATGAGACTAATATGACCCTTTGGGAAAGTGCTGTTACAGTTTTTGTGATTTTAGTGAACGTTTATATCAATGCTTGATATGAGGCATCAGTGTGAAAACACCCTGCAAGTGTGTTCTGATGCTTAAAAGAATGCTTACAAAATATGTGAGTGCTATGACTCTGTGCTTCAGTACTGTGACACAGAGTGAAGGAGCTAACATTGTAAGATAATTCTAACCAAACCCTAATGCTAACTCTACCATAATTGAAAATCCGAAGTTAATGCTAATGCTAACATAACACCAACACTGAATATATAGCTAAACCTAATACTAACCCTATCCCTAAACCTAATTGTGAATATAACAAAAACCTTTTACTCAGTGCTTTCTCACATTGTAGACAGGTTTGACAGTGTGTGTGAATGCTTTATACAAGTAGTTACTGCTCTGACACAGTGAGAGAATGCTGGAATATTGAGGGCGCTATCACATGGTGAGACGATTGCTGTCACAGTGTGGAGTGCTTTGATTCTGTGCCAGAGTGCTGTGACAGTGTTTTTGAGTGCTGACAATGTGTGTGGGTGTGTGTATCTACAAAATTGTACCTGAGTCCTATGCTCTTTGTGAGAGTAATGTGACTCTTTCCAAGAGGGTTGACACAGTAAGAGTTACAGTTCTGAATCAGTGCTTCAGAGCTGTGACACAGTGAGGGTGAGAAAACGCTGTGCTAGAGTACTCATTCACTGGGAGAGTGTGTTTTGGCCATTGGTGAGTGTGCTGACTCAGTGTGAATTCTGTGATTCCTTTATAATGACATTTACACCTTGGACATTAGTGCTGAGAAACTGTTTGAGTGTGCTCTGACATGTGAAAAACTCGTGGAAGAGTGTTGGTAAGTGCTTTGATTCTATACATGAGTGCATTGGCAGTGTTTATGAGAACTACAACAATTTACATGAGCCCTGCAACACTGTGCATAAATGCTGTGACACTGTGCTAGAGTAATGGGCCTATTTGTGAGAGTGCTGTGGCAGTGTGTGTTGCATGCTGTGAATTTTAGTGTTACTGTTATGACCTTGCTACCACTATGAAACACCATGTGAGAATCTCTGACACTGGGAGTATGTGTTGTGACATTACGGTTGAGGGTTGTGATTCTGCTTGAGGACTATAACTCTGCTTTTGAGTCTGCTCTGACACTGTAGGAGACTGCTTTTACAGTTGGAGAGAGTGTTGAGACAGTGTGTGTGAGTGTTGTGATTCTGTATGTCAATGATGTGACATAGATCTAGAGCACTAAATCAATGTGTGAGACTCCTGTCATATTGAGAGAGCTATCTCGCTTTGGCAGGGTGCTGACCCATTGTGGTTCTCTGTATCGGTGCTGTTACACAGTGTGAGGAGGTAGAATTCTCCATTTTTCTTACCCTAACTATAAACATAAACCTAGTCCTAAGCCATAGTCTAAGCTTAACCATAACTCTAAACATAACCCCTTAACTCTAGTGCTAAACCTAATCTTGATCATAACATGAACCTTAATTCTAGTGCTTATCATAACCTTACCTCTGAGGGAGTGCATTGACACACCTCCAGAGTGCTAAGACTGTATGTGTCAATGCTGTGGTTCTATTAGTGACAATGTGTGCTACTCTGAAACCCTATATACATGCTGAAAAACTGTGAGAATAATATGACACTTTGAGAGAGTGCTGTTACAGTGTTTGTGAATGGAGTGAACATTTAAATCAAGGCTTGATACAAGGCATCAGGGTGAAAACACTGTGCAAGTGTGTTCTGATGCTGTAAAACAGTGCTTACAAAATGTGTGTGTGTGCTTTGATTCTGTGTGTCAGTGCTGTGACACAGAGTGAGGGATCTAATATGATCCTGCTTACCAGAACCCTAATGCTAACTCTACACCACATCTAATACCAAACCTATCCTAATGCTAATGTAACCCCAACACTAAGCCTATACCTAACCTAAATGTAACACTAACCCTAACTAACAGTAATTACTAACAATAATTATGAATATGACAATACCCTTTTAGGGAGGGCTTTCACACTATACAGACAAACTAGACAGTGTGTGCAATTGCTGTTATTCAGTTACTTACCGCTCTAACACAGTGAGAGAATGCTGGGATATTGAGAGTGCTATGATATTGGGAGAAGGGTGCCGTGACAGTGTGGAGTGCTTTGATTCTGTGCCAGAGTGTGGTGAAACATGTTTTCATTGCTGTCAAATTGTGTATGTGTCTGTGTGTGTGCATCTACAAAATTGTACCTGTGTTCTGTGCTTATTGCGAGAGTAGTAGGGCATGAGTGCTGAGAAAATGTTTGTGTGCTCCGACAGTGTGAGAGACTCTTGTGAGAGTGTTGGTAGGGGCTTTGATTCTATACTTGAGTGCATTGACAGTGTTTATCAGAACTACAATGTGCGTGATCACTGCATCAATGGGCATAAGTGCTTTGACACTTTGTGAGAGTAATAGGCCACTTGCTAGAGTGCTGTGGAATTGTGTGTGCATGCTGTGAATTAGTGTTACTGTTGTGACAGCGCTAGCACGGTGAAACACTGTGTGAGAATTTATGATACTGGGAGTATGTGCTGTGATATTACCCTTGAGTTACAATTCTGGTTGAGTAATGTGACTCTGTGAGTGATACTATGAGTATTGTGACAATGTGCACAGGTCTGGAAACATGTTACATGTTCTGTGACATATTTCATGAATAATATGTAAGTGGGGGAGAGTGTTGTTACAGTGATTAAGCATGGAGTGTGCCTGTGCATCAGTGCTTTATGCACTGCAAAGGTGTTAGTCACCGTTTGAGTCTGCTCTGACACTCTAAGAGAGTGCTTTCACAGTTGGTGAGAGTGTTGAGACAGTGCGTTTGAGTGCTGTGAAGCAGTACATCAATGATGTGACACAGATCTAGAGTGCTAAATCAATGTGTGAGACTGCTGTTTGTCACATTGAGGGTGCCATCTCACTTTGGCTGAGTGCTGAGACACTGGTTCTGTTCATCAGTGCTGTGACACAGTGTGAGAGAGGTAGAACTCTCCATTTTTCTTACCCTAACTATAAACATAAATCTCATCCCAAGCTGTAGTCTAAGCCTAACCGTAACTCTAAACCTAACTTTAACCCTAGTGCTGAACCCAATCCAGATCATAACACTAACCATAACCCTAATGCTCATCCTAACCTTACCTCTGAGGGAGTGCATTGATACACCTCCAGAGTGCTGAGAGAGTATGTGTCAATGCTGTGGTTTTATTAGTGACAATGTGTGCTACTCCAAAACCCTATGCACGCGCTGAGAAACTCTGTGAGAATAATATGACCCTTTGCGACAGAGCTGTTGCAGTGTTTGTGAATGGAGCAGAGGTTTATATCAATGCTTCGATACAGATTCAGTGCAAAAACTGTTGGCTTAAGTGGGCCAGTGTTTCAATGTCAGTAACTCTGGATGATATAAGCTCCCTTAGAGGTCTTTCCTCCAACATAGGGCCTTTTATGGGGTCCAAAGTTTAGGCAAGTGAGGGCTTAGGTTTATGCTGCATGGATAGTTGCCTCCTTTGTGCTCAGAGCTGACCCAGCAAGATCACAAAATTTCCTCTACTTGTTAATCCTGAGTTATTGTACTAAATTTAGGACTACAATGATATAGCTTCTAAAGACATTCAATACGGCTGTTTGGCTATTTTGATTTCGACTGTCTTTCATAAATAGTAATCAGTGTATCACCAGTATCACAATATTTCTTCTTCCATATCCTGACTTTCTCCACCTCTTCATATGGTCCATTTAGGAAAATGCTGTTTCTCATAGTCCTAAAATTACCCTCTGACATGGAACTTAATTTATCATCTGTATATACCCATCTACCTGTTGCCTGGTCTAGGAATACAACTGACTCAGATCACTCTGAAGTGATGAAAATAGACAGAGTACAGGCCACCTAGAAACTACTCCATCATACTCCAAAATAGCCAACAAACAACCAAGGCAATCCAGAAACAGAACACTTGGACTGCTGCAAGGGCTGAATACCAAGGGATGTGGGGAGACAGGGTGTGAAGGACAGACGGGAGTCACAGAACTCACAGGGCCATCTACTTCCCTGCCCTGAAAAAAATTGTTTTTGGAACCTTCCATCCCTCAGAAAAAAACTAAGAGAGAACAGAGTTAGGCTGCCTGGCAAGCCTCCATACCACCATTAGTGAACCTACAGAAACATCATCCCAGGCTGTAGCATAAGGGAATCATTTAATAAGCAATCTCATGGATGTAGTTATTGAGCATGAGTGATGGCCCTAGCTGGCCATTCAAGTTATTATGAAGGCCACTCCCTCAAAGCATCTGAGATTGAAAATCAATCCACTTAACGATGGCCATCCATATTCACCTCAGCCGCCAGGTTGGCCTTTGGACAGCTAGATCATTGCAAAATGGGCAAAACCAACATATAGTCAAGCCTTACATCCAAGAAATTGACTAACAGAGGACTTGGAGGGAGGCAGGGTTGTGGTATACAAGAGTAAATGCAAATAGGAAGGAGTACAGGTGATATAGGGGTGAGACAACCAAACTCATTGAGGCCCTAATCTTAGCATTATCTTCCCACCTGGCAGAAGGCTTGTCTGGGATGGACACAAGCTAAACTGAAGGCAGATGGGTGCACTCATGAGGGAATCAGTTTCATGATGTACAGATGACAAAGCTGAACTTTTGATCTACATTCCTGTGGTACCCTCCATCAATGTTCAGGTGCAATGCTACCAGCATATAATCTGAAACAGCAACCATCAGGGAACTTGGAACAACCTTGACATTTTCCCAGAAATTAGGCTGGCCAGTTCCCTAGATATGGACACAAGGACAAATTAATAGAATAAACATTCCATCCCACCTGCCTCCTTGCCTACGAAAGGCTGGCTCAGGTTCCCCCACCTAACCATAGCCTAGGAATCACCAGGCACCCACTGTTAGGTATTTTCAGGTCTGTTAAAAATCTACCTCCTCTCCACAGTCTTTCACTCTACACCTTTCACCAGACACTGCTTAGGAAACTTCTTTTCATTTCTCCCAATCCATAACACACTCATATATGGGACTTTTTGGTTCTTATGTAGAAATCCACCTATGCATTAACTGTCATAGTTACAAGAGTTTTACATGGTCTGGGGAAAGGCAAGCTACACACCTAGGGTAAATAAACAATTCTCTGTTGTCATGACAGGGTGCTTACAGCATATATCCTCCCTTGTACTGTAGAGAGACTTCTCACAAAATTCCAGGTGTCCCCAGAGGATACCTTTAGTTGCCTTCATCCTTTAACACCAGGGCACCACACACACACCCACACACACACACACACACACACACACACACACACACACACACACACACACACACAAAGTGTCTATAGACAGAATGAGACAACACATCAACCTGTGGTAAGAAAAAAAAATCACACCTTCCCACATCAAAACACCTGAGCCAGAACATTATGGTCCCTCTTTCCTTGTATCTGTCCACCTTCATAGCTACCTCCTTCACTATCTGTGTCTCGCTCCATGGCTCCTATATACAGTCCCAACCATGGTATCCAGAGCAGCTAGGCTATTCTGGACCCAGAATATGTACCATATTTTGTAAGGAATTGATTTTTAATACACAAATGAGAGCCAGTCTCATATAAACACTGACAGACTACAGAGGCCTTCCTTCACACTGTTTATATCTTCTAAAATGATTGCTAGGTGAAGACCACTGCCCTGGCCCCCTGGTGACTACATTGTTTAATGTCTTCCAATTCTCCCACTCTACACAGCTTCCTGACAGCAACAGTAAGATTACAAAGAACTCTCTGTATGTATATTTTGGGGATATATTTGGGGGCTATCAGTTTCTAGAATTGCCAGGCATGACCCAGAAACATAAGGTCTCTCTCTCTCTCTCTCTCTCTCTCTCTCTCTCTCTCTCTCTCTCTCTCTCTCTCTTTTCTCATTCATGGGAGGGCATATTCCCCAAGTGGGAGGTCAAGTCGTGAAATGGCATGATTCTCACCTACAGGAAGCATCATGATATGACCAAGACAAGTGTGGAGTGTGGCAATCTCAAGAGGCATCTTGCAGCTCTTCATCCACATCCCTGCTTTCACTGACCTCTACTATGTGAAGGACAAGCATTGGCACCAGAGTCACAGGAAGCATCATAGTGGTTGCCAAGGTAGCATTGCTGGGGATGACATCACAGAATGAGGAGATGCTCTCTCTTGGCTCTGCAGGAGAAGGTACCTCTATCTCTGCTGCCATGGCCCCTGCTACTGCGGACCTGGCAACCATAGTAATCTTCTCATGACTGCAGTGCCCTGGTGGAGTGCCAAGACATGTGCCCCACAGAGTTCATTAGACAAGGTCTTCTGTTCATCTGATTATTAAATTATTGAATTTTTAAAATCAGTGATGGCTCTGTCCTTCACGGCTCGGTTGTGGTGCATCCTCTTGGTAACTGATAATGCGAAACCATTCAGTTTTTTAAATTACTTAATCATTTAATCATTAAAATCTATTATTATGTAAGCAGTAAACACTAGATCTCACAGTATCCCTCAAGCTCTGGGTGCAGCTCCTGGCTCCAATCATCTGCTATGTCTATCACACTGCAGCCAAACCCATAAGTGATGACCCCATCATCATCTAAATAATCAAATAAATATATAATGGATGGTCCTGTATATTTAATGCCCATAAGATGGAACAAAACTCCAGTGATTGTCAAAGAAGTAATATATAGTTAATTAAATAATGACACAAAATTCACTTCCAGGGAAGACTGGCCAGGCTCCAGTCTTGAAGGATGGCATTATCAACATTTTAAATAATTACTATATAATCCTAAAGTAATTGAATAATGAGATGATGTTGCATCCTTAAATCCCATATAATGGAGTCAGACTGAACTCTTCCTGGAATAATGATTTATTTAAACAAACAAGTAAACAAATAGATAACCTTGTGCATAAATTTCTACAAGGTGGCACCAAACTCATAGTTTCATGGCTGATGTAATGATCTATTTAAATGCCTAAATATCCAAGTAATGATATGATGTCACATCATCAACTCCCACAGTCTAAGTGCAAACCTGACTAATGGTCCATAATGTCATCATTGTTTTGAATAATTTAGTTACATAATTACATGATCTGCCATACTTGATCAAACAAGGTAGAACGAAACTCCAGTTATCTTTGATAATTTAATGACCAATTTTTAACATCAGATGATGTGATGGTCAGGCACATTTGACCCCACAAGGAGGGTCAAACTCTAGTGATTACTGAAAAATGATGACAGATTTTAATAACTAAATGTTTTTTAAAATTAAATTATTTGATGTTTTGTACGTGACTTCTACAAGATTCAATAAAACTCAAGAGATGATTGATTATTTAATCATGGATTTGAACAGTAAACTGAATGAGTAATGAGATAATATCTCATGATTCACCCATGGGAAGATAAGAAAATGATAACATCATTGAATTAAATAAATAATGAAATGACTTGCCACAAATATATCCAACAAGGGGTAAAAATCCACTTATCATATATTATCTAATGTCCTACTTTAATAATTAAATAATTACATAATTAGAGGATGATAAAGTCTCCCATAATGAAAAACCACAAGTTGTCTTTACTTGACTCCCATAAACTTGTGGCAAACGCCATGGATCAGCGATTATTTAATCAGATTTCAGTTGTAAATTTAGTAAATAATTACATGCCATTGTGGGTCCAGAGATTAAAAGGATATCCGATAGTTGATGTTGGGCAGCTTCCTCATTAGAGATTAACTGTTATCCAACTATCCCTCAGTCTAATGTAACAAATGGATTACTGCCAACCTGAAGGAATGTTAACAATAGAAAACTCACCTTTTGTTGAATAATTGTGAATCTTTTTATCTTCTTAATCCATAGTTTTACTCCTTAGGGAAGATGATATTCATCAACAAAAGTCTTTGAACTGCTTCTCCACGGACTTTTTCCCTGATATTAGGTAATCTGAAACTGGGTAATATTAATAGCTGTAGTCCAACTTACAGGGATTTGGCTATGACTTGGTTAGAAGAATCAGTTTGTACAAATGATGTCATTAAAAATTTTATGAGATACTTATCTTAGAACACTAAGATATCCAGTGATAACACTACATATAAGCTGATCTCTGGTTCTTGGCCCATGATACCAGAATATAGAATTCCAGCATTGTTGCCAGGCAACATTTATGATCCAACATTCTGCGACATTCTTTAACACCTACCACATTCTAAAATAAGCATACCCACTAATGGCATAAACTTATTGCCTCACTGATTTTCTCCCCAAAAAAAATGCAAGGCTCTTTTTTGAGTTATACTTATTATCAAGTCTATTAAGCAACTACATTCTCAAAGTGATATAAACATGGCAATGAAGGCATCATTATGCCATTCAACTACATTGATAAGTATTTAAATATATTCCATATGCTCCAATTTTCTTTTCCAGAATGGTAAAATAGCATTAATGACCTCGACCTTTATCCTTTTCTATTTACTGAAATGAAAATAAGCTTCTATTCATTCTCATTTGGAACAGCTTGAACCCATGCTATAGGTTCAAATATGGGAAGAATGTAGGTGAGTGAATAATTGTAGCAATGCACAAAGACACAAAGATAAATAAATACACACAAACACATTAGACACAAAAATGGCAATCATGCTAAGAAATAGTGATGCTCACATAGCTTCCATGCAACAAAAACAAACAGGGTACCACTGGGCACCTGGTCAATTATTGTAAAAAAAAATATGAGTGTTTCTCAAAGATGCCTTTTGCTTCAGACAAGAATACAGAATGTAGACAATAAAATATTCATATTCCCAATAGGTGGGAAGGGTATTTTTTGGTTACCTGACTTTTAGGTTCTATAGATGTTTGTCATCATATATGGGGGATATAACACAAAAAGGAATATTAACCTCAATTATTTTTCATTGATATGGGCTTTGGTATATTAATACAAATGTAAAGTTGTTTTTGTTGTACTGGATATTTGATTCTACTCTTTTTTTAAGGTATTACACTTATGCAGCACATTTAAAAATAATGTATAATTAAGAAAAACACATTAGTTCTTCTAGCTGAGACCCATATTCAGGGGATCTGAGTCAGTCTCATGCTGGATTCCCAGCTATCATTCTATGGAGCCCATTAGTTCCTACTTGTAAATGTCATCTGTCTTTATGTGTTTTGCAACCTGCTCTTGTCCTCTCTCTATGCATCTGAATTCTAGTTTGACTCTGAGCAGTCTAAGAGAACTCAGACTGTGGAAACAGGATGTATTCCTGGAGGTGGATGTATTCCTGGACTGCGCATACACATCCCCCATGGATGGATACTCCCTTAACCTAGAGACAGGAGAGAAGCCCTAGTCACTACTTCAAATGACTTGACAGATTTCAATGACCCCACCTGGAAAGCATAGCCCTACATGTGGAATTGGGATGGGGGGATGAGAGAGGAGAGGAGGGTGGTCACAGTGCATATGAGGTGGTAGAGATGGTAAAAGAGAGGGAGTGATGGAGGGAGAGAGGGGAAACTGGGATCGGGATGTAAAATAAAAGAAAGAGAAGAAAAAAAATGAAAGAAAAAACAGGTTAGTAGTTAGTCATCTACCAATGTGGCAAGGCACAAATTTAGAAAATGAAAACCATAAATATTTCTCCAACCTTGATTTACTAGAATGGTATTGGTATTGAAGCTTGCATAAGATTCTCATTTACATCAATGTGAGACACCCATCAAGTACAAAATGCATTACCTCATTCCTGAGGGTAAAAACCTACAGAAAGCTAAAGAGAACCTCACTCTTAGTTGTCAGAGAGTCTAGAAATCTCAGCACAAATCTCATTGACACTTGCCCACAAGGCATATCCAAAGACTTCTCATTATGCATGAGTGATATATTGGCATGAATAATGTGTCACCTGGACAACATGTTTTATGGAAGCCACAATAAGTACAATCTTAAAATTTGGTATTGACTTTGAGTATCCATGCTTTTTCAGTCAAGCCAATAAATGAATTAGGCAGCTGCCTCATTAGATATAAACACAGACCATATTTTTTTCTCATTCTAGCCTAAGAAGCAAATTAAAAGATTGCTGAGGAAATTAACAATGCTACACTTTCTCCATAAAAAATATCTCTAAGTCTTTTATATTTTTGTAATTCATGGTTTTACTTCTGAAGGAGGAGGGCATTGATCAAGAAAAGGCTTTGCTCTTTCTTTCCTGATTCCTCTCCATGAAATTAGGTACTCGTGTCTTGTGTAATTCTGGTAAATGCAGGACATCATCCATGACTGTGGTACAGCTGTTCTTTGCCAAATCAAACTTCCCATGTGCTGTCATTAGAGGATGTACAGAATACTTACCTTGGAAGAATAAATTGTCCAATAATAATGCAGCATGTCAGCTTCTCTTACTTCTTGAGGCCATGATATGGGTATACAGAATTCCACCAGGGTTGCCAGGCAATGATTATGATGTACCATTCTGTCACATCTAGTACCCAACCCACTCATATACTTACATAGTTTCTACTTTATTGATTTCAGCACTCAAATTGATTATTTCCTGTCTTCTACTCCTAAAGGGAAAGTTTCTTTTTGTCCTAAGGCTTTCAGTTGTGATGTTAATTATCTAATGTGAATATCCTCCATTTTCTTCATATGGGCACATAGTACAATGAACATGCCTTGTATCATTAGTTTCAAAGTATCCCATCAGACCAGGTAGGTTGTTTCTTCATTCTATGCCACACCAGCCCCAGTGGAGACAGTGTAGCAATGCTGAGAGAAATCTCAATGGCTATCTGTCCAGAGGTTCGCACCACACGTGGTTACGCCTCCTGGGGAAAAATGGTTCAGGTCCCTGCAGCTGCTTGCATGGCTGGCTGTTTGGAATGGGTGCTAGATGTGTTTTGTGCTATGATAACAATATTGCCTTTTATTCAAGGGATATTTTATTCAAGGGATATTTTAGCCTGTAAGCTCCACTAGTAATTCAGAGATGCCTAGAGAGCACTTAGATATAGTTTCAGGAACTGAAAGAGATACAGATCAGCAGTCAATAGGTGGGTATTGCCCTCTGTGCCTTCAGACACAGATCCTAAAGTGCCAGTTGTGACTTCAGATGTCAGCCAGGGCCTGATAAATCAATTAGGGCTAAGGCTATAGGAAGCAGCCCATAATGAGACCCTGCCTTTAATTAACCCGCCCACAACAAACATGCTGTGGGATTCACAACAATACTCTAATTTGGGATCTTAGGGCCCCTAAATCAATACTATAAAAGTTTACTATCTAGAGACAAAGATTAGCCTCTAAACTCAATAAATCAAATCTCTGATATGCTGACCACAAGCAGGCCAAAATAAACAGAGGTTCCTAATTATGCACTTGCTGAGAAACTTCAAAGGGAATTGTTAACATCTGTAGAATGCCTGTTTATCTTTAAACTGTGACCAAAGATCTGTTCTTTGAGCTTTCTGTATAAAAACCCAATACTTTGAAGTAAACTTTGCAGCAGTTCGCAAACCTCCTCAGGTGTGTTTGTGTCTGTCTGTCAAGCCGAAGCCATTCCTGACCTGGTCATCTGAGTCTTGGTCTCCACACAGACCTGCAACCCACTGAGCAGTCTGTGGCAA
>JANBXA010000495.1:0-12890 GCA_030556225.1 Cricetiscus sungorus | reverse complement strand
ATTTATACATGGGTCTGGCACCCTGGAAAGGATGAAGGTACCTTGAGGTCATACTGCGGTGACACTTGGAATTTTGTGAGAACTCTCTGTGCAAGTCAGGGGAGAATATATACTTTAAGCATTCTCTGTGACAACTGAGAATTGTGTATTTTCCCTAAGTGTCTAGTTTGACTTTCCCCAACCTATTGAATCTCTTGTCCATATACCAGGACACAGATATGTTGAAATCTACATGAGATACAGAAAGTCTCATGTATGAGAGGGTCTCGAGTACTTTGGAGAAAAGGAAGTTTCCTAATTAGTATCTGCTTAAAGGTGTGGATAGGAAGGCTGTGAACAGGGGAGAGATTGAAACATACCTGAGTATCTAACAATGGTTGCCAGGGGCTGCCTAGGAAATGATTAGGTAGGGTACCCTGAGCCAGGCCAGTCCTTGGTAGTCAAGAGGGCAGGTGGGATGGAATGTTTATTCTTTTAATTTGTCTTTATATGCACATCAAGGGAACTGGGCACCATGCATCCTAGGACTTGATGTTCCAAGTTCCTTGTTAGATCTTGCTGCAGAAAATGTGAGGCAGCATTTCACCTGAACACTTACAGAGGGGTAACATGAAGATGAAGACCAACATTTCTAGTGGACATTTTCCTTTCTCATCTGTACATCATGAAACTTGATCCCTCATGAGTGCATACTTCTGCCGGAAATTTAGCTTCTGTCTATGACAGAGAAGCCTTCTGCCAGGTGGAAATACAGTGGTAAGCCTTGGGCCTCATTGAGGTGGGCTGTCGTCACTCTTATGTCACCTGTACACCTTCATATTTTCCCAGTCATCTTAGATACCACAATCCTGCTTCACTACCAACCCTGTGTCAGCCTGGGAGTCCATTCCCTGGCTGTCAGGCTTGATTGGAAGTTTGGGTTTCCCCAGTGTGCTATTATCTAGCGCACCAAAGGCCAGCCTAGCAGCTGAGGTAATTATTGATGGCCCTGGTTAAGGAGATAGCTTCTGGAACTCAGTTGCTTGTCGCTAGTGGCCTCAGAATAACTTGGATGCGCAGGTTGGGGCATAATTCAGGTCCAATTATCCACATACATGAGCTTAAAGCGTGGCATGAAGTTTCTGTAGGCTTCACTAAAGGTGGTATGCAGACTTCCCAGTTAACCTATCAGTGTTCTCTGTTGGAATCTCCTGAGGGATGATATCTTCCAAAAACTAATTGTGAAGTCAATGGTCCTGTCAGTTGTTTGACACCATCTTTTCATCACACCCTGTCCTTCCATATCCCTTGGTATTCAGCCCTTGCAGCAGTCCAAGTGTTCCATTTTTGGACAGGCTTGATTGTTTGCTATTTTGGACTACAATGCAAACAGATTTTGTTTTCTTCTTTTTTGTTATTTTTTGTAGTTGTTGTTGTTTTGGAAAGGGCTGAGGGAGTGTACAACAATCTCTCCTGAAAGCTGCCATTCTGGGTGCACTGTAGCCATCAAACAGAATGTATATGCAGAACATGACACCATGTCCTCTTTTTTTTCTCTATCATGCATGCAGGCTACGTAGGGAGGAGCCCTCAGGGCTAGACCCTCAGTATCTAATCTTCCTGCATTCTCCTTGGCACAGGTGAATACTTGGAGAAAGCAGTGTCCAGGTGTCCCAGTCATGTGCACATGGGCTTGCCTTGCTGTGCACAGGAATCTCTGTCTCCTGGGTCTAGAGTGGCTATATCAGGCAAGATCAGGGTACAAGTCTACAAGGATGCTGCATCTTAGGCTACATCTGGCCTGATGTGGGGAATGCCCTTCTCACTGCCTATAGCTTGTACACAATACCACCTGCCCCCATATTTTCCTGAATATCCCATGCAAAACTCACATCTAACTTTTGGGAAGCACACACAGTGCCCAGATTTCTGTCATCTTCCAAATCATCTATCTTGCTTTCCTTTACGGTCTTGTAGACATGGTTTTCTCTTAGATCAAACTGAACCAGAAAGGTGATCCCTCAACTTTAACATGAACCTCATCCTGAACCTGAATCCTCACCATGAACCCCGACTTTAACCTTGAAATTGACTCTTACCCTTAACATGAACCTGTAAATGCATACTGAACCTGAACGTGAACCTGAACTTGGACCCTCACTCCAAACCTGAACATGAACACTAAACATATCCATCACCCTAAGGCTGAACATAATTTCTCTCTCTGTGCCTGAACCCGAACCATCAACCTAAAGTTGAAACTGAATAAGGAACCGTATCCTTTACCTTGAACATGAAACTGACTTTGAATCCTTAACTTGAACCTGAATCCTCACCCTGAACCTGAATCTGTACACTCGCCCTGAACTTGAACCCTGAACTTGAATCAGAATTCTAACCCTCTCCTTGACCCTGACCCTGAACCTGAACTCTAATCCTCACCCTGAAAATGAACAGGAAACTAAACCTGAATTCTTACCATGAATCTGAACCTGAACCCTTGCCCTAAAGCTGAAACTAAACCTGAACCCTTCATCTGAACTTAAACCTTGAACTTGAGCCCACATGCTCCACCTGCACCTGGATGTGAAGCTCGAACATGATTCTCAACACTCACCCTGAACGTACAAAAGCATCCTCATGCTCCACCTGCACCTGAACACTCACCCTGAAACTGTATCTGAATCCTGAACCCACACCCTCACTCTGAACCTTAACCAGAACCTGAACCATCACTCGGAACTTGAACCTGTACCTGAAACTTCATCCTGTACCTGAACCTTCATCCTGTACCTGAATCTGAACCCTCAACATGAACCTAAACACAAACATCCAATCAGAACCCTCACACTCACCTTGAAACTGAAACTAAGCTCCTAACCTGAACACTACCTTGAACCTAAACCTGAACTCTTGCCCTGAACCTGGATGGAAAAGTCACTCTGCACCTAAAATCTGAAACTAAACATGAACCTGATCTCTCACCACAAATAAATACCTGCAATCTCACTATGTAGCAAAACTGAAACCTAAAATTGAAACCTCACCATACAACTGAATATGAACACTTACCCTGTAATTAATTCCTCCCCCTCAATCTGAACTTAAGCCAGAACCATAAACCTCAAACCTCACCTTGTACTTGTACCTGGGGATGAAAATGAATCTGAAATCTCACCCTGACCCTTAACCATTATGCCGGACCTGAATCCTGAACCTCTACCTGAACCCTCATCCTGAACATGAAGCCTCACCAAATTTCTGAACCTGAACACAGAACCTAAACCCTGACCCTGAACACTCACCCTGAACCTGAATCTGAAAGGTCACACAGAACCTGTATGTGAACCCTCATTATACCTGAACAAGAAACGTGAACCACAACCTTCACACTTAACCTGAACCTGAACACTCACCAAACCTGAACCTGAACTTGAATCCATTCCTGAAGCTGAACACTAAACCTGAAACCTCACACTGGACCTGAAAATGAAACCTCACCCTGAACCTGTACCTGAACCCTGAACTTGAAACCTATTTTCTGAACGTGAAACTGAACCCCAAACATACCCCTCACCCTGAGTCTATACCCTTAACCTCACCCTGAACCTAAACTTTAAACCTGTAACTCAACCCTCAAAATGAACCGGAACCTGAACAGTCACCCTGAATACTCAGTGTGAAAATGAATCTGAACCCTGATCATGAACATAAGTCCTCAACATGAACCTGAATTTTAACCCCCCACCTAAGCGTGAAACACAACCTGAACCCTCACTCTGAACATGAATCTGAACCTGAACCCTTCTTTTGTTATGGAATCTGGTTCATTATACTGAACCTGAAAGCGAATCCTCACCCTGAAGCTGGATCATAACCTTAAACCTGAACCTGAACCTGAACTCCAAACTAAACCCTCACCCTTAACATGAACTCTCAACCTGAACTTGAAACCTAACTTCACCATCACCCTGAACCCAAACCTGATCCCTCACCATGAACCTGAACTTTAACTCTGAATTTGAACCTGAACCCTTATTCTCAATCCGATCCCAGAAACTTAACCCTCACTCTGAACCTGAACAAGAACGTTCACTCTGAAACTGGACCTGGACCCTCATCCTGAATATGAACTAGAACCCCTAACCAAAACCCTCACCCTGAACGTGAACATGTACCTGAAGGTGATACCTGAATCTAAACCTGAATACTGAGCCTGAACATAATCGTTCAACCTTACTCTGATCATGAACTCTGAACCTGAACCTCCATCCTCACCCTCAAACTAAACCTGAAGCTGAACCTGAACCTGGACACTCACTTTGAACCTGAACATGAACCCTCACCGTGAAACTGAACATGAACATTAACCCTCATCCTGAACCTGAATATGAACCTTAAACCTAAATGTGAACTCCAAACTGAACCCTCACCCTGAATCAAAACTGAACTTTCACCCTGAATGTGAACCCTATTTCAGAACTCAACTCTGAATACAAACTCTCATACTGTACTTGAGCCTTTACCTGAACCATCGCCGTAAACATGCAGCTGAACCTAAACATGAACCTGAACCTTCATTCTCAACTGAACTATAATCTCAACTGCAAATGTAAAGTGAACCAGAAACCTCAGGCTTAATCTGAACCTTAATAATCATCATGAACCTGAAACCTCACTCTGGACCTGAAACATCACCCCAAAGCAGAACCTGAACACTCACTCTAAACCAGGACCTGAACCCTGAAACTGAATTTTAATACTCACACTGAATCAGAACCTGAAACTGAACACTGAAGCTGAATGTGAACTCTCACCTTGAATCTGAACCCTCACCCTGAACCCTCACCCTCACCCTGAAACTGAACCTGAACCTGAACCCAGAATCTGAACCTGAACCTGAACCCAGAATCTGAACCTGAAATCGAAATTGTGCTTCAACGGTCTTCCTGAACCTTAATTTGAAGCAAAACCCTCACCAGGAACCTGAACCATAACATCAACCATCTCCGTAAATCAGAACCTAAATCCTAACCTCAACCATCTCCTGAACCTTAACCATGAACATAAATACTCACACTGATTCTGACCTGAAAGTAGACTTTTGACTGACAGCATTTTCTCAAGTCCTTCAGAATTAGTGGAAGATTAGGACTTTCCAATAAGTACCAGTTAAATGCACATTTTTTTAATACACACATACCCCTAGGCCATGGCAGTATTTGCAGCAGTCTCCGAATTCTAAGAAACAATTGTATTTGAAGAGAGGTCTCAGCTAATGAGTGTTAGAGGGATATATTTAAGGCCACTAGCTTATAGTCAATAAGTCTTAAATGCCTTCATGGAAAGTATGAAATAATGGGTTTTCCTTGTTATGGAAGCTCCCTCATTTTAGTGAAAATAGACCAGGTCCCTAGAAAGGAATAGTATGTAGGGTATGGCACTTTCTTGAATGAGTTAAACTTTAAGCCACCAACTTTGTAGAGCATGGTTGTCTTATTGATACTTTGTAGATAAAGAGTATTAAGAAGCCCATTGTGCATATATTAAACAGTTGGTCCTTTAATATATGGAGACAAAGGTCTCAGGGTCATTTAGTAAAAGAGGAAGTTATAAGGTCCTTTATATTCATTGTTATAATGCACAATTAGGATGGCCAAATGGAGCAGAGCTGAACAGTGTCATGGATGAGGCCAAATACTTGATTTTCACAATTTTCAAAGCAGCAAATGGTGAGGGCATTTTCAAACAAAAGAAATTTATGACACCAGTATATGTTGAAATTAGCTACTACAATGTCCATTGATAAAGGACCATATTTTGGCCATGGAGGAATATTTTTTTCTGTTTAGGAAAAGTTGAATTTTTGGGGCTATCTGAAACAAAGGTGTTCCAGCAATGTTTCCTCATCTAGCATTTCTCCAAAGATTAGGTTATACACATATTTCTGAAATTTTGAAGAAAATATAATCATTATTTTAGTTGAACAGGTGGTGATCCTTAATATTGTGTTAATCCACTAAGTTGTGTGTAGAAATATAAACCACAGTACTTTCTCTGACTAGATAAATTCAAAGCGCCTGGAATTCCTGATATGCTCCCTACATTTGTAGTCAGTGAACTCTAGAACAACTTTAGAAGTTAGAACTGGGGACTCAAAAATGCATTTCCCATAGAAAGAATATCTAACCCTTCCCTCATGCTTTAAGATGATATGTATGATCTGTGTCATATCAGATATGAGAGCACTTTGAAAAAAAATCCTTGAAAGAGAAATGTGTCAGGCAAAGATGAGCAAATCCATGCCATCAGCCATGTTGAAGTGTGAGAACATTTTCCACCCAAATTATTGAGTGAGTAGAAAAAAGAAGGAATTTTTATAAAGTGAAAATATATTTTATTTATGAAAATAATAAGATGTGCATACAACTCAGCCAAGAACAAAAAGCTATGTTTAGCTGCTCTTCCCTCTCTCTCTTATAGCAAGTAAGGGTTAAGTCTGACCATGGTGTTAACTTGTACATTATTAATTTTCATTTTGTTAGTGAAGATACCAGTTGTCAAATCCAGGGTCAAGTTTTTTTTGTAGACAAAGCCACACAGCTGAGGCATACACTCTTCCCTGAAGCATTTATTAAACAAAAAGAAAGAAATGAGGAATTCTATTTTAAAAATACAGTGAGTGTGTATTGGCAGTTACATGAAATGATTTGAACAAGGCTCCTGTAAACTAAAACATGTTTTACATTGATAACATTTTGATCCATAACAAATAAATAAGGTTATTAGACTTTCCATATTAGTGAACAAGGAGGTATTCTAAAGTAGAGGATTTTTCTAACCTTACCCTATGGTCAAATACAACACATTCCTTACTCTGGTTCCAACTATTATTTATAATCTGGAATAGTCTTATCTTCAGTAAGCTTGGCATACATCTGACCATCTTTCAAAGAGGAAGGTCTGCATTCCTTTGTGTGGCGTTTTTAAACTTCAGTTCAGCTACATGGAGTAGGATGAATTCTGGATGCTCATTAATTTTGGTTATTAACTTCAAGAGATCCCATATAAATATCAGGCTGTCCATGGCATACCAGACTCGTCTTGAGATTCACTTACAATTAAGTTTTATTAATTGTACCCTACTTCACAGAGTAACTGAAGGTTTAACTCTCTTTTTACAGCAGTATGCATGGAGATTCAGAATGGATATATAGGGTCCAAAGTAAAAGTATGGCGAGAAGATATTAGTCAGACAAGCATGTCTAATTTTTCCCTGCCAATAACAAATATATCAGAGATACCTGATACAATGATAATAATATAACTGTCCATATAGAGAAAGTTAGTGTCTGATGTAACACTGAAAAGGAGGAAAATTCCTGAAGCCCTCTCTGAGCCACAGAGTGTTGGAAGATTGCTCATTTCAGGGAGGAATAACTGAGAATCTTTTGGAGAGAAAATTCCACAACTCTTCTGTCAGACTGGAAAATTGAGAGAGTAGCTTGCGTAAGGGAATATTCTTGAATCACAATTTCAAATGGGGTAATCCCCAGCAACAGTTTTTCTTTTCAAAATATGGCAACCAATTCACACTTGGTGAAAGGGCTAGGTTACCATGATCTATCCTGCCTGAAAGTGGGCAGGACTTACTGCCTTAAATACTGTCAATCAGCGCCGTTCATTCATTAAGTGGGAGGGACTTCCTGTCTCCGGCCCTGTCAGTCAATGTCGTTCATTCATGAAAGTGTTTCTGCCTGAAACACTGTCAATCAGCAACTCTCATTCATATAAAGGGCGGGAATTGATGCATGGATACCTGACAACCAGTGCCGTTCATTCATTAAGAGGGTGGGACTTCCTGCCTGAGGCCCTGTCAGTCAACACCATTCATTCATGAAAGTGTTCCTGCCTGAGACATTGTCAATCAGCGCTGTTCACTTATTAAAAGGGTGGGACTTCCTGGATGGAAACCTGTCAATCAGAACCATCATTCATGAACATGGGTCTCAGCTAGAAGGCCTGAGTAGTCTAAGAGGCCTCTGATAGTGGAAGCCGTATTTATTCCTGGTGCACAAAAGGACCTTGGGAGCATATTCACCATGAAGAAATTGTCTTTAACCTAGAGACAGGGGTTAGAATGCCTAGTCCCTACTCCAAATAAATTGACAGATTTTATTGACCCTTTCTAGAAGGCTTCACCCTTTTTGTCCAGTAGGGGAGAATGAGATGGGAGGGTTGTCAGGGGGGATGGGAGGGGGAGAGAGAGAACTGGGATTGGTATGTAAAATAAAAAAGCAAGAGAAATACTTTATGACAGGAAAATATCAGACAATGACATTAATAATCACATCTCCTATCAAAGGTAATTAAAAATGAAAAGTGAAATGTAGTACAGAAGAAAATACAATATAGCTATTTAAAAGTCAAATCTCAAAATTAGTAAGAGGACATAGGGAAATATTAAAGACAAAAAGGAACAAGGAAGTACAAATCAGATGTTGGACAGATATTCAAATAGATCATATTTATTAAGCCATTGGTATATATTAGTACATATTTTATTATTTATTTAAATCAATAAACGATGTTGGGTAATGATTTTTTCTTAGCAATAGAATTTCTAAGATTCTCAATATTATTTTCTTCTAGATGTTTGAGCAGTGTTCACATCTACATTCAGATATTTGACTTCATGTTTATATTGTCATAATGGTAAATTTATAAAACTGGAGAAAAATGCAAATGTAAATGGAAAGTTTTATTTACTGCAAAGGAGGAGAAATGAAATAAAATCTTTATAGCCTTAAGAAATATCTTAGAATTGATAGGAAGAACAATTCAACATGAACTCCATGGGGAGAGTCTTGAACATTCATATCATATTGTGAATTCATGACATGTTGGATGGATGTCCTAAAATAGCATAGAAACAGCTTTGGGTCTAAGTGCACCTCAGTGGAATTGGAGTATCAGTTTTCAGCTAAGAAGACAGGGAGTGAGCAACTGCAGGTGTGGCTCTTTTTGCAGCACCATGCATAGACTCTTGTCCCATTATTATTTTGTTTCCATGGTAAGCTTAGGCTTCAGTGGAAATAGGAAAATGTGCTTTCTGTTTTGCCTTGGTCAAGAATTCTAGACATACTCATGCCTTTAGGAAATTGCAATCCCCTTGGCTCCATAGATCTTAAAATTCCATGGATTTGTCATTACCAATTCCAGATAAATTGAGATGGACTTCAATTCATACCCTTACAAGAAAATCAGAGAAATGTAATTGATTTATCAGTTAAGCAATTCTATGTACAGGTAGTATTTTACTTAGAAAGCTAAGCTGTCTTCACTTAACATTCATTCACAGGATCCTGTGCACTTCAAATCCCCATTCATCTTCCTACCTCAAGACTCAATTATGGCAAGGCACAAATTTAGAAAATAAAAACCAAAATATTTCTCCAAGCTTGAATCACTAGAATGGTATTGGTATTGAAATTTGCACAAGATTCTTATTTACATCAACATGAGGCACTCATCCAATACAAATTGCATTACCTCATTCCTGAGGGTAAAAACATACAGAAAGCTGAATAGAACCTTTCTCTTAGTTTTCAGGAATTCTAGAAATCTCAGCATAAATCTCGTTGACACTTGGTCATGAGCCATATCCAAATACTTCTCATTATGAGCCAGTGATATACTAGTATGGACTGGACTTAAATTGTCACCTGGGCAACAAGTTTTATGGTAGCCACAATGAGTACAGTCTTCAAAGTTAGTATTGACTTTGTGTATGCATGTTGTTTGAGGCAAGCCAATATATGAATTTGGCAGCTGCCTCATTAGTTATAAAACCAACCACATTTTCCCTCATTCTAGTCTAAGACACAAATTAAAACCTTGCTGAAGGAAATTAACAAAGCTACACTTACCCCATGAAAAATATCATTAAGTCTTTTAACTTTTTTAATTCATGGTTTTACATCTTAAGGAGGACATTCATCAAGAAATGTCTTTGATCTTTTTTCCTGATTCTTCTCCCTGAAATTAGCTACTCTTAACTTGGGGAATTCTGGGAAATGCAGGACACCATCAATATCTGTGGTACAACTGTTCTTTGCGAAATCAAATTCCACATATGCTGTCATTAGAGGCTGTTCAGCATACTTACCTTGTGAAAGTAAATTGCAATGATAAAGCAGCATGTCAGGTACTCTTGCTTCTTGAGGCCATGATATGAGAATACAGAATTCCCACAGAGTTGCCAAGCAACAATTATGATGTACCAGTCTGTAACATACTAGTACCCAACCCACTCATATACTCGCATGGTTTCTACTTTTTTTGATTTCAGTGCTCAAATTGATTATTTCCTGTCTTCTTCTCTTCCAGGATGAGTTTGATTCTTTTTGTCCTAGGGCTTTCAGTTGTGCTGTTAATTATCTAATGTGAATATCCTCCATTTTCTTCATATGGGCACATTATACAATGAACATTCCTTGTATCACAGGTTTCAAAGTGTCCCATCAGTTCAGGTATGTCGTGTCTTCATTCTAATTGAATTCTAGGAAGTTTTTGTTTTCTTTTTTGATTTCTTCCTTGACCCAGGAATGATGCAGTTGCACATAGTTCAGTGGTCCGAAAAGACACAGGGGACTACTCCATTTTTTTTGTATTTATTGACACTTGTTATGTTCCCTAATATGTGGTCAATTTTAGAAAAGCTTTCCATGAGAGAAAGTTATAATCTTTTCTGTTTGGACAACATATTGTATATATCTCTGTTAATATTAATTTTCACATAACCTCTGGTAGTTCTTTTGTTTCTTTGCTCAGTTTCTCTCTGGTGGTC
The DNA here is from genome assembly GCA_030556225.1 of Cricetiscus sungorus. Classification (NCBI taxonomy): domain Eukaryota; kingdom Metazoa; phylum Chordata; class Mammalia; order Rodentia; family Cricetidae; genus Cricetiscus; species Cricetiscus sungorus. The sequence continues at coordinate 2,062 of JANBXA010000495.1, read as the reverse complement.
CTGTATCGTGGTAGGAGTGGGGTGTGGAAGTCTCTCAGTATATCTGTGTGAGGTTTTATTTGATATTTGAGTTTCAATAGCATTGGTTTTGTGAATGTTGTGGCCTGTTTTTGGAGCATAGATGTTCACAATTGATACTCATTTTGATGGACTTTTCCTTTGATGAATATGAAATGCCCTTCTTCAATCATTTGATTAATTTTGGTTTAAAGTCTAATGTGTTCGATATCAGAATAGCTATACCTTCTTGGATCCATTTGATTGGAAGATAATGTCACATCCTTTTATGTTGAGGTATGGTGTGTCTTTAAAGCTCAGATGTGGTCTCTGTATGCAGCAGAAAGATGGATTATTTCTTTGTGTCCACTTTCTTAGCTTTTGTCTTCTTATATCCTAGTTGAAACTGTTATTGTTGAGGGAAAGTAAGGGTCATTGATTGGTAATACTTGGTTATTTTAGATTTGTTGTTGGTGGTGGTTTATTGGGCATATTTTCTATGCTTAATTTTTTAGGCTCTGCAAACATGGTATTGTATTTTGCCTATGTCTTTGTGAGAATAGTTAACTTCCTTTCTGTAACAATTGATTTGTGGTATATATTGTGAAAATCTGTCTGTGTTACTTAAAATCTTGTAATTTCCATCTATAGTGACTGAGAGTTTTGCTGGATATTTTAACCTGGGCTGTCATCCTTGGGCTCCTAGTGTTTATAGAACATTTATCCAGAACCTTCTGGTCTTGAGAATTTCCATTGAGAAGTCAATTGTTATTTTGATATATCTGGCTTTTTATGTTACTTGGGCTTTTTCCTTTGATGGCCTAAGTTTTATTTTGTATTTTAGTTGTTTTATTATGTGGTGAGGGGACTTTTTCGAGGGTCTGGTATATTTGGTGTTTGGTATACTTAATGTATTTTAATTGGCATATGCTTCTACAGATTCTTTTCAATGATTTTGTTGATTATGTTTACTGAACTTTTGAGTTGGGCTTCTTTGCCTTCTTCTTTGCCACTTTTTCTTATATTTGGCATTTTCACTCTGCCCCATATGTCCTGGATGTTTAATGTTAAGTTTTTGTTAGACTTAAGATTTTATTTGTTCAATGAATCAATTTCTACTAGTTTATCTTACGTGTCTGAGATTCTGTCTTCCAGCTTTGTATTCTGTTGGTTATGCTTGGATCATTTGCCCACATTTGTCATTTTCAGCATTCCCTCAGATTGTGTTTTCTTTATTGTGTCTATTTCAGTTTTTTTTGTGTTGAACTGTTTCCTTAACCTGTTTGATTTTTTTTTTTGCTTAGCTTTCCTTATTTTATTTAAGAGATTTGTCCATTTCTTACATTTTTTGCATGGTCTTTTCTTCTATTTATTTCAATTTTTTTGTTTGTTTTGTTTTCCATTTCTTTAAGATATATTCTCACATGGTGTTTTATGGCGATATGGTTATAGTCATTCTCTTCTGCCTGATCTGCTCTGGGGCGCTCAAGTGTAGTTGTGTAGAATCCCTACATTGTGGTAATGTCATGCTTGTCTTTGTATTGTTAGGTGTTTTCTTGTATTGCCGTCTTTCCATCATTTGTTCGCTTGGGTGTAGGTGAGGGTATCTCTCTAAAGCTCTCCCCCAGTGGGCTTATTTGCGTCAGAAATTCAATGTTTGCAGCTCTGGGTGCTTCAAGCTATCTCCTCAGACAGGGCCCCAGGGATGGGGGTCAAATGTCAGGCAGGTTGTGATTCAGATTGGTCCTCCTCTGGCAGAGGCCCAGTGATGGGGGTCAAAGATCTAGGAGGCAGGGACTTAGGATTGTCCTGTGGGGATAGGCAGACCTCTGGCATGTGCCTGGAGCTCTGGCAGAGGACCTGAAGTGGGGGTCAGATATCAGGCAGGGGGGAGTCAGTGTGTTCCTGCATGGATAGGTGGATCTAGTGTGCTCAGAGCAATTCCAGAAAATTCCTGTGAGGTGGAAAGATCTGCTCTATGTTCCAGTGCTCAATCAGAGCAGTGGGGCAGTGGGCTAGGTAGGACACAGGATTTGGGGAGGTCAGGCTCTTCCAGACTGGGTTG